>NEEC01000086.1:0-32734 GCA_002189035.1 Utricularia gibba
CAGTGCATCCTATGAAACCACAGCTCACTGTGTCAAAAGGTGCAATGAAATCCTCCGGTGAGATGGGAACTCTCCCCGGTGCCTATGCCTGAGCCGTGCCTTTCGGGTCGGGCTAACCCGCCCCTACCACCGGCCATGGGAACAGGTTACTTGGAAAGTGGTGTACATTTAATATTAGACATGCAAGTCAAGGTAGAGATGTCACATTCTTCTAGGAGGCGATGACTTTCCCATGCCTTATTTGAATGTCTTGAAACTGAAATTTCTTGGCAAAGAATATTCACCTGGTGGAGTCATATTAAATTCCTAAAGTACAATCTTGAACCTTTACACTTTATTTAGAAACCGTTTTGTCATATTAAATAAAGCAAGGATTATGGAACTAATAAATGATCCTGACTTTCTAAATGTCATTGAAAATTCGGTTATTTTTTTTATTCATTTAAGTATCGAGATAGAAAAATAATACCCCCTCTTTTAGATAATTCATCCAATCAAAAAATTTTAAATAATGATTAATCCATTCCATTCATTTATAGGATATGTTTTGAAATTTTAAGTTGTGATTCAAATTATGTAAAATATAATTCATTTTAAAATTATGTGAATATAGTCAATTTGAAATTATAAAACTATTTTGTAGGATAATATTAAATTAGATTATAAAATTTAATAAAATAAAATATATATTATAAATTTGAATATATTTTAATTATTATATATTTTAATTTTATACTATAAATATATATTTAGAATAAATAAAAAGTGAATAATATAATTTTTTAATTACTTTCTAAAACATAAATTCAGGAAATTCAATACTAATTAGAATTTTCAAAAATTAATTAGAATAATTTCAAAAAATTCATAAAACATAACAAGCCCATATTATGTATTCGAGTGTTCTTTTTTGTTTCATGGAATACTAATAATATATTTTAAATATGGAATGTGCAAAAGGTTTATTGGAGGTGGCTATTACATGTAGCCGACAAAGAATAAACAATTGGCTATTTGTCTTTAGCTACTCGTGTGACCGCCTGCATGAGCCCCGACTCGTCAAATTCGTCACCCTGTCAGCAAATCGTCACCTTTTTACATTTATTTAACTGTAGAAAAATCAATAACTCATGGAGGACGGAGTGTACGGACAACTGTACCTCGATCTCCAGGCGCAGTGACAGCCTGTGCACCGTGCCGGATGCCACCGTCCATGCGCTGGTTTGCACTGACGTCAAGCTCAGATTTTTTGACCTTTCCAACAGCTCTAATATTCTTGCCAGAGGGTCGTGATGTTGCGGTTCTCTCCTATAAAGGTCACTCTCAAGTCAACCGTTCTTGATTCTGAAGACGTGGGAGACCTGCGCCAGAGAAACTTCAACGTCGGCGCTCACGTCAGTTGAATCTTCTTCCGGTGGGAGTTCTCCACCGGCTCCTTGTTGCTGAACCATGAGCCGGGTTTCTAGTTCATGGTTTCGTTTCGTGAGCTGCTCGACTTGAGATTTCAGTTCCACGAGGTAGTTGGTGATGCCGCTGAGAACTGACGCTTTGTCCTTCTGTAAAAGTAGTAGTAGTGGATTATCGTTCCCGCTCGTTGTTATGCAATCAAATGTTTCTTTTCTTGTATACGCTCACCTTTGATCCGGCGGGAGCATGGATCTGAAGATCTGAAAGCTCTCATTCATCCTTTCCCTTCGCTTTTCTTTCCGACATGGTGTGATACAGATGCGATGGCGTGATTGGGTTTCGTGTTTCTTGCATCCTGCTCATGCTCAGTTTTCTCAGCAGAGAAAAGGATCTCTTGATCATGTTCTGCCGTGGAGATCTCACGATCGGGGGCACCGGCCGCCTTTCATACCTGCCGAATGCGCCGCTTCTCTGCCGTGAAGACGAAGGAGAACCCGTATCCCTGGAACCCAACACTTCGATGATCGCCTTCGTCATTATATCATCCTCCATTTCCCTGTTCGGAAGACGTATGCGTGCCACTGCATCCTCCCCGCTCGTTTCGTCTCCCGATCGTACACCCAAGCCAGCCCAGGTCGGAATGCTGTGCAAGTAAGGGAACTCAGCGGTCTCCATTGTCGAAGATTGTAAGGATGAAGATGAGGGATCTTCTTGTCCGGTTTGCCCGGAGAACATTGAAGCTAATAATCCTTTTATTCGTGTCTCCATGTCCGCCTGAAAGTTACAAGATCACCCAGTGTCTTAACAACGCATTTCAGAAGCACAGCAGGTGTTGTAAGAAAAAAACGTTGTACCAGAGGATCATATGGCAACCCTAACTCGATCTCCCCAAATGAAGACGCCATGAATACTAGGGTCTGTTCAATCATGTCAAAATGTGTCTTATCAGAGACGACGATTACTTCATTCTTCTGATTATAAACTTTCTAGTTTACTTTCAGTTGTTATATGGCAGGAATTGTTTTTTCTAACAAGGAGAATGTTCAATACAAACCTTAACCCTAGCTTCCTGCAATAAAAGCAAAAGGAAACAGGAGTGAGCGTAATGCAAGATCGAGGACTAAACTGCTAGAATTAGGGTTTTACTTGGTAGAACTGCTGCTGTACGAGGTTCAAAACCATCTTCGAGAAATCATGCGACATGAGCTCCATGTAAGGAAGACTGTTCTCGAACGCGAGTCCAGGCACGCCGTCAAAATAATGCACGGACTCCCTGTAAAGGGTGAACAGCTGAGCGCCGAGGGTCGCCGGCACCGACGAGGACTGCGGATCCGCCACTCCCCCGAAGACGCCATCAAGACACAGCAAGCAACTACCAAAGCAGCCATCAGTACACTACCATCAGCATAACAATATTTCCAATGCAAACATATAAAACACTCACTGAGATGGATGGGGCATATGGGACCAAACACAAATGTGCGTGCAGCTCAAAGACAGCATCATCCGGCGGAGGACCGCCGTCCGATCGTCGGGGCGAGTCTGAAGATGGAGTCCATTTCCAGAGACCCTGCGCATCAGATGGAGCAGAATCGAATCTCGCAAGAGAACAGATTGCACGCTTTATTCAGGAGAATCAGTGATCAGGTGTGTACCGATTGAATCCAGGACGAGATGGAGACGATGGGGCTTCAAACTGTAGAGACGCGTTAGAACTTGGAAGCCAAATTCGTTCACATGGCACACAGGAAAGTTATATACCCTAGAAAAGTCGGGGGTCAAACGGAGAGTAAATTTAGGGCAGCGTGTGAGAACTGAGAATATTATGCATGCTTTTTTATTTTTTTCAATATAAAAGAAAGAAAAATGGAAAATAAATTGATAAAAATATAAAGCTGGAATTTTTTATTAATTTTAATTTTATAATATTATAAAAAATTGATGGTATTTTCTGTAGATTATTGTATCAGAAAAAGAAAAAAAAAAGAAAAAGAAAAAGAAAAAGAATTCGTTCTGAATTTCTGTGTCGTTTTCTTTTGTGCCGAATGGTTTCTTCTTTGGGAGCGCTGGAGAAGAAGAATCTGTTGTGGTCATGCTTTCGTCCTGATAATCACCGGGTTTTTCCGGCAACCAGATTCAGAAGAAATCTCTCGATTTCTCAAAAACTAGGTATAGGCAAAAAGGAAGTTCCTGATTCTGAAGTCATTATACAGGAATTGTGCTGTTGGGAAATGCGGAAGATTTTTTTTTTTTTTTTTGTTTCGGAGAGATTTTTGATTATAGTTCCTCCATTTTCTGATTTGGGGGTTTGCGTGGTTGTGCTGTGGTTGCGGGACAATGTCATTATTGTGTTTCAGTAGTTCCACCCCGACTCCAATATTTTACAGCGGAATACACCTAATTCGATCAAAACCTGTTCTTGAAAGCTTCTGAAAGCTTTCAATTTCGTGTTGAATGTCTCTGGATGTGACAGCAGGTATGCAGCAGAAGGTGGCAATAAGGACTGAGTCTGGGAAAAAACTGGCTGGAGTATTGCACGAGACAGGGTCGACCAATGTTGTTGTTTTGTGCCATGGTTTTAGATCCTCAAAGGTTGGTTATTTTCCTTGACTCAAGTAGATGCATTAGAATATCATTGCGAAATTATGGACTTTTTCCCACTACCAGGAGAGCAAGAACATGGTGAATCTTGCTTGTGCTTTAGAGAAAGAAGGAATCAGTGCTTTCCGGTTCGATTTTGCAGGAAATGGGTATGCTCTGTGAACCAAGATGCCCTCTTCTGGTATATTCTTTGATTTCATGTGCTAGTGTCTTTTGCAGGGAAAGTGAGGGTTCTTTTCAGTATGGTAACTACTTCAGTGAGGTTGAAGACTTGAGATCTGTGATTGAATACTTCAGTGGATTAAAACGAAAGATGGTTGCAGTTGTAGGACACAGCAAAGGTATGTTTGGATCCAAAACTTTTAAGCGTTCCTTTTGTGAGTCATCTTAATTCTGTGCTCTTGTGTGAGCTTTCAGCTCTTCTGAGTGTAACCAATCCCCATGCTCTAACCTGTAACAGGGGGCAACGTTGTACTCCTCTATGCCTCGAAGTATCATGATGTAGGCGCTGTTATAAACATCAGTGGTCGCTATGATCTGAATCAAGGCATTGAAGAGCGACTGGGTGGCAATTACATGGAAAGAATCGAGAGGGATGGCTATATTGAAGTTGAATCAAGGGGAGGTCAACTTTCTTGATTCTCACCTGTAGTTTATAATAGTTGTTTCAATAAACTTGATTCCCTTCTGTTACCCCAGGAGATTATCTTGTGACGAAGGCGAGTCTCCTGGAGCGACTCAGTACTAAGATGCATGATGCATGCTTATCAATTGACAAGGATTGCAGGTATGCTTCATCAACATCTGTCTCACCATTTTACATCACAGAGGGCTAAAGACTGTTGAACTATTTTCAGGGTACTTACTGTTCATGGATCAGCAGATGAAATTATTCGAGTAGAAGATGCAACCGAATTCGCAAGACTTATACCGAATCATCGGTTGAAAATCATCGAGGGGGCTGACCATGGATACAGTTTCCACCAAGAGGAGTTAGCCTCTGTTATTTTGAGTTTCATAAAGGAGTTGTCGGAAACAAACCAAGGATGCTGATGGGGGAGACAGGCAACAACAAAGTGACTCAACATTAATGAACACACCCATTCCAGACCGACTCTGAAAACACTAATCAGAGACTCAGAACATGTAATCAGCCAATATGAACTTGGATTCTGTTCTACTGCATTTTGTCTGCGAATTCTTGCTTATACTTGAATGTCTTATTTCCCCAAGTGTGGAGAGCAATGGACATGGATACCACATCCAATATGTTTTTGGGTTTCAGTTTACACAGGAAGAGGAATAGATAGCCACAGATGCCATCAGATATGTCAAGGTGGGTAGGCTGTTTGAACCATGCACCAGAAAAAGGGATCCAACAAGATACCTTATCCCATGTTCTCTTCTTTATCCATTCCATATCTATACAAGACAAACAAATCATACTCCAGAACTGTGCCCTGCACCTTGATGATTCCAGAGTCTTGATCATCAGGAGCTTTTGGAATTGGTTTGTATCTGCTTGAGATGAAGTACTTACACAATCAAGAACTGTTCCTATATATTCAACACCTTAATTTATGATGCATTTTTTTATAATTTTTCGAAAAGTATTTTTGTGATAAATATTTATAAAAAATTAAAAAATTGAGATTTTAAAATATATTAAAAATTAAAAACGTTTTTAAATTTTAAAAAACGATGAGCTGACGTGGAACCAATGAACCAATTGGGAGGTGTATAACACGTAAATGTAATACGACGACGTTAGGGCTTTTAAAAAAACGGCTATTTGTCTGCCTTCGCAGCTGCATTTGAGGTGTGCGTTCGTGCTGATTGTTCGGGCGGGATCAGCTCCATTTCTATGGCGGGGTTCGATAAAGCCTCAATCTTTTTGTGCTTGCTCCCGTTGTTGATTTTTCTGTGTTGTGGGGTTCCGGTATCCGATTGCGCTAAGAAGCCAGCGGGAATGGCGAGAAAGGAAGATATCCCGTTTATAAAATGCCAAGTTTGTGAGAAGTTGGCAGCGCAGCTCTACAAACAGGTCCACTCAAAGGAAGCAGAGATCGCTCCTAAAAAGGTGGTTTTTATATATTGTTTGGGCAATGTCTGCAAAAAGGTGCTTTGCTGGTTGGTGTTGATAGCAATGCTTTGTGGGTACAGATATCGGAGCTTGTGATTATTCAGATTTCCGAGAATTTGTGTAATTTGAAGAAAAAGGAAGCTGATTGGATTCTTAAAATTGACATTGTAGAGCAGGGGGATGAACTAAAGGTATGTGTGTATATATTGTTTGCCAGAGCTACATGTTAAAATGTTTTCCATATGCTGTCTGAAATCAATTGTGCAAAACCCGCCATATTGTCATTTGCGTGCATAAGTTGGTTGGTATACCTGACAACTCCGTGGATTCTTGTGCCAAGCTTGAGGAGCAAGACTCCGAAGGACAGTGCAATTCAGAGTGCAAGACGATCGAGCGAGCTTGCGAGGAGGTGGGTATCTTTTTCAGTGTTCATTTTCTTTCACGTGCGAGTACTTGTTGCCGTTATTGGGCTTGCTCTGTGGTGGTATTTTAGTAAGGTGAGTTGAGTTTTGAATGGCTTTTTTCTACATACGGTCTGGTGTACGTTTCCTCGGATCATCCAATCATGATCCTTTTTCCCATCAAATTCCTGTTTTCTGGGTTCTTGTAAGTAAAGTATTCTGGTGTGTGAAGACCTCAAAACTGTGATGATTCATAATTTCGTCTCCACCAGGTTATGGGTTATTCTGATACAGATGTGGCTGAGTATGTATTCAAAAAGAAGCCTCAGATTGAGTCTTTGGTGAATTTTATCTGCAAGGACCTAACTGAAGCATGCGTTTCAAAACCACCACCAGTTCCCGAGGTACACTACAGCTTGGCTTGATATTCATATTCTCTCCTGATCTTGTACTTGATCCCACTTATGTGCAAACTAGGATAGGATACCAGGAGAGCCCTTTATCCCAAAATCTGCAAAAGAAGCTGAAATGGAAAATCTAATGAAATCCATGGAGGTAAGTGGTATCAGTGATGCTTAGTGTGTTTTTTTTAAGGTATAATAAGCCATCTCTGCATCTACTCCTTTCCAGGGATTACCAGGAGCACCTGGAATGAAGATGTACTCTCGAGAGGACTTGATGCGTCAGAATTTTGGTGATGAAGAAGATGATGATGAGGATGATGACGATTTAGCACCTAAACTGGTGAGGACTCGCCTCATTTTTCGAAAATGCCTGCAAACACCATGTTTCTACCCCTCCATCTCATGGAGATAAATTTTGTGCAGGGAAAAGTTCTGAAAGAGAACGTGAAAAGGAAAAATAACCAGTACGAATGGAAAGAGAAGGTGCCAAGAATCTTAACAGAGGTTACTGAGAAATTGATGCATCATGCAAGTAGAGCTTCATCCGGGTTGAAAGAGAAGGTACCAGGAATCTTAACAGAGGCTACTGAGAAACTGATACATCATGCAAGTAGAGTTTCATCCGGGTTGAAACAGAAGTTCATAAACTGGAAAAACAAGGGCCAGGAGAAGAAGACAACGAAACCTGGTGAACTCTAAACTGCCTTGCCTCCATTATCTTCATAGTTAGGCTTATCTGGTTTACTAGACGATTTTGGACTGATCTTTTATTGAGAAAAGAGATGCCGTCATGGGTGGAAAATTTCCCTCCAATTAAAATTGTCAGATGACTATCATTCGGGAAATCCATAAGGTACAGTACATAATACGAGCACACACAACAG
Organism: Utricularia gibba; assembly: GCA_002189035.1. Taxonomy (NCBI): domain Eukaryota; kingdom Viridiplantae; phylum Streptophyta; class Magnoliopsida; order Lamiales; family Lentibulariaceae; genus Utricularia; species Utricularia gibba. The sequence goes on from NEEC01000086.1 coordinate 7,781, forward strand.
ATGCCAAGGCACTGCTCCAAACAAAAACTGGTAACTCAGCGCATTCTGTAAAACTGAGTTCTTGAGACTTGGCAATGCTGTCCATCGAGTGAATACTTCAATGTTATGTCTACATCACGAGGATTTTTCTTGTTAGGTGACACACTCAAGGTGCCTACCACTGCCTCCCTTCACAAATGCTAAGCACATCTTCCAGGTAAAGGACTGTTTGTTTCCAATGCGTGGCACGTGATCTTGGTCCTGAGTACAAAAAAACATATGAATTTATATGAAGCACCCCTGCTAGTTTCGAAGTTCCTCTAGTAAGTTCTAGAGCAAAAAACGTAGTAATAAAAAAACACTCTTCTAGGTGTGCCACCAAACATTGCAAAGAAATTAGTGAGGTGCCACGCATCATGCAAAGTGACAAACGCCAGGAAGAAGTGAATCATACCAGTAGAGAAGCCCATTAGTTTGTGACATTTTGTGAAAGACACATCAAAGTAGGCAACAAGCGCATGAATGTAGTCATTGCGCTCGGCCAAAAGCTTAAAGGGTGCAGTGAACGACACATCTCCAGTATGCATATTAGAAATGTCCATAGTCTGCAAATTAAGAAAGAGGACGATCAAGCAATCAAAATCAGGATGCTTCAAAAGATGCAAAGTCGCATTGACCTTAAGCAATTGGCTGTTGGTAACAATCTGGTTCTGCTCTACAAGGTCCACAAGAGGTTCAGACATGGATTGCTTCCTAATGCAGCTCATATCAAATCCATAAACATTATCCCAAACTGTTATAGCCAGATAATGAGAGCCACAAATTAGAAAATTTTTTGTATACAATACCACTCGTAAACCATAGTAAAAGCAGATGGAATTTATCTCACATTCGATCTTGTCTTCCTTGTATTCAGCATCTTCAATTGCTGTTAAATAAAGAGACGCTTTGTCTGGCAATATAATTCCACCTTGAACCTATCAACAGTAGAAACAATTTTCAAGAGTTATGGATGGACATGCTACTCCATCTTTTTTGTACAATTTCGATTTGGGACGAGAATGTTTACACTTACTAGCCATTTGTCACGAGCATAGAGGACAGTGTTTAACATATTTTCGTAGAGCAAAAAATATCCCATCCATTCAGAAATAATGACATCTACTTGAGCAACTGGAAGCTCTATTTCTTCAACCTTACCCTTGAGAACTGTTATAACTGATCATATCGCACATACTTAGCTTAGTGAAGATCCTTACATAATGTATAAAAAAAAGTTGGCAACAAAGGACCCTACCACTTGAAAATCCGTTCTGTCTCACTATTTGCTGAGCCATATCAGCCATACTGGAGCACTCCACCTAAAATTTTTAAGCAGCATAAAAGAGACATAACCCCCATCATATATCAATAAATTTCAATTAGAAAAGCAATGAAACACCAATAACCAATTAAAATATCTTAAAATCATACGCACAAAATTCATCATGTCAACTAGTAGTATGATGACTTGCATATTTTCTTTTTCTGGGTGGAAACATAAGTCTTTTCACAAATGTGGAAGGCCCTAATTGGCCAACGGGGCAATATTCACAAAGGATTGGAATGCGACAAGGATAGCATGTCACAAGAAAACAACTTTTGTATAAATGTGCAACAAAAGCCACGGAACCACCAAACTAATATAGAATAGAGATGTATATTTAAGCTTTCATACCGCATAAACATGCCTAGCCCCAGCTTTCGCACAAAAAAGTGAAAGAATTCCTGTCCCGGCTCCTACATCAAGGACTACTTTATCCTTGATTAGAAACGCATTCTTATAAATAACATTTTGGTATGTTTTCGTTCTGACAACATCCTTCAGCATTTCCTGTGTATAGGAAGTCAAGGAACTCAGTAGAGATCATGGAACCACTGAACTCTCTGGAAATAAAGGAGATCATTAAACCGGATTCGTGCAGCGTTACTTCTAACTGAATACTTACTTCATGGATTCCTGAAAATTAAAAACAGAAAATGAGAATGTGAGACCACTCGGTGTTTTCCCTAGCATGCTGCCAAACATTATCGAAAAGGGAGAGAACTACAACCATCTTTTTCGATCTCAAAACCAATAAAAAGACCATATCCATTCAAAACCAATCACTGAAGTACAATTTCGGCAGCAAAGTCAAGAAACAACCAGAAAAATCAAATCTTGTCGAGGAATAAATTGACATTACGGCAATCCAGAGAAGCAACTCACCGAAATGTGAATATGAATCGAAGTAATAATCCGCGCTGGTCTTATCATCTCCGGCCTCTGACATAGTAGAGTCCTCCTCTAGATTGGAGCTCTCGGTGGCTACTTCCTCAACGGCATCAGCTTCATCTTCGTCGTTACACTGGAACCTGATTTTCGAAGATTGGCCAACTGCTGTGGGAGCTTTTCGGTGGCCGTGGTCCATTGTACCGAAGATATGGGGAATTCGGAGTTGGCCGTTAGGGTTTTACCAATTGCAACCCAGGGTTCAGCTTTAGGGTTTTCGACGTCATTTAAACCAATTCACAGGCTATAAATTTTCCAAAACCTCCCGCGAAAAAACGACCTCATAATAAAATTTTCCAGAATTTCTCATTAGATATTTTGGTGCACCTACAAAAATAAAATAAAATAAAATAAAAATAAATAGATATTTTAAATAATGAAAATAAATTATTATACCGGGCATGCTGATTGCTGCCTCGTAACCGGTTGGCTGTTCCTTCTTCCCTGGTTTGTGAAAACAGTGGAATTGGTTGGGTAAAATTGCCGGAAAACCTAAAAATGTTCCCGAGTGTATCGCACATACCGTCATGCGCCGCTGCATTTCGGAAGCGTTTAGCTTAGTAATCACGCACCAGCAATGGAGACAAAGCGGCAGGGGGAACTGAAGGCGGAGACCGTCCAGCAACACAAGTCCTTGAAGAGTAGAGCAGTCCAATTTGTATCCGGGCTTTCCACCGCTCTACTCAATCCCATGTCGGACCGACCGCACACTGTTCCTACGCAGGTGAAATTCTTCTGAAGAACGTTTTATTTTTATGGTTATCTGGTTTCCATTTTCCTTAGACTCCCAGTTGGGTGTTCTTATTCTTATGATGCGATAGCGATGGAGATCTTTTATTCTTTCTACCACTCTTCTGTACTTCTGTTCGCCTTAGGCGTAATTGCTTGTCACTTATATCATTCGTGCTAATGCTTCCTCAATCAATACCCCGAACCAGAGTGTCTGTGTATAGTAACGAGAAGCAGGAAGTGTTTGTAGTGAATGGTTTTAATTTCATCTCTTCTCTGTTGTTGGATACGTTGGAAATGGTTCTTGTCTTGAATCCATGTGATAACTGTGTCCATAGATGTTTTGTATAGGATGATGATCAGGATGAATGTGGAGAAAGCCAAACTGATGAGAGTGCAAAGGACACTGTTGATGGTCCTGATACATCTTCTTTTGCTGCATTCCTCTATTCCCTCTTGGCATCTCCTGACACGAAAGCACCTAAGGAAGATATTGTTCTGAGTGATGATGAGTTGATGAAATCTTTAGAAGCAGTAGTGACGAAGAAGAGGTCAGATATCTTATCCAGGGGCAGGAGAGCACTGGGAAAAGTGTGGCATCAAGCAGCTAAGGTAGGCGGTTTCCATCATCAACACTCCAAGAGTAGTTCCGACGGTGTCTGCGAGATCAATGAGGAAGAGGGCATCGCAATGCAGACATTGAAGGAGCTTGAGAGTCGACCGGTTGAAAATCTTCCTGAAATTTCTGAACCTTCAGCGCTCCTCTCAGAGAAGACTCGGGGTTTCCTTTATTCTGCTCTACCTGTGATTGTCCAAGGCCGAAAATGGATGTTGTTGTACAGGTATCTAGCAATCATGTCCCACAGCATGCCTGTTTTGTAATTCCTTTTTATGGTATCTTTCAGCACTTTTCGGCATGGTATTTCACTTTCGACCTTGTACCGAAGAAGCACGCTTTGGCCTGGCCTCAGTCTGTTGGTAATCTCATTCTCTACATGATCATTTTTGCATGCTTCGGCTGCAGTTGTGCTTTCGATTATCCTTTTTTGATTGAGGCCAGTGACTTCTCATGATCTCAAATACCAGTTGATTTTCCTTCTTGCATTATCCTCTTTGTGATTCATCTCTTCGTTTAGGAGTAGCTATAGAGATAATGTTCCTTCACTTCTCTCTCTTTTGCCATCTTCTCTTTAGGTCGTGGGAGACTGTAAAGGTGCTGTTTTTGGAGGGTTAGTTGAGGCTCCTTTGAATCCAACAAACAAGAAAAGGTACCAGGTAACAAATTGATGATCGATCATTTGATACAGAGTGACATTTTATCTGCGACATGCTCAACTTGCAAGCATCACAGGGAACAAATACCTCCTTTGTATTCTCGAATACATCTGGGCAGCCTCAAATATTTCGTCCAACAGGTTACTACTAACTGTTATTTTCATCGCTCGCATCTGACCTGCCAAAGTCATCAGGCTGCGAGTGAGGAAGCATAATAGTAAATGATAAAGGAGTTGCCTAATTCTAACCAAGCTCCAACTTTCCTGCGTTTAATCTTGTCTCTACCAGTGGTCTTTATATTCTCAAAGTTGAACAGGTATAAATCGGTATTTTACACTGTGTTCGGTGGACTACCTGGCCTTGGGTGGAGGCAGCCATTTCGCGCTGTATCTGGACTCTGATCTGTAAGCCTTTCATTTTCATGGTTATTCCTGAAATAACAGCTCATGTGGTGAGGTTACTCTACTCACAACCTGGCTTGTATAGATTAAGTGGATCAAGCTCGTCTTCAGAGACGTACGGAAACCCTTGCTTGGCCAAGTCTCAGGATTTTCAAGTGAAGGAGGTTGAGGTATACAAAGGCTGCTTTATTGGGAATGACATCGAGATGGTGATCCTATTGATTCCCTTTTATCTCCATCTTGTAGCTATGGGGTTTCGTATATGCTTCCAAGTACGACGAGATGGTGGCTCTATCGCGGATGGAGGCGCCGGGGATTTGCCGATGGTAGATAAATACCCTCCTGTAGCAGCTTCGATGTACAAAAATGAAAGGAAACGATGAAATAAAATGAATAAAGTGTTGTGGAATCTCTAGGCCGTGTTTGGTAATGATTTTAGTACTATTTGTATAATTTATATCAAATAAAAATTATTCCTTCTATAAGTGTACATTATATTTGGTAGTATGTAATTTGTGGATTGGAATAAGTTGTTTGGTAGATATATATTTGATTATTTTTTAAAGATTTTGAACAAACATATTTTTACCTTTTTATATATTTTTTTTTTATCTAAGTAGGGTTCTTGGCTTCAACTTTTCAATAATTCTCCAATTTTTTGTGCGAAATGAGCATGTCCCACATAGAGATCAACAATGGTCAATTGAAATCGAAACGCGGGTGGAGTGTTGAAGAATGACGTATTCTTATTATCGTTTTCAAGGATATTATTAACAGTGGATAGAGGAGTCACGAAACCTTGCATAATTAAGAAGTAGACAACACATTCGTCCAAAGACATTCCAATTCATCCTCAGTTCCTCCAAAGCTGTGTTGTTTATGTTGCTAATTAATTTATATCGACATTGATGTCTTGAACCATGAGAACGTAGTCGGAGCAACATAATAATATGAGCAATTTCGAAATTCCTTTGCAGCAAATGTGCCAATAGTAATAATTGAGCATTCTCATCAATCGATTCCATTAAAAAAAACTTTGGGTTTTTACAATTAATTCATCACATATAATAATTAATGCATGAGAGACTACATGTTTATGCGTACACACATCAAGAACAGTGCAAAAAATAATTAAAGAAATTATTCATTCATCTCAACTATTATACTTCAATTTTGATGTCTCCAAATGAGTGGGACACTGATTGAATACTTTGTTGTGCTGCCGAACAGTCAAAACATGAACCTCAATTACCTGAATTTGAGACCCAACAATGGGTCTTCAATCCAAATTTTGCAAGTTGATGTAGAAAATTTCATAGGTTGAGGAAGAAATTTCGTAGATGGAGGGAGATATTCGCAGGTTGGGGGGAAACAAAATCGTTATAGTTGAAAAATAATTTTCCCCCAAATTTAATTTAATATGTAGATGTATTTATGGGTATTTTAGACTTTTCATAATCAAAAATTTATTCATATATTAGGTATAAAATTAAGGAAATGTTTTGATGGAGATAATTTTATGATTTATAGAAATGAAAAAAGTATCCCAGAAAAATTTACTTTAGATTACTAAACGTGTTATTATTATACTACATATTAGAATATTCTATTTTATCCTTATTACCAAACACAACCTTAGTGATTAATTGTGCAGATGGTCTCAAGTCCTTGAAAGTGGAAGAAGAGCAATTTCCCCAGCTACTAACTCTTGAAATAAGTGATAGTAGCAATATTTGTGATATTACATGTAATATTACAACGCTATCGTCAATTCAGTTATGGGATTGCGGAGCCTCTACCATTAGATCAGCCAAGAAAATTTTAAGAGAAAGGAGGTATGAATGGGCAGATGAGGGCTTCTCTCTTGTGGTTGATGGCAGTTATTGACGTTGGAGGAAGAAGAAGAATAAAAAGGAAACTAACAAAAATGAGGATTGGGAAATAATTGTTGTAGTGTACAAGTCCTTCTACATATTCATTAGAAGCAAAAAATCAGTGATTTATTGATTGTTTGATTTTTCAATGCTTCAAAATGATTTGATCCACAAATTCTGATTCCAAAATATATATTTATATACTATCTCATTTCATTTTTAATATAAATTCAAAATCATTTTCCTAATCAACATGTTTATTTTATTCTAAAAACCATCATCCTTCATTTACCGCTTTTACAAAAGTTAGCTGCAATTTTTTTTTTTACAAATTGCCATACAAGAAAATATGATCTAAAAACTATATATGGTCATATGATTTTCTTAACAATTTAAGTTTTATTTAACAATGTGTTTGTTTTCGTAAAGTTGATACATGAGAAAATATTTTAATAGAAATATATGAATAAGAAAGTCCATATATTTTAATAAAGAGATGTTTTGAAAAAATATGTTTGATTAGTAAGTAGAAAGTGGCATAAAAATTATTTTTTAGGGGTTTAATTTGATGTAAAGATGATTAGTGTGTATTTTTTAAATTTATAATATTAAGCCCAAAAAAATTCTAAAGAAGAGAAAAAAGAAGAATCATAATTGGAAAACAAAACAGAAAACACAATTTTCTTAGACACAATAATGCGATGAAAATAGCAAAAAAAATTGAGAGAAAATATGGATTCAATCTGATATTAGATAGAAGTAAATTTTTAATATGTCTCATTAAATATCCAAATTCATAAAGTACACAATCTAGTTCTTTTATGCAAACTTTTTACAAATTGTTTTTACATGTTAGAGTATAAGCATCGCTAATACGGTTTTTAAGAAGCGCGGAAGTGTAAAGAAAGTTAATAGAATGGAAAAGAATTCTGCGTAGGAGTAGAATTGTGATAGTTGATTTTAATAGACTACTAATACATTAATGTTTTTTATTTTTTGTGCTTGATTTCAGTGCGACAACACAAAAATGTAGTTATCATTTGAAATAATTGGGGTTTTAATCATTTTTGTATATATATAAAAAAAGCTTTACCGTACATAACTTGTTTGCATTTGGAAACTTATTGGATAAATGATATTATTTTTTCTTGTCTAAGAAAAAAAAGAATTAAATAAAACTTATGGAAAATGATATTATTTGAAAGGATATGTTTGGAAAATGTGTAACTTGGAAAATATGAATAATGAGTTGGAAAAAACTTTGTAATTTTTATAAACATGATTCTAAAAACTAATAATTTATATGAGTCCGTACCAATTATTTGTGACAATTTTTTCAAAGACGTGTGGGTGCTGTTTCTTGATAAAGCAGAAAAAAGACTCTTACTGGAGAACGACGCCTTCCTGTTGACTCAATCATTCATAGACGCTGTGGTGCTACCTTCTCTTCATTGAACTCCTAAACCCACTTCTTCTGGTGTGTGAAATTGGGGACTCTCTTTGACAGGGGCGGGGTTGAAGATCGGCACCCAACAAGTGGTCGAGTTTATTGACTGGCGATGGCCGGGGATTCGAGAATACTACTATCAGCTTATCACTCTGCGCTGCGTCTCCTGCAGCTTCTTGAATCCGTGCAAGTGCACAACAAATATAAACTGCTTGCCGTTGATATGGAGCAGATACATGGTTTTCGAGACAAGGTTCACGCTTGGATAGAATTATTGGAAGGCCTCACGGCAACAGATCATACCCCAGGTATAAAAGCCCTGTTGCAAAGATTCAGCCATTGTGCCTTCAACTGGAGTAATATGATCGACTATCATGTTGTTGATCAAAAGTGTGGAGTGTATGGCGTTGAGTTTGGTGGAGCTGTGCATACTTTCTATGGAGAATTAGTGATGTTGATAGAAGAACTAATGAGCATTCGGGGAGAATCATCTAGTTCCTTGAGGAGCACCAAAGGGGAAGTGGTTCATCTCTCTTATGAGAAGACCAAGGAGGCAGCAACTCTAGTGGGAATTGAGTGCCCCTTAAAAAGATAAAGGAGAAACTTGAGAGTCACGTGAAAGATCGACGAGTCATAGCGATCGTCGGTATGGGTGGTAGTGGTAAAACGGCTTTAGCACAGAAAGTTTATGAGGATTTTTCAGTGACTAGGAAGCACTTTGACAAATGCTATTGGTTCACTATTTCTCAAGAATACGATGTACAAAAAATACTTCAAAAGATATTAGATGATAAAAACACTCAAGAGGTAAGAGATTTGGGGACTATATTATATCAGAAGCTTTTTGATCATAGGTACTTGATCACATTGGATGATTTATGGAGTCCTAAGGCTTGGGAAGAATTAGTAGTATACTTTCCTAATAAGAATAACGGAAGTCGGATTATTGTGACCACAAGGGAGTTAAATGTTGCTAAATCTCTTTCCCCTGCACTTATTCACCAAATGGATTTATTAGATGAAGAGACAAGTTGGGAATTATTGTCTAAAACAGTCCCATGTTCGGTTGAGCTCCATGGAATCGGAAGAGAGATCGCTCGAAATTGCAAAGGACTTCCTTTATCAATCGTCACAATTAGTGGGCTTCTCTCAAAATCTGATATGACTTTGCAATCCTGGAGGCATGTTGCGGATGCTGTTACATCCTTTGTGAGTTTGGAAGATAATGAGCGTTGTATGAAAACATTATACTTGAGCTACGATAACCTTCCGCTTCATCTTAAATTATGCTTTCTTAGTTTTTCATATTATCCTGAAGATGAATATATTATAGTTGATGATTTAATACGATGGTGGATTGTTGAGGCGATAGTAAGACCGGAAGGAGATCAAGGAATGGAAGAGATTGCACTAGATTATTTGAAAGATCTTATTGGAAGGAACATGATCTCTGTTAGAAAATATAATGATATTATGGAAATTAAACTTATCGGAATACATGATCTCTTGTTAGAGCTATGCCGAAAGGAATCATCTATTGAGAATGTATGTGTGGGAGAAGGAATGGATAGAATTTTCTATAGAAAAAAGAAATCGTCTGTCGACATTCAAGCGACGAGATGTGTGGGTTGCTCCACTACTTATTTCATGGGGTTTTGTGACATTGTCCCCGTGAGCAATAGTAGTATGAGGCCGTGTTATGGCAGAATCTTCCATCAGATACATTCTATTTTACAGATGGAAAATTGTGTCTATGCACAATTTTGTTTTAAATGCAACAAGTTTGAAACAATGGAGCTCTTTATTTATGGAGTGCTTCTGCATCCTACTCTTTCAGTTAACGACATATCTGAGTGTAACGCAGTTAAGGTTTCACATTTTCATGGAGTGGGCGGAGATATTATTCCTTTTGAATCACTTCAGCAATATCATTTTCCAGGAAATCTGTTGTGGAATGTTCAACAGTATTTGTGTTCAGGAGAAAGCTCATGCAGGATAATGCCACAACTTAAATTTTTAGGTTTTGTGCCTCATCATGATGAGGAGGACATCGTGCTGGAACAATTAGTTGGTCTAGATGGAATGTTTGGTATTTATGCTGAACCTTTCTTGCCGAAACCCATCAAGAGATTGGGAATATGGGGCTGCATGATGTCATTCGAAATAGCTATTCGGGATATGCCTAATCTTGAGCATTTGGCTTTCAGGCATTACAATCATGTAATGCCCATAGTATCTTATAGTTTGAGATACCTGGGGATTTCTGACTATTACGCAAATTGCCGACTGGAAATTGATTGTCCTAGACTTGAAAGGCTTTGGCTACACAATGTTCGTGATGCATCCTGTTATATTTGTGATGATTCATCCTTGCAATCAATCACATTGGATGGTTGTGGAGAGTCTGCTGTCCAATCGGCTATGGAAGTATTAGAGAGGAAGCGACGTTTGGGGGATAACAGCTTTTATGTAGAGACGGATGGAAGATTTAACAATTGTGATGCAAAAGAAGAAGAAGAAGATTATGATGACGAAGAGTTTGCATTGCTTGAAATGATGATGATGGGTATGCAAAGATATGACGAAAGAAGGCATAATTATAGTGATGTAATCGAGTATCAAAGCAGATTTAACAAAGCACAGCATCAAGAACACTTGTTCCTCTTTCCTCCAAAGCCAAGATTGCGTCCTTTATCTACACTCTTTCATGCAGACGGGACAATGTATCATATATTCAATTGGTATTCTAATACAGCAATCCAATTTCCAAATCTGAAGGCCATAAGGATGAGGTCGGCATGGGATGGATCCCCCCTCCCAAGTTTGCTCAAGAAATTGAATCTCTGTGGCACTTTAATTGATGAAGCTAAAACGAGAACTATTATTGAGTTGTGCAATCTCGAGGAGCTGAGATTCTCGAGTTGCGCATTTGAAAATGAGGAATGGTGCAATCTGTCCCAAGGGCGATTTTGCAAACTGAAAAAGTTGATGATTTATGATCCATATGATCTCAAGTATTTGAAGGTGGGAGCAGAGCAATTTCCCCAACTACTAATTCTTGGGATATTTAGGTGTGAAACATTGAATATCATCTCAGATGCTGATGATGATGATATATGTGGTATTCCAACACTATCATCAATTCAATTAGGCGATTGCGGAACATCGACCATCAGATCAGCCCAACAAATATTAAGACAAAGAAGGTATGATTGGGCAGATGAGGACTTCTATGTTATGGTTGATGGTGAATTGTTGTCATTGGAAGAAAAAAAGAAGAAAAAGAAAAAAAGAAGAAGAATAAGAAGAAATAGAATACTAATAAAAATGATGATTAGGAAATAATTGTTGTGGCCTAGAGTGTTACTATGCATTTATTACAAACAATAAATGAGTGATTTAATGATATTCGATTTTTCATTAGCTCAAAACAATTTATCCAAAAATCATGATTCCAAAATATAGCATCATATACTGTATCAATTCATTTTTAATAGAAATTTAAAACCACAATCCTAATTAGCATGCTTATTTAATTCTAAAACTATGATCCTTCATTTACAACTTTTACAAAAATTAACTGCATTTTTTATACGAATTGCCATATAAAAAAATATGATTTAAAATTTATATTTTAATATGATTTTGTTAACAATTTACGCATCATTTAAAGATGTTTTTGTATTCATTTCATAAAATTGATACATGGGAAAATGTTTTAATAGGGTTTTAATAAGATAAGAAAAACGAAATAATCTCATAAAGAGATGTTTTGAAAAAAATATATTTGATTGATAATTGAACATAGGATAAAAAATATTTTTGTGGGGCTTATTTTTATGTAGAATTAATTATGTTGTATTTTTTTTAACTATATAACATCAAGTTCAACTAAATCTAAAGAAGAGAAAAAAAAAAGAATCAAAATTTGAAAACAAAACAGAAAACACAATTTTCTTAAACAAATTGAAGCACAAATGTTCATCTTGAGTTTACAAAAAAAAAAATGCAATTATACTTTTACTTTTACATTAAATTGAATATCTCATCATCTATTAGCATCAGCTGATTTTTAATCTGTCCATGATAATATGTGACTGCTATTTGGTGATAAAATTTTCAGAGATAAGATACCAGAGACGTGTGAAGATGAGTAGAAGACTTGAGTCAAGTCATTTGCAACCCATAGCTTCTCTTCATTCCAAGGAACCTATTTCTTCTTATATGCAAAACTGGGGAGTATTTCTGGGGGCGCATCTTTCTTCTGTATAGGGCAGAATTACCCAATCAGTCACTAATCTTGTTTGGTGATTGGCGATGGAAGAGGGTCCGGGAATAGTATCTGCTTATTACTCTGCGCTCCGTCTTTTGCAGCTTCTCCAATCCATGCAGGCGCACCACAACAATAAACTGCTAGCAGTTGATCTAAAGCAGATCTGTGATTTTGAAGACAAGATTCGTTCTTGGATGAAGTTACTGGAAAGCCTCAAGTCAAGGGATGTGACTCGAGAGGTAAGAGAGATGTCTCAAAGATTCAGCCAGTATGCCTTCAAGTGGAGTAATATCCTTGATTATCATGTTGTTGATCAGAAAGTGCATGATATTCATCTTTTTGGGGATGAATTTTGCAAAGCCATGTTTGATATCAATCGAGATATTGATCTTTTGAGTGATGAACTAAAGTTGATCACACTCCAATCAGCAAGCATTCGAGAAGAATCATCAAGCTACTCGAGGAGCACTAAGGAGGAAGTGGTTCACCTCTCTTATCAGAAGACCAAGGAAGCAGCAACTCTAGTGGGAATTGAGCGCCCCTTAAAGAGATAAAGGAGGAACTTGAGAGTCACGTGAAAGATCGAAGAGTGATAGCGATCGTCGGTATGGGTGGTAGTGGTAAAACGGCTTTAGCACAGAAAGTTTATGATGATTGTTCAGCGACTGGGAGGCACTTCGACAAACACTATTGGGTCACTATTTCTCAAGAATACGATGTACGAAAAATACTTCAAGATATGTTAGGTGATAAAGTAACTCACGAGGTAAGAGATTTGGGGACTATGTTACATCAGAAGCTATTTGATGATAAGTACCTGATCGCATTGGATGATTTATGGAGTACTAAGGCTTGGGAAGAATTAGTAGTATACTTTCCTAATAGGAATAATGGAAGTCGGATTATTGTGACTACAAGGAAGTTAAGTGTTGCTAAATCTCTTTCCCCTGCACTTATTCACCAAATGGATTTATTAGATGAAGAGGCAAGTTGGGAATTATTGTCTAAAAAAGTCCCATGTCCGGATGAGCTCCAAGGAATCGGAAGAGAGATTGCTCGAAATTGCAAAGGACTTCCTTTATCAATCGTTACAATCAGTGGGCTTCTCTCAAAATCTGACATGAGTTTGCAATCCTGGAGGAATGTTGCGGATGCTGTTACATCCTTTGTGAGTTTGGAAGATGATGAGCGTTGTATGAAAACATTATACTTGAGCTATGATAACCTTCCGCTTCATCTTAAATTATGCTTTCTTAGTTTTTCATATTATCCTGAAGATGAAAATATTGATGCTGATGATTTAATACGATGGTGGATTGTTGAGATGATGGTAAGATCGGAAGGAGGTCGAGGAATGGAAGAGGTTGCACTAGATTATTTGAAAGATCTTATTGGAAGGAACATGATCTTTGTTAGAAAATATAATCATATCATGGAAATTAATTATATCGGAATACATGATCTCTTGTTTGAGCTATGCAGAAAGGAATCATCTATTGAGAATGTATGTGTGGCAGCAGGAGTGGATAAAATTTTCGATAGACAAAAGAAATCATCTGTTGATATTCAAGCGACGAGATGTGTGGTTTGTTCCACTACTTATTTCATGGAGTTTTGTGACATTGTCCCGGTGAGCAATAGTAGTACATGGCTGTGTTATGGTAGAATCTTTCATCAGATACATTCTATTTTACCTATAGAGTATGTGTGTGCACAACTTTGCGTTGAATGCAACAAGGTGGTCAAAATGGAGCTCTTTATTTATGGAGTGCTTCTGCATCCTACTTTCTCAGTTAGCAACATATCTATGTGTAAAGAAATCAAGGTTCCACATTTTCATGGAATAAATGAGGATATTATTTATTTTGAATCACTTGAGCAATATCATTTTCCAGGAAATCTTCTATGGAATGTTCAACAGTATCGTGGTCATGAACCACGCTCATTTAGGATGATGCCACAACTTAAATTTTTGGATTATTTGCCTAATCAAGATGAGGAGGACATCGTGCTGGAACAATTAATTGGCATAGATTCCATGATGTATGTTTGGGAGAACCCTTTCTTGTCCAAATCGATCAAGAGATTGGGAATATTTTGTAATTACTTCTCAGAGCAAATCCGAAGTGCTATTTGGGATATGCCTAATCTCGAGTATTTGGCTCTCAGCTTTTACGACCATGTTGGAACCACCATAGTAGGATCACATAGTTTGAGATACTTTGGAATTTCTGACTATGGGGGGAATCGTTGGCTTTCTAACTATGGCGGGAATCGTTGTCTTGAGATTGGTTGTCCTCGACTTGAAAGGCTTTGGCTACACAATGTTCCTTATGCATCCTTTTATATTTGTGATGATTCATCCTTGCAGTCGATCAGATTGGAAGGTTGTGGAGAGTCTACTGTCGAATGGGCGATGGAAATATTGGAGAAGAAGCGGAGTTTGGGGGATAACAACTTTTATGTAGAGATGGATGGAAGGATGCAGTTTGATTGGTCAAAGAGAGTTTGGCAGATTTGTAGACCTTCTATGCTTTTATGTAGACAAGGATTGGAAGACCAAGAGTTTCCATTGCTTGAAATGATGATCTGTACACAACTAATTGACATGACATGGCGTAGTTACAAAGACGTAATCAATTATCTAAGTGGATTTCACAAAGACTGGCAACGAGAACACTTTTTCCTCTTTCAAAGAAGTATGATTGACTATAGAGAAGGGTCTCCTATGCCCAAACGGTATTCTAATACTGCAGTCCGATATCCAAATCTGAAGGTCATAAGAATGAGGGCAGCATGGGATGGATCCCCCTCCCAAGTTTGCTCAAGGAATTGGAACTCCAGCACACTTTAATTGATGAAGCTCGGACGAGAACTATTATGGAGTTGCACAATCTCAAGGTGATGGAATTCTATCGTTGCACATTTGAAAATGAGGAATGGTGCAATCTGTCCCAAGGACAATTTGCCAAACTGAAAGAATTAATTATTCGTTATCCAGTTCGTCTCAAGTCCTTGAGAGTGGAAGAAGAGCAATTTCCCCAGCTACTAACTCTTGAAATAAGTGATAGTAGCAATATTTGTGATATTACATGTAATATTACAACGCTATTGTCGATTCGGTTAGGGTGTTGTGGACCCTTGACCATTATAGCAGCCAAGAAAATATTAAGAGAAAGGAGGTATGATTGGGCAGATGAGGACTTCTCTCTTGAGGTTGGTGGCAAGTTATTGATGTTGGAGGAAGAAGAAAAAGAAAAAGGATGCTTATGGGCATGGGGCGGAGCCCCCCTCTCAAGTTTGCTTAAGAAATTGAGAGTCTCTTCCACTTTAATTGATGAAGCTCGGACGAGAACTATTATGGAGTTGCACAATCTTGAGGTGCTGAGATTCTATGATTGCACATTTGAAAATCAATGGTGCAATCTGTCCCAAGGACAATTTACCAAACTGAAAGAATTAAGGATTGATTATCCAGGTGGTCTCAAGTCCTTGAAAGTGGAAGAAGAGCAATTTCCCCAGCTACTAACTCTTCGAATAAAAGGAGAGCAGGACGGTATTTGTGATATTACATGTAATATTACAACGCTATCATCAATTCGGTTAGGGGATTGTGGAGCCTCAACCATTATAGCAGCCAAGAAAATATTAAGAGAAAGGAGGTATGATTGGGCAGATGAGGAATTCTATGTCATGGTTGATGATGAATTGTTGACATTGGAAGAAGAAGAAGGAAAAAAAAAAGAAATGTTAAATTTTTAAAATAATCATCATATATACTTTTTTGTTAAATTTTTTGAAATCCATGGAAAAATGACAGGACATGATTTTGTTATCAATTTACGTATTATTGAATGATATGTTTCATTTGGTGAAAGTGATATATAGGAAAATGTTTTAATAGAAATATATAAATAAGAAATCGATATGTTTTATTAAAGAGATGTTTTGAAAAAAATATATTTGTTTAATAAATTGAAAATGATATAAAAATATTTTAGGGAAACTTATTTTGATGTAAAGATGATTATACTTTATTTGTTAAATTTATAACATCAAGCCCAACAAAATTATAAAGAAGAGAAAAAAAAATTGGAAAACATCAAAGCACCATTATTTTAAATCAAATGGAAAAGTAATAATAAAAAGGGTTGAAAATGCAATTAAATAAGTTGGAAGAAAAGATCATCTTAATATAACATAAAAACAAAATTATCTTATTTATCTACATCGATCAACTACTCCCAAGATGAATGCTTTCGGTTTCCATTTCCTTGACAAAGCGATCACATTGCTGAAGCTACTATTGCATTTCAATTGATCGGCGCTACACCGGCGATGGGGACGGCAGACGGATGCTGCTTTACAACTCCACATCTGGGTCATTGTAATCGCTATCATCATCATCATCATATCTTTTTCTTGTATCTTCAACTGGTCATTTTGGAGCTCAACGTAGAAATCTTTGTCTCCCCCGATCAAGGCTCCGCAAGATCGTATTTGAATCCTCAACAGCGTTGAGATGCCATGAATATCATCATGAGAGATCCTCATTGTTTGGGAGCTGTCTATCCCAAGAGTTTGGAGTTGGGGGAATCGCTCTTCTCCCACTCTAAAGTACTTGAGCGTAGGACACATGAAGAATATGATCTCCTTGAGATGGTGAAACTTCATAAGAGTCTTCGTTTAAGAGTCATTGATCAGAGCTTCATGGGATAGTAATCTCTTGAGCGATCTTGAGCAAACTTGAGAGTAGAGTTGTGATCAGTTCCGAACTAATTGGTTTTGGTTCGGGAAAAAATTCGTTTAAATACGAACGTTTCAAATGTTGATTATAATTAGATACACAGATTTATTAAAATAATTTTGTAATACAAATGTTTTAGTTTTTATTTAAATTCAATACAAACATTTCAAAATACATCATTTTAGTTCAAACGTTAAATATTATATCATTTTTTAAATATCAACGTTTATTAAAATATTGTTTAGATACATACGTTGTTTGAAAAAATTAAAAAACAATACAAACATTTTTTAACTCCAACTTTTTATATATACGTTTATTGTAAATTATGATTTTCAATAAAATATATTAAAAATGATTAATATATTTAAATATATATTAAAAATTATTAAAAAAATGTAAATATATATGTATTTGTGTTTTTCATGTTTTCTAATTCATTAATTTTCGATTCTAGTAAATTTATAATTAAACCTTTATACAAAAAACTTTTTTCATTAATAGCTCGGACGAGAACTATTATGGAGTTGCACAATCTGGAGGTGCTGCAATTCATTTTCTACATATTTGAAAATGAGGAATGGTGCAATCTGTCCCAAGGACAATTTACCAGATTGGAACACTTAGGAGGACAATTTACCAGACTGGAACACTTAGGGAGGACAATTTACCAGACTGGAACACTTAGGGTCACCTTCTGTAGTAAAGAAATGAGAGTGTAACATACCGTGAGAGAACGTCATGATAACCAGGGCCTCTGCATGCACCGCCATTGACTGGGGTAGACATCATGCTTGTGCGCACAGTTCCTCGAATCTTGCCAAACTGAAAATGTGTAGAATTTAAGTGTAGGCATGGAAGGTGCAAGAAATGGAGGGTGATATGAGTTAATGGACAGTAACTGCCGTCAGAATAATATGTTCAAAACAGAGGAGCATACTATACCAAGCGTTCTCACCGTTGAAGAAGCACCTTGGATTATAAGGAAACAACTTCTTTCTGTTAAGACTGTCAATGGATCTTCTCAAGGATGCAAAACAATGCCTAACAGCAGAATGTGGAGGCCTAGAGTTCCGTTGGCGCTTTCGTTTGTGCTCAAAATCTTCGTCGTGATTCTCATGTGCTGAAGTGATGCAATCGCTCAGTTTTTCATGAGATTCTTCTGTCATCAAGTCATGGCTTTCCACAGAAACCTTTTGCGGCTTCCAACTTGATCTAGAACGGCTTTCCACTCCAGGGAACTCAGTGAACGATTTCCAAGAATCGAAAACATATCGCAGAGACCTTGAGAGCAATACACGTGACGCAAATAAGCCTCAGTTTATAACATGGAATTCAACGAGGTTGACATAAAATAGAACCTTAAAATGTATTCAGCACATTTGGGGCCAGTGTCTTTTGAGATGAGATAATCGAGGAGAACTTGATGATCATAGAATATCTACAAACACATAATTAAAGACGAAATCATTACCAGGATAAGCATTGCTACAACACTGATCATGCATCTACCTTTTACGAAGACATATTACCTCAGAGAGAAATAAATGAAAAAGATTTATGGGGTTGAACAATTTGGAAGCAAGGATCTCGATATTCTTTCCGTGCAGGAGAGGTTCATCATAGTGTAATTTGTATCAGTTGTAAAATTCTATTCTAATGATTTGAAACTTGAAGTAGATCCCCCAATACAACTTACTGACGGAGGGGATGCAATGGAAAACGAAGCAGAAGTAAGAGAACTTCAAACAGGATATCGTCCTGCAATCAAGGGAAGCGAAAATAGATTGAATATTAAATGAAATATGGGGAAAAAAAAGGTACGACAAAGACCCGAAAGCAGTCAAGCGAAAAGAACTTCAAGATAACTCGCAAGGCCTCAAAAGCAGTTGACTGCAAACAAACCTCGTGCATATATAACCGGAGAAAGCACAAGGAAAACTGAAGGCACCATTCATGACACGTTTCCGTCCTTACAAAGATATCAGCAGGAGCATGTGCTACAAAACCATTGATGGAGCTTCATGGAACCTAGACTCCTAACCTCACTGGATGCACAAGCTTTCATTGACAATCGAATTTTGATTCATACTTCCTTTCACAGGCAGGAGCTCATCGGGCATACTCATCAAACTGAGTGAACACTTCAAGAAGAGGAAAGCAGCAAGCCTCTGCAAATGGCGGGATTTTGTAATAGGTTTTTCTGAATTGAATACACTAGAGAAAAATGGAGAGCCCTCCAGAAAGCCATCATCATCATGATCATCAAGTTCAACCCCATAAATAGGTTCCAAAATGAGATCTTCGAAATTCTTGTGGAGCAAATCTATCCAAGTCACTAAAATTGTTTTCTCAAGTTGAGAAGAACTAAGCTTGACCATTAGAAACTGCCAATTATGGATATAATGATCAGACATAGAATAAGTAATGCACCCGTCATCAGAAAAAAATACAGACATAATCTTGTTGTCAAAGTACCAAATAGGAAAATGATCTACTTAAGTATGAATACCAGCAGTTTATGCCTGATGTAATGGGAAGCACGGAAACTGATACCACTTTGAGGCTCTAGTAGACACCAAGATGCTAGATAGGGAATAAGGCCAATAATTTTGCAAGAAAATGGTGAACAACCATCCCTTCCCAGAAAACAGCTCTCTACCAAAGAACAGAGTAACTGAATAAATGCCCCAACAAAAATTGTTTCTTCTCCCAGACCTGCGAATCTGTCACATATACAGCTTCCACACCAGATTGTTTGCAAGAGTCAGTATGCCTATCTACCGTACATAAAAAAATATCAGCAGGTAAATTTGACACTAGAGTTCTGGTATAATCCAGATAAGCTGCCATGGTTTCATCCGAGTCCTTCTTAAGATATTTCTGCACCTTATGCAAGACTTGAAATAGTGTCGCTGCTGTTGAAAAACTTGTATTATTCAACTTCAACTTCAACAAAGATTGTGCATCGAATAGATCAGAATGAGAAGTGCTCACGTTTGAAGTATCTAATTCTGAAGACTGTGCACTGCATTTTCCAATTACTAATTTCACACAATAGCACATCAAAATCAGGAAATCATCCCAAGCATGATCCTGGAAAAAAAGCGGACACTTGATCCAAATCAACAATTCGGAAAATATGCAATTGAAGAGAGTGAATGCTCCAAATGGGAACATACTATAATTAGCAGGAACTCACAAACAGCAAAGAGTGTACTGCCAACAAGATACTCTGCATATTGATTTTTAATTCCAAGTAAATGAACCTGCAAAGAGATCAGCGCAAAGATTATGAATGTGTGAATGCCGCTTCAAAAACACCCTAAATATTTTGGTTCCATATTTGTACAGTTACTTCACATATGAATTTTCAAAATATTTCCACATAAACAGAGAGTGAGAATCACTAGAAAAAAATAATTAGAACTCATCTAGTGCAAATGATTGTTCATACCAAACTACAGATTATCTTAGCCAGGCAATTTGAAGTTGGAATCGCAGCAACAAGATACTCCGTATAATTTGAAGAATCTTTCAAAGCGCCAGCTAAAAATTCGAGCTCAAATCATGAGACACGGAATTCTGAAAACATTAAAACCATAACGAAACACAAACCTCGCCCGAGATAAATTCATGTTTCCACTGATTAATTTGTTTAAGAATCTGAATCCACAAAAAATAAACAACCAATCAAGATCAAACACTTAATGAAATATCGAGAAAAACCAGAATCAAACCTGAGACAAAGAAACCAGGAGTTTCTCGGCATCTTCAGTCAAAAAAATCGAATCAAGACCTGCCACGTAATCGGAACCATGCTACAACATCTGACCAAAATGAGATAATAATTCAAAGCACTAAGGCAACGCTTACGTTGAATGGATGGAGCAACTCGTCGACGAGGCGAGCGAGACGGTGTACTTGAAGCCGCGCGGCTCATCTTCAAGTTTCTGCCTTGTTTTTTTTGTTTTCCAAGCGAATTGCAATTTTAAATGTTTGTCTTTTATTTTTAATTTAGAAATTCATTTATGGTCGTATATATCCTAATTTGCTAATATGTTTCCCAGGGAATAAATTAATGAAATAAAACGTCACAAAAGATTATTTACAAAAAACGGTCGGCTTTGTTGCAGCAGAAATTTTCAATAAAAAAACGGAAAATAAAATTTTTGGACCGGTTCGGCAAGATTTGCTCAGAGTCAACCACCCGGTCGCGTCGATTGGATCGCTACTATCGCATCTGGACCGAACCAAACCCTCTGGCCGTACAATAAAAACTCGGCGTCATATAGCAGGACGCGCTACTGGTATATACGTTGCGCCTCACGCCCCTGCGCAATTTAGGGTTCCTCCTCGTTTTGCTCCCCGGAAGGAGGGACGATTCTGGTGTATTTCTGAATGCCTTCTGCTGTCTGCAGTGTTCATGTAAATCCCTTTTTGTATCATCAATGAAGATTTTCTTTTTTCCTTTTATGTAAGCGAAAGTTTAAGCATGAAGTGTTGATCGATATAGTTCTCAAGTTTTAATCTTGTATTAGTTCTTGAATGCTGTGTGCTTTTGCGGCGTTGGGTGTTTTACGTTGATGGAAAACGGGAGTGCGGTGTTGGTATTGGTGCTTCATATGCTGTTTCATGCTCTTGTTGTGTTTTTTCTTTTTCCCTTGGTTTTGGCGCTTGAATCGATAGTGAATAACGTAAAGATAATCAATGTATTGCAGTTTTCTGAATGATATTAGGCTCGGAAATGGGTGCAAAATAGCAGAAGCTGGGATATTTTTTGAAGACAGGGATGACAGAAGACAACGAGCATATGATTCTGATGTATCAGGAGACTTCTGATCAGAGATCCATTTCTTTGGATGATGCAAGTAGCACTGAAGATTCACCAGATGGAACAAAGCTCTCCTTAGAAACAGTCAATGACCCTATTCCTTATATGGGTCAGCGGTTTGCAACTCATGACTCTGCTTATGAATTCTACAGTGATTTTGCGAAACACAGTGGATTTTCGATCAGGCGGCATAGAACAGAGGGTAAAGATGGTGTTGGGAAAGGTCTCACCAGACGATACTTTGTGTGCCATCGAGCGGGGAATACCCCTGTGAAGGCATTGAGCGAAAATAAATCACAAAGGAATAGAAAATCTTCAAGGTGTGGATGCCAAGCATTCATGCGGATAACCAAGTCAACTGATTTGGGAATACCTGAATGGAGAGTCACAGGATTTTCGAATCATCATAATCATGATCTACTGGAACGAATCAAGTGCGCTTTCTTCCTGCATATCGAACTATTTCAGAATCTGATAAGAGCCGAATTCTCATGTTTGCTAAGACAGGTATTTCAGTTCAACAAATGATGAGACTTCTGGAACTTGAAAAGTGTGTGGAGCCTGGATACTTGCCGTTCACTGAGAAAGATGTAAGGAATTTGCTACAATCATTAAAAAAAGTAGATCTGAGCATGGGAGCATTGATTTACTCAAGATGTGCCGAAACATTAAGGACAAAGATCCTGGTTTTAGATTTGAGTTCACGCTTGATTCTAATGGAAGATTGGAGAACATAGCTTGGTCATATTCCTCATCTGTTCAGTCCTACGATATTTTTGGTGATGCTGTAGTTTTTGATACAACACACCGGCTGACTGCTTTTGACATGCTTTGGGTATATGGGTAGGAGTGAACAATTATGGGATGCCATGCTTTTTGGTTGTGTGCTTCTTCGTGAAGAGAACCTGAGATCTTTTTCATGGGCTTTGAAGGTAAGATATGATTCTTAACCTTCATTTGTAGCTAATGAAGCTTCTTTGTTACATTCTCTCATTCGATTCTTAGTGACACCACTTTTTGCGTTGATGGAAAGGAGGAGAGGGAGACCTAAACCCTTATTTTGTCATTTTTGCAAACTTTTTTTTTGACAGTTTGCACAACTTCTAAATTTGAACATTCTCTTGAATCTGAAGGCTTTTCAGGATTCATGAATGGAAAAGCTCCAGAGACTATACTGACTGACCAGAGTATGTGCCTCAAAGATGCCATTGCAATGGAGTTGCCTACCACCAAGCATGCTCTTTGTATATGGCTTATTGTTGCTAAATTCCCCATGGTTTAATGCTGTTTTGGGAGAGCGCTACAATGAGTGGAAAACTGAATTCTATCGCCTTTATCATCTGGAATCGGTTCAGGATTTTGAGATGGGATGGCAAGATATGGTGAACACTTTTGGCTTGGACACAAACAGGCATATTGCTGGCTTGTATGCCTTTAGAACTCTTTGGGCGCTGCCATATTTGAGAACCCACTTTTTTGCAGGAATGACTGCACCAGGCCATTCTAAATCAATTAATGCTTTTATTCAACGTTTTTTAAGCGCTCAAACCCGGCTTGCACATTTTGTTGAGCAAGTAAATTTCTTTTTTGTCGTCATGCATTATATTGTGGATTATTTTTGTTTAAATCCGGTAACTTAGATGTTGCATTAACCTCCTGTTACTTAACAGGTTGCTGTAGCTGTGGATTTCAAGGACCAACCTGGAGAGCAGCAGACAATGCAGCAGAATATCCAAAATATCAGCTTAAGACAGGTGCACCCATGGAATCGCATGCTGCATCGGTTCTCACACCTTTCGCCTTCTCGAAGTTTCAAGAACAACTCGTTATGGCTGCCCACTATGCAACATACCAGACAGAAGATGGTTTCGTTGTGAGGCACCACACGAAGGTGGAAGGAGGCAGGAAAGTCTACTGGTCCCCAAGGGAAGGGATCATAAGTTGCAGCTGTCACCACTTTGAGTTCAGCGGGATCCTGTGCAGGCATGCTCTTCGAGTTCTTTCAACAGGGAATTGTTTTCAGTTACCAGAGCAGTATCTGCCCATGAGATGGCGCAGGGTAAGCAGTTTTCCTTCGGAGGGAATAGACATGCTACTGGGAATGATCACAGAGAAAGAGTAGAGTTATTGCAGAGCATGCTGTCAAGTCTCGTAGCAGAATCAGCAAAATCCAAGCAACGCATGGATTTGGTCATTGATCAAATCGCTGCTCTTCTATCTCAGATTAGGGAGCAACCTCTTTTAACTCAAACTCCACATCAACCTTAAGCAGAGAAGCTGCTTTTGTCTGTCTCTCTCCCTTGTGGTCGCACTTCATGGTTGGGCGAGTTTAGATTTTTGATTTTCACATGAGTTGGGAGTTTCAATTGTAAAATGTCAATTTTCTCACAAAGTCTGAGACCAGAGTGGTTCAAGAGTTGCAGAACAAGCAAGGTTCTAAGAATCTTTCTGTTTATGAATCTGATGGAGCACACAATCTTTGATATGAACAGAATCTTTGATCTGGGGAAAACGCATAATGCAAACAAAAGCATCTGACAAGAGTACTTTATTCTATTTGTTCTCATCACAAAATTCAAGTTTATAATGACTAGTATGAATAGTGATGCTTTATCGGAACATCCTTTTACATGTGGATTCGTACATTACCTGTAGACGACTCCTTGAATCAGGCTGTGGTTGGAGCTTCAAGAGACGAGCAACGCTGATGAAAGCAACATGTTGTTTGAGAACAGATTCTTCTTGTATCTCCCTCTCCTTCAGCTTCACCACCTTTGGCTCGTGGTGTTGTTTTGTTCCAGCGCCATTGCATCGCCCAGATTGCCAGAGGACGCATGTACCCAAGAGATCGGTATCGACCCTCCACGTCCCAACCCTCCGGTGTCTGGAACGCATAACTGTTTGGCCATTCAGTGCAGGAACATCTGTAAGTTAAGTGCTTATCGAAAGAAAAAGTGAATGCTGTGATGTGTCAACTGCACTCACCCGAGGCCTCTCTCAGACCATACAACTTCATGAATGCCACGGCGGTGTTGAATGCCGGTTCAGTCATGTTTTCATGAATCATGCTGGCTGCAACAGCAT
>NEEC01000392.1:0-19435 GCA_002189035.1 Utricularia gibba
GGGTTCTCATGACATCCTAACTAAAGCAAATGCATACGATTTCGTCGAGTACGACCCGATTGGGCTTAGTAGCCAGACCGAATCTCGGGCCCTGACAAAGCTCCCAACTACAGCACCCACCTTAAAACGGCAAGCTGTTGCTTGAAAAACCATTTAGGCAGCCGCGAAACCCAACGTTGATAAATGCATCACTTATTTTCCGGGCACAACTGACTATGGCCTGAGCCCGACCCGACCTCTGCCCAATCCGAAACCCCCAAGAGCGCCTTCTCAAATATATAGCAGAGTGTTGAGAAAACCATTGGGGTTCTCATGACATCCTAACTACATCAAATGCGTTACGATTTTCGTCGAGTGCGACCCGATTGGGCTTAGTAGCCAGACCGAATCTCGGGCCGGACAAAGCTCCCAACGACAGCACCCGCCTTTAAATGGCAAGCTGTTGCTTGAAAAACCATGTGGGCAGCCGCCGACAACCAACGTTAATAAATGCATCACTTCTTTTGCCGGGCTACAGCTGACTTTGGCTCAAGCCCGACCCGAATCCGGCCCGATCTCGGTGACCCACAAAAGCGCCTTGTCAAGTGTAAAGCATGCTGTTGAAAAAACCATTTGGGGTGGTCATGAGATCCTAACTTCAATAAAGGTATCACGATTTTCGTCGAATGGGATCAGATTGTGCTGTGAAAGTCAGACCAAACCTTGGGTCCTCACAAAGTTCCCAACAACAGCACCCGCAAAAAAACGACAACTTTTCCTTCAAAAAGCATGTAGGCAGCCACCGAAAACCCAACGTTAATAAATGCATCACTTTTTGGCCGGGCTACAAATGACTATGGGCCAGAGCGCGACTCGACCATTTGCTCGATACTAGTGCCCGCCTAGAGCGCCTCCTCAAATATAAATCAGGTTGTTGAGAAAACCATTTGGGGTGCTCATGACATCCTAACTTCAAAAATGCATCACGATTTTCATCGAGTAGCACCCGATTGGGCTCAGAGCCAGACCGAACCTTGGGCCCAACAAAGCTGCCAACGACAGCACCGCCTTAAAATGGCAAGCTATTGCTTGAAAAACCATTTAGGCAGCCGCCGAAAACCCACGTTGATAAATGCATCACTTTTTTCCGGGCTACAACTGACTATGGCCTAGCCCGACCCGACCTCTGGCCCAATCCCGAAACCCCCAAGAGCGCCTTCTGAAATATAAAGTAGAGTGTTGAGAAAACCCATTGGGGTTCTCATGACATCCTAACTAAAGCAAATGCATTACGATTTCGTCGAGTACGACCCGATTGGGCTTAGTAGCCAGACCGAATCTCGGGCCCTGACAAAGCTCCCAACTACAGCACCCACCTTAAAACGGCAAGCTGTTGCTTGAAAAACCATTTAGGCAGCCGCCGAAAACCCATCGTTGATAAATGCATCACTTATTTTCCGGGCTACAACTGACTATTGGCCTGAGCCCGACCCGACCTCTGGCCCAATCCCGAAAACCCTCCGAGGCGCCTTCTCAATATATAGCAGAGTGTTGAGAAAACCCATTGGGGTTTCATGACATCCTAACTACATCAAATGCGTTACGATTTTCGTCGAGTGCGACCCGATTGGGCTTAGTAGCCAGACCGAATCTCGGGCCGGACAAAGCTCCCAACGACAGCACCCGCCTTTAAATGGCAAGCTGTTGCTTGAAAAACCATGTGGGCAGCCGCCGACAACCCAACGTTAATAAATGCATCACTTCTTTTGCCGGGCTACAGCTGACTTTGGGCTCAAGCCCGACCCGAATCCGGCCCGATCTCGGTGACCCACAAAAGCGCCTTGTCAAGTGTAAAGCATGCTGTTGAAAAAAACCATTTGGGGTGGTCATGAGATCCTAACTTCAATAAAGGTGTCACGATTTTCGTCGAATGGGATCGGATTGTGCTGTGAAGTCAGACCGAACCTTGGGTCCGGACGAAGTTCCCAACAACAGCACCCGCAAAAAAACGACAACTTTTCCTCGAAAAAGCATGTAGGCAGCCGCCGAAAACCCAACGTTAATAAATGCATCACTTTTTTGGCCGGGCTACAAATGACTATGGGCCAGAGCGCGACTCGACCATTTGCTCGATACTAGTGCCAGCCTAGAGCGCCTCCTCAAATATAAATCAGGTTGTTGAGAAAACCATTTGGGGTGCTCATGACATCCTAACTTCAAAAAATGCATCACGATTTTCATCGAGTAGCACCCGATTGGGCTCAGGAGCCAGACCGAACCTTGGGCCCTTACAAAGCTGCCAACGACAGCACCCGCCTTAAAATGGCAAGCTATTGCTTGAAAAACCATTCAGGCAGCCGCCGAAAACCCAACGTTGATAAATGCATCACTTATTTTCCGGGCTACAACTGACTATGGGCCATAGCCCGACCCGACCTCTGGCCCAATCCCGAAACCCCCAAGAGCGCCTTCTGAAAATAAAGTAGAGTGTTGAGAAAACCCATTGGGGTTCTCATGACATCCTAACTAAAGCAAATGCATTACGATTTCGTCGAGTACGACCCGATTGGGCTTAGTAGCCAGACCGAATCTCGGGCCCTGACAAAGCTCCCAACTACAGCACCCACCTTAAAACGGCAAGCTGTTGCTTGAAAAACCATTTAGGCAGCCGCCGAAAACCCAACGTTGATAAATGCATCACTTATTTTCCGGGCCACAACTGACTATGGCCTGAGCCCGACCCGACCTCTGGCCCAATCCCGAAACCCTCCGAGGCGCCTTCTCAAATATATAGCAGAGTGTTGAGAAAACCCATTGGGGTTCTCATGACATCCTAACTACATCAAATGCGTTACGATTTTCGTCGAGTGCGACCCGATTGGCTTAGTAGCCAGACCGAATCTCGGGCCGGACAAAGCTCCCAACGACAGCACCCGCCTTTAAATGGCAAGCTGTTGCTTGAAAAACCATGTGGGCAGCCGCCGACAACCCAACGTTAATAAATGCATCACTTCTTTTGCCGGGCTACAGCTGACTTGGGCTCAAGCCGACCCGAATCCGGCCCGATCTCGGTGACCCACAAAAGCGCCTTGTCAAGTGTAAAGCATGCTGTTGAAAAAACCATTTGGGGTGGTCATGAGATCCTAACTTCAATAAAGGTGTCACGATTTTCGTCGAATGGGATCGGATTGTGCTGTGAAGTCAGACCGAACCTTGGGTCCGGACAAAGTTCCCAACAACAGCACCCGCAAAAAACGACAACTTTTCCTCAAAAAGCATGTAGGCAGCCCGAAAACCCAACGTTAATAAATGCATCACTTTTTGGCCGGGCTACAAATGACTATGGGCAGAGCGCGACTCGACCATTTGCTCGATACTAGTGCCAGCCTAGAGCGCCTCCTCAAATATAAATCAGGTTGTTGAGAAAACCATTTGGGGTGCTCATGACATCCTAACTTCAAAAATGCATCACGATTTTCATCGAGTAGCACCCGATTGGGCTCAGGAGCCAGACCGAACCTTGGGCCCTTACAAAGCTGCCAACGACAGCACCCGCCTTAAAATGGCAAGCTATTGCTTGAAAAACCATTCAGGCAGCCGCCGAAAACCCAACGTTGATAAATGCATCACTTATTTTCCGGCACAACTGACTATGGCCATAGCCCGACCCGACCTCTGGCCCAATCCCGAAACCCCCCAAGAGCGCCTTCTGAAATATAAAGTAGAGTGTTGAGAAAACCCATTGGGGTTCTCATGACATCCTAACTAAAGCAAATGCATTACGATTTCGTCGAGTACGACCCGATTGGGCTTAGTAGCCAGACCGAATCTCGGGCCTGACAAAGCTCCCAACTACAGCACCCACCTTAAAACGGCAAGCTGTTGCTTGAAAAACCATTTAGGCAGCCGCCGAAAACCCATCGTTGATAAATGCATCACTTATTTTCCGGGCTACAACTGACTATGGCCTGAGCCCGACCCGACCTCTGGCCCAATCCCGAAACCCTCCGAGGCGCCTTCTCAAATATATAGCAGAGTGTTGAGAAAACCCATTGGGGTTCTCATGATCCTAACTACATCAAATGCGTTACGATTTTCGTCGAGTGCGACCCGATTGGGCTTAGTAGCCAGACCGAATCTCGGGCCGGACAAAGCTCCCAACGACAGCACCCGCCTTTAAATGGCAAGCTGTTGCTTGAAAAACCATGTGGGCAGCCGCCGACAACCCAACGTTAATAAATGCATCACTTCTTTTGCCGGGCTACAGCTGACTTTGGGCTCAAGCCCGACCCGAATCCGGCCCGATCTCGGTGACCCACAAAAGCGCCTTGTCAAGTGTAAGCATGCTGTTGAAAAAACCATTTGGGGTGGTCATGAGATCCTAACTTCAATAAAGGTGTCACGA
Source organism: Utricularia gibba (assembly GCA_002189035.1). Lineage (NCBI taxonomy): Eukaryota > Viridiplantae > Streptophyta > Magnoliopsida > Lamiales > Lentibulariaceae > Utricularia > Utricularia gibba. The sequence continues at coordinate 4,385 of NEEC01000392.1, forward strand.
TTTTCGTCGAATGGGATCGGATTGTGCTGTGAAGTCAGACCAAACCTTGGGTCCGGACAAAGTTCCCAACAACAGCACCCGCCAAAAAACGACAACTTTTCCTTCAAAAAGCATGTAGGCAGCCACCGAAAACCCAACGTTAATAAATGCATCACTTTTTGGCCGGGCTACAAATGACTATGGGCCAGAGCGCGACTCGACCATTTGCTCGATACTAGTGCCAGCCTAGAGCGCCTCCTCAAATATAAATCAGGTTGTTGAGAAAACCATTTGGGGTGCTCATGACATCCTAACTTCAAAAAATGCATCACGATTTTCATCGAGTAGCACCCGATTGGGCTCAGGAGCCAGACCGAACCTTGGGCCCTTACAAAGCTGCCAACGACAGCACCCGCCTTAAAATGGCAAGCTATTGCTTGAAAAACCATTCAGGCAGCCGCCGAAAACCCAACGTTGATAAATGCATCACTTATTTTCCGGGCTACAACTGACTATGGGCCATAGCCCGACCCGACCTCTGGCCCAATCCCGAAACCCCCAAGAGCGCCTTCTGAAATATAAAGTAGAGTGTTGAGAAAACCCATTGGGGTTCTCATGACATCCTAAATAAAGCAAATGCATTACGATTTCGTCGAGTACGACCCGATTGGGCTTAGTAGCCAGACCGAATCTCGGCCCTGACAAAGCTCCCAACTACAGCACCCACCTTAAAACGGCAAGCTGTTGCTTGAAAAACCATTTAGGCAGCCGCCGAAAACCCAACGTTGATAAATGCATCACTTATTTTCCGGGCACAACTGACTATGGCCTGAGCCCGACCCGACCTCTGGCCCAATCCCGAAACCCCGAGGGCGCCTTCTCAAATATATAGCAGAGTGTTGAGAAAACCCATTGGGTTCTCATGACATCCTAACTACATCAAATGCGTTACGATTTTCGTCGAGTGCGACCCGATTGGGCTTAGTAGCCAGACCGAATCTCGGGCCGGACAAAGCTCCCAACGACAGCACCCGCCTTTAAATGGCAAGCTGTTGCTTGAAAAACCATGTGGGCAGCCGCCGACAACCCAACGTTAATAAATGCATCACTTCTTTGCCGGGCTACAGCTGACTTTGGGCTCAAGCCCGACCCGAATCCGGCCCGATCTCGACCCACAAAAGCGCCTTGTCAAGTGTAAAGCATGCTGTTGAAAAAACCATTTGGGGTGGTCATGAGATCCTAACTTCAATAAAGGTGTCACGATTTTCGTCGAATGATTGTGCTGTAAGTCAGACCAAACTTGGGTTCCCAACAACAGCACCCGCAAAAAACGAACTTTTCCTTAAAAAGCATGTAGGCAGCCCGAAAACCCAACGTTAATAAATGCATCACTTTTTGGCCGGGCTACAAATGACTATGGGCCAGAGCGCGACTCGACCATTTGCTCGATACTGGTGCCCGCCTAGAGCGCCTCCTCAAATATAAATCAGGTTGTTGAGAAAACCATTTGGGTGCTCATGACATCCTAACTTCAGCAAATGCATCACGATTTTCATCGAGTAGCACCCGATTGGGCTCAGGAGCCAGACCGAACCTTGGGCCCTAACAAAGCTGCCAACGACACCGCCTTAAAACGGCAAGCTATTGCTTGAAAAACCATTTAGGCAGCCGCCGAAAACCCACGTTGATAAATGCATCACTTATTTTCCGGGCTACAACTGACTATTGGCCTGAGCCCGACCCGACCTCTGGCCCAATCCCGAAACCCCCGAGCGCCTTCTCAAATATATAGCAGAGTGTTGAGAAAACCCATTGGGGTTCTCATGACATCCTAACTAAAGCAAATGCATTACGATTTCGTCGAGTACGACCCGATTGGGCTTAGTAGCCAGACCGAATCTCGGGCCCTGACAAAGCTCCCAACTACAGCACCCACCTTAAAACGGCAAGCTGTTGCTTGAAAAACCATTTAGGCAGCCGCCGAAAACCCATCGTTGATAAATGCATCACTATTTTCCGGGCTACAACTGACTATTGGCCTGAGCCCGACCCGACCTCTGGCCCAATCCCGAAACCCTCCGAGGGCGCCTTCTCAAATATATAGCAGAGTGTTGAGAAAACCCATTGGGGTTCTCATGACATCCTAACTACATCAAATGCGTTACGATTTTCGTCGAGTGCGACCCGATTGGGCTTAGTAGCCAGACCGAATCTCGGGCCGGACAAAGCTCCCAACGACAGCACCCGCTTTAAATGGCAAGCTGTTGCTTGAAAAACCATGTGGGCAGCCGCCGACAACCCAACGTTAATAAATGCATCACTTCTTTTGCCGGGCTACAGCTGACTTTGGGCTCAAGCCCGACCCGAATCCGGCCCGATCTCGGTGACCCACAAAAGCGCCTTGTCAAGTGTAAAGCATGCTGTTGAAAAAACCATTTGGGGTGGTCATGAGATCCTAACTTCAATAAAGGTGTCACGATTTTCGTCGAATGGGATCGGATTGTGCTGTGAAGTCAGACCGAACCTTGGGTCCGGACGAAGTTCCCAACAACAGCACCCGCAAAAAAACGACAACTTTTCCTCGAAAAAAGCATGTAGGCAGCCGCCGAAAACCCAACGTTAATAAATGCATCACTTTTTGGCCGGGCTACAAATGACTATGGGCCAGAGCGCGACTCGACCATTTGCTCGATACTAGTGCCAGCCTAGAGCGCCTCCTCAAATATAAATCAGGTTGTTGAGAAAACCATTTGGGGTGCTCATGACATCCTAACTTCAAAAAATGCATTTTTCATCGAGTAGCACCCGATTGGGCTCAGGAGCCAGACCGAACCTTGGGCCCTTACAAAGCTGCCAACGACAGCACCCGCCTTAAAATGGCAAGCTATTGCTTGAAAACCATTCAGGCAGCCGCCGAAAACCCAACGTTGATAAATGCATCACTTATTTTCCGGGCTACAACTGACTATGGGCCATAGCCCGACCCGACCTCTGGCCAATCCCGAAACCCCCAAGAGCGCCTTCTGAAATATAAAGTAGAGTGTTGAGAAAACCCATTGGGGTTCTCATGACATCCTAAATAAAGCAAATGCATTACGATTTCGTCGAGTACGACCCGATTGGGCTTAGTAGCCAGACCGAATCTCGGGCCCTGACAAAGCTCCCAACTACAGCACCCACCTTAAAACGGCAAGCTGTTGCTTGAAAAACCATTTAGGCAGCCGCCGAAAACCCACGTTGATAAATGCATCACTTATTTTCCGGGCTACAACTGACTATTGGCCTGAGCCCGACCCGACCTCTGGCCCAATCCCGAAACCCCGAGAGCGCCTTCTCAAATATATAGCAGAGTGTTGAGAAAACCCATTGGGGTTCTCATGACATCCTAACTAAAGCAAATGCATTACGATTTCGTCGAGTACGACCCGATTGGGCTTAGTAGCCAGACCGAATCTCGGGCCCTGACAAAGCTCCCAACGACAGCACCCACCTTAAAACGGCAAGCTGTTGCTTGAAAAACCATTTAGGCAGCCGCCGAAAACCCAACGTTGATAAATGCATCACTTATTTTCCGGGCTACAACTGACTATTGGCCTGAGCCCGACCCGACCTCTGGCCCAATCCCGAAACCCCCCAAGAGCGCCTTCAATATAAAAGAGTGTTGAGAAAACCCATTGGGGTGGTCATGACATCCTAACTCAAAATGTTACGATTTTCGTCGAGACCCGATTGGCTAGTAGCCAGACCGAATCTCGGGCCGGACAAAGCTCCCAACGACAGCACCCGCCTTTAAATGGCAAGCTTTTGCTTGAAAAACCATGTGGGCAGCCGCCGAAAACCCAACGTTAATAAATGCATCACTTTTTTGGCCGGGCTACAAATGACTATGGGCCAGAGCGCGACTCGACCATTTGCTCGATACTGGTGCCCGCCTAGAGCGCCTCCTCAAATATAAATCAGGTTGTTGAGAAAACCATTTGGGGTGCTCATGACATCCTAACTTCAGCAAATGCATCACGATTTTCATCGAGTAGCACCGATTGGGCTCAGGAGCCAGACCGAACCTTGGGCCCTACAAAGCTGCCAACGACAGCACCCGCCTTAAAACGGCAAGCTATTGCTTGAAAAACCATTTAGGCAGCCGCCGAAAACCCAACGTTGATAAATGCATCACTTATTTTCCGGGCTACAACTGACTATTGGCCTGAGCCCGACCCGACCTCTGGCCCAATCCCGAAACCCTAGAGCGCCTTCTCAAATATATAGAGTGTTGAGAAAACCCATTGGGGTTCTCATGACATCCTAACTAAAGCAAATGCATTACGATTTCGTCGAGTACGACCCGATTGGGCTTAGTAGCCAGACCGAATCTCGGGCCCTGACAAAGCTCCCAACTACAGCACCCACCTTAAAACGGCAAGCTGTTGCTTGAAAAACCATTTAGGCAGCCGCCGAAAACCCATCGTTGATAAATGCATCACTTATTTTCCGGGCTACAACTGACTATTGGCCTGAGCCCGACCCGACCTCTGGCCCAATCCCGAAACCCTCCGAGGGCGCCTTCTCAAATATATAGCAGAGTGTTGAGAAAACCCATTGGGGTTCTCATGACATCCTAACTACATCAAATGCGTTACGATTTTCGTCGAGTGCGACCCGATTGGGCTTAGTAGCCAGACCGAATCTCGGGCCGGACAAAGCTCCCAACGACAGCACCCGCCTTTAAATGGCAAGCTGTTGCTTGAAAAACCATGTGGGCAGCCGCCGACAACCCAACGTTAATAAATGCATCACTTCTTTTGCCGGGCTACAGCTGACTTTGGCTCAAACCGACCCGAATCCGGCCCGATCTCGGTGACCCACAAAAGCGCCTTGTCAAGTGTAAAGCATGCTGTTGAAAAAACCATTTGGGGTGGTCATGAGATCCTAACTTCAATAAAGGTGTCACGATTTTCGTCGAATGGGATCTGCTGAAGTCAGACCGAACCTTGGGTCCGGACGAAGTTCCCAACAACAGCACCCGCAAAAAAACGACAACTTTTCCTCGAAAAAGCATGTAGGCAGCCGCCGAAAACCCAACGTTAATAAATGCATCACTTTTTGGCCGGGCTACAAATGACTATGGGCCAGAGCGCGACTCGACCATTTGCTCGATACTAGTGCCAGCCTAGAGCGCCTCCTCAAATATAAATCAGGTTGTTGAGAAAACCATTTGGGGTGCTCATGACATCCTAACTTCAAAAAATGCATCACGATTTTCATCGAGTAGCACCCGATTGGGCTCAGGAGCCAGACCGAACCTTGGGCCCTTACAAAGCTGCCAACGACAGCACCCGCCTTAAAATGGCAAGCTATTGCTTGAAAAACCATTCAGGCAGCCGCCGAAAACCCAACGTTGATAAATGCATCACTTATTTTCCGGGCTACAACTGACTATGGGCCATAGCCCGACCCGACCTCTGGCCCAATCCCGAAACCCCCCAAGAGCGCCTTCTGAAATATAAAGTAGAGTGTTGAGAAAACCCATTGGGGTTCTCATGACATCCTAACTAAAGCAAATGCATTACGATTTCGTCGAGTACGACCCGATTGGGCTTAGTAGCCAGACCGAATCTCGGGCCCTGACAAAGCTCCCAACTACAGCACCCACCTTAAAACGGCAAGCTGTTGCTTGAAAAACCATTTAGGCAGCCGCCGAAAACCCAACGTTAATATGCATCACTTATTTTCCGGGCCACAACTGACTATGGGCCTGAGCCCGACCCGACCTCTGGCCCAATCCTGAAACCCCCCAAGAGCGCCTTCTGAAATATAAAAGAGTGTTGAGAAAACCATTGGGGTTCTCATGACATCCTAACTACAGCAAATGCGTTACGATTTTCGTCGAGTGCGACCCGATTGGGCTTAGTAGCCAGACCGAATCTCGGGCCGGACAAAGCTCCCAACGACAGCACCCGCCTTTAAATGGCAAGCTGTTGCTTGAAAAACCATGTGGGCAGCCGCCGACAACCCAACGTTAATAAATGCATCACTTTTTTGGCCAGGCTACAAATGACTATGGGCCAGAGCGCGACTCGACCATTTGCTCGATACTGGTGCCGCCTAGAGCGCCTCCTCAAATATAAATCAGGTTGTTGAGAAAACCATTTGGGGTGCTCATGACATCCTAACTTCAGCAAATGCATCACGATTTTCATCGAGTAGCACCCGATTGGGCTCAGAGCCAGACCGAACCTTGGGCCCTACAAAGCTGCCAACGACAGCACCGCCTTAAAACGGCAAGCTATTGCTTGAAAAACCATTTAGGCAGCCGCCGAAAACCCACGTTGATAAATGCATCACTTATTTTCCGGGCTACAACTGACTATGGCCTAGCCCGACCCGACCTCTGGCCCAATCCCGAAAAAGAGCGCCTTCTCAAATATAAGCAGAGTGTTGAGAAAACCATTGGGGTTCTCATGACATCCTAACTAAAGCAAATGCATTACGATTTCGTCGAGTACGAGCTTAGTAACAAAGCTCCAACTACAGAAACGGCAAGCTGTTGCTTGAAAAACCAGGCAGCCGCCGAAACCCATCGTTGATAAATGCATCACTTATTTTCCGGGCTACAACTGACTATGGCCTGAGCCCGACCCGACCTCTGGCCCAATCCCGAAACCCTCCGAGAGCGCCTTCTCAAAATATATGTGTTGAGAAAACCCATTGGGGTTCTCATGACATCCTAACTAAAGCAAATGCATTACGATTTCGTCGAGTACGACCCGATTGGGCTTAGTAGCCAGACCGAATCTCGGGCCCTGACAAAGCTCCCAACTACAGCACCCACCTTAAAACGGCAAGCTGTTGCTTGAAAAACCATTTAGGCAGCCGCCGAAAACCCATCGTTGATAAATGCATCACTTATTTTCCGGCTACAACTGACTATTGGCCTGAGCCCGACCCGACCTCTGGCCCAATCCCGAAACCCTCCGAGGGCGCCTTCTCAAATATATAGCAGAGTGTTGAGAAAACCCATTGGGGTTCTCATGACATCCTAACTACATCAAATGCGTTACGATTTTCGTCGAGTGCGACCCGATTGGGCTTAGTAGCCAGACCGAATCTCGGGCCGGACAAAGCTCCCAACGACAGCACCCGCCTTTAAATGGCAAGCTGTTGCTTGAAAAACCATGTGGGCAGCCGCCGACAACCCAACGTTAATAAATGCATCACTTCTTTTGCCGGGCTACAGCTGACTTTGGGCTCAAGCCGACCCGAATCCGGCCCGATCTCGGTGACCCACAAAAGCGCCTTGTCAAGTGTAAAGCATGCTGTTGAAAAAACCATTGGGGTGGTCATGAGATCCTAACTTCAATAAAGTGTCACGATTTTCGTCGAATGGGATCGGATTGTGCTGTGAAGTCAGACCGAACCTTGGGTCCGGACGAAGTTCCCAACAACAGCACCCGCAAAAAAACGACAACTTTTCCTCAAAAAGCATGTAGGCAGCCGCCGAAAACCCAACGTTAATAAATGCATCACTTTTTTGGCCGGGCTACAAATGACTATGGGCCAGAGCACGACTCGACCATTTGCTCGATACTAGTGCCGCCTAGAGCGCCTCCTCAAATATAAATCAGGTTGTTGAGAAAACCATTTGGGGTGCTCATGACATCCTAACTTCAAAAAATGCATCACGATTTTCATCGAGTAGCACCCGATTGGGCAGAGCCAGACCGAACCTTGGGCCCTTACAAAGCTCCAACGACAGCACCCGCCTTAAAATGGCAAGCTATTGCTTGAAAAACCATTAGGCAGCCGCCGAAAACCCAACGTTGATAAATGCATCACTTATTTTCCGGGCTACAACTGACTATGGGCCATAGCCCGACCCGACCTCTGGCCCAATCCCGAAACCCCCAAGAGCGCCTTCTGAAATATAAAGTAGAGTGTTGAGAAAACCCATTGGGGTTCTCATGACATCCTAACTAAAGCAAATGCATTACGATTTCGTCGAGTACGACCCGATTGGGCTTAGTAGCCAGACCGAATCTCGGGCCCTGACAAAGCTCCCAACTACAGCACCCACCTTAAAACGGCAAGCTGTTGCTTGAAAAACCATTTAGGCAGCCGCCGAAAACCCAACGTTGATAATGCATCACTTATTTTCCGGGCTACAACTGACTATGGGCCTGAGCCCGACCCGACCTCTGGCCCAATCCGAAACCCCCCAAGAGCGCCTTCTGAATATAAAGTAGAGTGTTGAGAAAACCCATTGGGGTTCTCATGACATCCTAACTACAGCAAATGCGTTACGATTTTCGTCGAGTGCGACCCGATTGGGCTTAGTAGCCAGACCGAATCTCGGGCCGGACAAAGCTCCCAACGACAGCACCCGCCTTTAAATGGCAAGCTGTTGCTTGAAAAACCATGTGGGCAGCCGCCGACAACCCAACGTTAATAAATGCATCACTTTTTTGGCCGGGCTACAAATGACTATGGGCCAGAGCGCGACTCGACCATTTGCTCGATACTGGTGCCCGCCTAGAGCGCCTCCTCAAATATAAATCAGGTTGTTGAGAAAACCATTTGGGGTGCTCATGACATCCTAACTTCAGCAAATGCATCACGATTTCATCGAGTAGCACCCGATTGGGCTCAGGAGCCAGACCGAACCTTGGGCCCTAACAAAGCTGCCAACGACAGCACCGCCTTAAAACGGCAAGCTTGCTTGAAAAACCATTTAGGCAGCCGCCGAAAACCCATCGTTGATAAATGCATCACTTATTTTCCGGGCTACAACTGACTATTGGCCTGAGCCCGACCCGACCTCTGGCCCAATCCCGAAACCCTAGAGCGCCTTCTCAAATATAAGCAGAGTGTTGAGAAAACCCATTGGGGTTCTCATGACATCCTAACTAAAGCAAATGCATTACGATTTCGTCGAGTACGACCCGATTGGGCTTAGTAGCCAGACCGAATCTCGGGCCCTGACAAAGCTCCCAACTACAGCACCCACCTTAAAACGGCAAGCTGTTGCTTGAAAAACCATTTAGGCAGCCGCCGAAAACCCATCGTTGATAAATGCATCACTTATTTTCCGGGCTACAACTGACTATTGGCCTGAGCCCGACCCGACCTCTGGCCCAATCCCGAAACCCTCCGAGGGCGCCTTCTCAAATATATAGCAGAGTGTTGAGAAAACCCATTGGGGTTCTCATGACATCCTAACTACATCAAATGCGTTACGATTTTCGTCGAGTGCGACCCGATTGGGCTTAGTAGCCAGACCGAATCTCGGGCCGGACAAAGCTCCCAACGACAGCACCCGCCTTTAAATGGCAAGCTGTTGCTTGAAAAACCATGTGGGCAGCCGCCGACAACCCAACGTTAATAAATGCATCACTTCTTTTGCCGGGCTACAGCTGACTTTGGGCTCAAGACCGACCCGAATCCGGCCCGATCTCGGTGACCCACAAAAGCGCCTTGTCAAGTGTAAAGCATGCTGTTGAAAAAACCATTTGGGGTGGTCATGAGATCCTAACTTCAATAAAGGTGTCACGATTTTCGTCGAATGGGATCGGATTGTGCTGTGAAGTCAGACCGAACCTTGGGTCCGGACGAAGTTCCCAACAACAGCACCCGCAAAAAAACGACAACTTTTCCTCGAAAAAAGCATGTAGGCAGCCGCCGAAAACCCAACGTTAATAAATGCATCACTTTTTTGGCCGGGCTACAAATGACTATGGGCCAGAGCACGACTCGACCATTTGCTCGATACTTGCAGCCTAGAGCGCCTCCTCAAATATAAATCAGGTTGTTGAGAAAACCATTTGGGTGCTCATGACATCCTAACTTCAAAAATGCATCACGATTTTCATCGAGTAGCACCCGATTGGGCTCAGGAGCCAGACCGAACCTTGGGCCCTTACAAAGCTGCCAACGACAGCACCCGCCTTAAAATGGCAAGCTATTGCTTGAAAAACCATTCAGGCAGCCGCCGAAAACCCAACGTTGATAAATGCATCACTTATTTTCCGGGCTTCAACTAACTATGGGCCATAGCCCGACCCGACCTCTGGCCCAATCCCGAAACCCCCCAAGAGCGCCTTCTGAAATATAAAGTAGAGTGTTGAGAAAACCCATTGGGTTCTCATGACATCCTAAATAAAGCAAATGCATTACGATTTCGTCGAGTACGACCCGATTGGGCTTAGTAGCCAGACCGAATCTCGGGCCCTGACAAAGCTCCCAACTACAGCACCCACCTTAAAACGGCAAGCTGTTGCTTGAAAAACCATTTAGGCAGCCGCCGAAAACCCAACGTTGATAAATGCATCACTTATTTTCCGGGCCACAACTGACTATGGCCTGAGCCCGACCCGACCTCTGGCCCAATCCTGAAACCCCCCAAGAGCGCCTTCTGAAATATAAAGTAGAGTGTTGAGAAAACCCATTGGGGTTCTCATGACATCCTAACTACAGCAAATGCGTTACGATTTTCGTCGAGTGCGACCCGATTGGGCTTAGTAGCCAGACCGAATCTCGGGCCGGACAAAGCTCCCAACGACAGCACCCGCCTTTAAATGGCAAGCTGTTGCTTGAAAAACCATGTGGGCAGCCGCCGACAACCCAACGTTAATAAATGCATCACTTTTTTGGCCAGGCTACAAATGACTATGGGCCAGAGCGCGACTCGACCATTTGCTCGATACTGGTGCCCGCCTAGAGCGCCTCCTCAAATATAAATCAGGTTGTTGAGAAAACCATTTGGGGTGCTCATGACATCCTAACTTCAGCAAATGCATCACGATTTTCATCGAGTAGCACCCGATTGGGCTCAGGAGCCAGACCGAACCTTGGGCCCTAACAAAGCTGCCAACGACAGCACCGCCTTAAAACGGCAAGCTATTGCTTGAAAAACCATTTAGGCAGCCGCCGAAAACCCATCGTTGATAAATGCATCACTTATTTTCCGGGCTACAACTGACTATTGGCCTGAGCCCGACCCGACCTCTGGCCCAATCCCGAAACCCCCGAGAGCGCCTTCTCAAATATATAGCAGAGTGTTGAGAAAACCCATTGGGGTTCTCATGACATCCTAACTAAAGCAAATGCATTACGATTTCGTCGAGTACGACCCGATTGGGCTTAGTAGCCACCGAATCTCGGGCCCTGACAAAGCTCCCAACTACAGCACCCACCTTAAAACGGCAAGCTGTTGCTTGAAAAACCATTTAGGCAGCCGCCGAAAACCCATCGTTGATAAATGCATCACTTATTTTCCGGGCTACAACTGACTATTGGCCTGAGCCCGACCCGACCTCTGGCCCAATCCCGAAACCCTCCGAGGGCGCCTTCTCAATATATATAGAGAGTGTTGAGAAAACCCATTGGGGTTCTCATGACATCCTAACTACATCAAATGCGTTACGATTTTCGTCGAGTGCGACCCGATTGGGCTTAGTAGCCAGACCGAATCTCGGGCCGGACAAAGCTCCCAACGACAGCACCCGCCTTTAAATGGCAAGCTGTTGCTTGAAAAACCATGTGGGCAGCCGCCGACAACCCAACGTTAATAAATGCATCACTTCTTTTGCCGGGCTACAGCTGACTTTGGGCTCAAGACCGACCCGAATCCGGCCCGATCTCGGTGACCCACAAAAGCGCCTTGTCAAGTGTAAAGCATGCTGTTGAAAAAACCATTTGGGGTGGTCATGAGATCCTAACTTCAATAAAGGTGTCACGATTTTCGTCGAATGGGATCGGATTGTGCTGTGAAGTCAGACCGAACCTTGGGTCCGGACGAAGTTCCCAACAACAGCACCCGCAAAAAAACGACAACTTTTCCTCGAAAAAAGCATGTAGGCAGCCGCCGAAAACCCAACGTTAATAAATGCATCACTTTTTTGGCCGGGCTACAAATGACTATGGGCCAGAGCACGACTCGACCATTTGCTCGATACTAGTGCCAGCCTAGAGCGCCTCCTCAAATATAAATCAGGTTGTTGAGAAAACCATTTGGGGTGCTCATGACATCCTAACTTCAAAAAATGCATCACGATTTTCATCGAGTAGCACCCGATTGGGCTCAGGAGCCAGACCGAACCTTGGGCCCTTACAAAGCTGCCAACGACAGCACCCGCCTTAAAATGGCAAGCTATTGCTTGAAAAACCATTCAGGCAGCCGCCGAAAACCCAACGTTGATAAATGCATCACTTATTTTCCGGGCTTCAACTGACTATGGCCATAGCCCGACCCGACCTCTGGCCCAATCCCGAAACCCCCAAGAGCCTTCTGAAATATAATAGTAGAGTGTTGAGAAAACCCATTGGGGTTCTCATGACATCCTAAATAAAGCAAATGCATTACGATTTCGTCGAGTACGACCCGATTGGGCTTAGTAGCCAGACCGAATCTCGGGCCCTGACAAAGCTCCCAACTACAGCACCCACCTTAAAACGGCAAGCTGTTGCTTGAAAAACCATTTAGGCAGCCGCCGAAAACCCAACGTTGATAATGCATCACTTATTTTCCGGGCCACAACTGACTATGGGCCTGAGCCCGACCCGACCTCTGGCCCAATCCTGAAACCCCCAAGAGCGCCTTCTGAAATATAAAGTAGAGTGTTGAGAAAACCCATTGGGGTTCTCATGACATCCTAACTACAGCAAATGCGTTACGATTTTCGTCGAGTGCGACCCGATTGGGCTTAGTAGCCAGACCGAATCTCGGGCCGGACAAAGCTCCCAACGACAGCACCCGCCTTAAATGGCAAGCTGTTGCTTGAAAAACCATGTGGGCAGCCGCCGACAACCCAACGTTAATAAATGCATCACTTTTTTGGCCAGGCTACAAATGACTATGGGCCAGAGCGCGATCGACCATTTGCTCGATACTGGTGCCCGCCTAGAGCGCCTCCTCAAATATAAATCAGGTTGTTGAGAAAACCATTTGGGGTGCTCATGACATCCTAACTTCAGCAAATGCATCACGATTTTCATCGAGTAGCACCCGATTGGGCTCAGGAGCCAGACCGAACCTTGGGCCCTAACAAAGCTGCCAACGACAGCACTCGCCTTAAAACGGCAAGCTATTGCTTGAAAAACCATTTAGGCAGCCGCCGAAAACCCATCGTTAAATGCATCACTTATTTTCCGGGCTACAACTGACTATTGGCCTGAGCCCGACCCGACCTCTGGCCCAATCCCGAAACCCCCCGAGAGCGCCTTCTCAATATATAGCAGAGTGTTGAGAAAACCCATTGGGGTTCTCATGACATCCTAACTAAAGCAAATGCATTACGATTTCGTCGAGTACGACCCGATTGGGCTTAGTAGCCAGACCGAATCTCGGGCCCTGACAAAGCTCCCAACTACAGCACCCACCTTAAAACGGCAAGCTGTTGCTTGAAAAACCATTTAGGCAGCCGCCGAAAACCCATCGTTGATAAATGCATCACTTATTTTCCGGGCTACAACTGACTATTGGCCTGAGCCCGACCCGACCTCTGGCCCAATCCCGAAACCCTCCGAGGGCGCCTTCTCAAATATATAGCAGAGTGTTGAGAAAACCCATTGGGGTTCTCATGACATCCTAACTACATCAAATGCGTTACGATTTTCGTCGAGTGCGACCCGATTGGGCTTAGTAGCCAGACCGAATCTCGGGCCGGACAAAGCTCCCAACGACAGCACCCGCCTTTAAATGGCAAGCTGTTGCTTGAAAAACCATGTGGGCAGCCGCCGACAACCCAACGTTAATAAATGCATCACTTCTTTTGCCGGGCTACAGCTGACTTTGGGCTCAAGACCGACCCGAATCCGGCCCGATCTCGGTGACCCACAAAAGCGCCTTGTCAAGTGTAAAGCATGCTGTTGAAAAAACCATTTGGGGTGGTCATGAGATCCTAACTTCAATAAAGGTGTCACGATTTTCGTCGAATGGGATCGGATTGTGCTGTGAAGTCAGACCGAACCTTGGGTCCGGACGAAGTTCCCAACAACAGCACCCGCAAAAAAACGACAACTTTTCCTCGAAAAAAGCATGTAGGCAGCCGCCGAAAACCCAACGTTAATAAATGCATCACTTTTTTGGCCGGGCTACAAATGACTATGGGCCAGAGCGCGACTCGACCATTTGCTCGATACTAGTGCCAGCCTAGAGCGCCTCCTCAAATATAAATCAGGTTGTTGAGAAAACCATTTTGGGTGCTCATGACATCCTAACTTCAAAAAATGCATCACGATTTTCATCGAGTAGCACCCGATTGGCTCAGGAGCCAGACCGAACCTTGGCCCTTACAAAGCTGCCAACGACAGCACCCGCCTTAAAATGGCAAGCTATTGCTTGAAAAACCATTCAGGCAGCCGCCGAAAACCCAACGTTGATAAATGCATCACTTATTTTCCGGGCTTCAACTGACTATGGGCCATAGCCCGACCCGACCTCTGGCCCAATCCCGAAACCCCCCAAGAGCGCCTTCTGAAATATAAAGTAGAGTGTTGAGAAAACCCATTGGGTTCTCATGACATCCTAACTAAAGCAAATGCATTACGATTTCGTCGAGTACGACCCGATTGGGCTTAGTAGCCAGACCGAATCTCGGGCCCTGACAAAGCTCCCAACTACAGCACCCACCTTAAAACGGCAAGCTGTTGCTTGAAAAACCATTTAGGCAGCCGCCGAAAACCCAACGTTGATAAATGCATCACTTATTTTCCGGGCCACAACTGACTATGGGCCTGAGCCCGACCCGACCTCTGGCCCAATCCTGAAACCCCCCAAGAGCGCCTTCTGAAATATAAAGTAGATGTTGAGAAAAAACCATTGGGGTTCTCATGACATCCTAACTACAGCAAATGCGTTACGATTTTCGTCGAGTGCGACCCGATTGGGCTTAGTAGCCAGACCGAATCTCGGGCCGGACAAAGCTCCCAACGACAGCACCCGCCTTTAAATGGCAAGCTGTTGCTTGAAAAACCATGTGGGCAGCCGCCGACAACCCAACGTTAATAAATGCATCACTTTTTTGGCCAGGCTACAAATGACTATGGGCCAGAGCGCGAATCGACCATTTGCTCGATACT
>NEEC01000231.1:0-21615 GCA_002189035.1 Utricularia gibba
CGATTTTCGTCGAATGGGATCGGATTGTGCTGTGAAGTCAGACCGAACCTTGGGTCCGGACGAAGTTCCCACAACAGCACCCGCAAAAAAACGACAACTTTTCCTCGAAAAAAGCATGTAGGCAGCCCCGAAAACCCAACGTTAATAAATGCATCACTTTTTTGGCCGGGCTACAATGACTATGGGCCAGAGCGCGACTCGACCATTTGCTCGATACTAGTGCCAGCCTAGAGCGCCTCCTCAAATATAAATCAGGTTGTTGAGAAAACCATTTGGGGTGCTCATGACATCCTAACTTCAAAAAATGCATCACGATTTTCATCGAGTAGCACCCGATTGGGCTCAGGAGCCAGACCGAACCTTGGGCCCTTACAAAGCTGCCAACGACAGCACCCGCCTTAAAATGGCAAGCTATTGCTTGAAAAACCATTCAGGCAGCCGCCGAAAACCCAACGTTGATAAATGCATCACTTATTTTCCGGGCTTCAACTGACTATGGGCCATAGCCCGACCCGACCTCTGGCCCAATCCCGAAACCCCCAAGAGCGCCTTCTGAAATATAAAGTAGAGTGTTGAGAAAACCCATTGGGGTTCTCATGACATCCTAAATAAAGCAAATGCATTACGATTTCGTCGAGTACGACCCGATTGGGCTTAGTAGCCAGACCGAATCTCGGGCCCTGACAAAG
Organism: Utricularia gibba; assembly: GCA_002189035.1. Taxonomy (NCBI): domain Eukaryota; kingdom Viridiplantae; phylum Streptophyta; class Magnoliopsida; order Lamiales; family Lentibulariaceae; genus Utricularia; species Utricularia gibba. Next base: position 690 of record NEEC01000231.1, read on the forward strand.
CTCCCAACTACAGCACCCACCTTAAAACGGCAAGCTGTTGCTTGAAAAACCATTTAGGCAGCCGCCGAAAACCCAACGTTGATAAATGCATCACTTATTTTCCGGGCACAACTGACTATGGCCTGAGCCCGACCCGACCTGGCCCAATCCCGAAACCCTCCGAGGGCGCCTTCTCAAATATATAGCAGAGTGTTGAGAAAACCCATTGGGGTTCTCATGACATCCTAACTACATCAAATGCGTTACGATTTTCGTCGAGTGCGACCCGATTGGGCTTAGTAGCCAGACCGAATCTCGGGCCGGACAAAGCTCCCAACGACAGCACCCGCCTTTAAATGGCAAGCTGTTGCTTGAAAAACCATGTGGGCAGCCGCCGACAACCCAACGTTAATAAATGCATCACTTCTTGCCGGGCTACAGCTGACTTTGGGCTCAAGACCGACCCGAATCCGGCCCGATCTCGGTGACCCACAAAAGCGCCTTGTCAAGTGTAAAGCATGCTGTTGAAAAAACCATTTGGGGTGGTCATGAGATCCTAACTTCAATAAAGGTGTCACGATTTTCGTCGAATGGGATCGGATTGTGCTGTGAAGTCAGACCAAACCTTGGGTCCTCACAAAGTTCCCAACAACAGCACCCGCCAAAAAACGACAACTTTTCCTTCAAAAAGCATGTAGGCAGCCACCGAAACCCAACGTTAATAAATGCATCACTTCTTTGGCCGGGCTACAAATGACTATGGGCCAGAGCGCGACTCGACCATTTGCTCGATACTGGTGCCAGCCTAGAGCGCCTCCTCAAATATAAATCAGGTTGTTGAGAAAACCATTTGGGGTGCTCATGACATCCTAACTTCAAAAATGCATCACGATTTTCATCGAGTAGCACCCGATTGGGCTCAGGAGCCAGACCGAACCTTGGGCCCTTACAAAGCTGCCAACGACAGCACCCGCCTTAAAATGGCAAGCTATTGCTTGAAAAACCATTCAGGCAGCCGCCGAAAACCCAACGTTGATAAATGCATCACTTATTTTCCGGGCTACAACTGACTATGGGCCATAGCCCGACCCGACCTCTGGCCCAATCCCGAAACCCCCAAGAGCGCCTTCTGAAATATAAAGTAGAGTGTTGAGAAAACCCATTGGGGTTCTCATGACATCCTAACTAAAGCAAATGCATTACGATTTCGTCGAGTACGACCCGATTGGGCTTAGTAGCCAGACCGAATCTCGGGCCCTGACAAAGCTCCCAACTACAGCACCCACCTTAAAACGGCAAGCTGTTGCTTGAAAAACCATTTAGGCAGCCGCCGAAAACCCATCGTTGATAAATGCATCACTTATTTTCCGGGCTACAACTGACTATTGGCCTGAGCCCGACCCGACCTCTGGCCCAATCCCGAAACCCTCCGAGGGCGCCTTCTCAAATATATAGCAGAGTGTTGAGAAAACCCATTGGGGTTCTCATGACATCCTAACTACATCAAATGCGTTACGATTTTCGTCGAGTGCGACCCGATTGGGCTTAGTAGCCAGACCGAATCTCGGGCCGGACAAAGCTCCCAACGACAGCACCCGCCTTTAAATGGCAAGCTGTTGCTTGAAAAACCATGTGGGCAGCCGCCGACAACCCAACGTTAATAAATGCATCACTTCTTTTGCCGGGCTACAGCTGACTTTGGGCTCAAGACCGACCCGAATCCGGCCCGATCTCGGTGACCCACAAAAGCGCCTTGTCAAGTGTAAAGCATGCTGTTGAAAAAACCATTTGGGGTGGTCATGAGATCCTAACTTCAATAAAGGTGTCACGATTTTCGTCGAATGGGATCGGATTGTGCTGTGAAGTCAGACCGAACCTTGGGTCCGGACAAAGTTCCCAACAACAGCACCCGCCAAAAAACGACAACTTTTCCTCAAAAAGCATGTAGGCAGCCACCGAAAACCCAACGTTAATAAATGCATCACTTTTTGGCCGGGCTACAAATGACTATGGGCCAGAGCGCGACTCGACCATTTGCTCGATACTAGTGCCAGCCTAGAGCGCCTCCTCAAATATAAATCAGGTTGTTGAGAAAACCATTTGGGGTGCTCATGACATCCTAACTTCAAAAAATGCATCACGATTTTCATCGAGTAGCACCCGATTGGGCTCAGGAGCCAGACCGAACCTTGGGCCCTTACAAAGCTGCCAACGACAGCACCCGCCTTAAAATGGCAAGCTATTGCTTGAAAAACCATTCAGGCAGCCGCCGAAAACCCAACGTTGATAAATGCATCACTTATTTTCCGGGCTACAACTGACTATGGGCCATAGCCCGACCCGACCTCTGGCCCAATCCCGAAACCCCCAAGAGCGCCTTCTGAAATATAAAGTAGAGTGTTGAGAAAACCCATTGGGGTTCTCATGACATCCTAACTAAAGCAAATGCATTACGATTTCGTCGAGTACGACCCGATTGGGCTTAGTAGCCAGACCGAATCTCGGGCCCTGACAAAGCTCCCAACTACAGCACCCACCTTAAAACGGCAAGCTGTTGCTTGAAAAACCATTTAGGCAGCCGCCGAAAACCCAACGTTGATAATGCATCACTTATTTTCCGGGCCACAACTGACTATGGCCTGAGCCCGACCCGACCTCTGGCCCAATCCCGAAACCCTCCGAGGGCGCCTTCTCAAATATATAGCAGAGTGTTGAGAAAACCCATTGGGGTTCTCATGACATCCTAACTACATCAAATGCGTTACGATTTTCGTCGAGTGCGACCCGATTGGGCTTAGTAGCCAGACCGAATCTCGGGCCGGACAAAGCTCCCAACGACAGCACCCGCCTTTAAATGGCAAGCTGTTGCTTGAAAAACCATGTGGGCAGCCGCCGACAACCCAACGTTAATAAATGCATCACTTCTTTTGCCGGGCTACAGCTGACTTTGGGCTCAAGACCGACCCGAATCCGGCCCGATCTCGGTGACCCACAAAAGCGCCTTGTCAAGTGTAAAGCATGCTGTTGAAAAAACCATTTGGGGTGGTCATGAGATCCTAACTTCAATAAAGGTGTCACGATTTTCGTCGAATGGGATCGGATTGTGCTGTAAGTCAGACCAAACCTTGGGTCACAAAGTTCCGCAAAAAACGACAACTTTTCCTCAAAAAGCATGTAGGCAGCCGAAAACCCAACGTTAATAAATGCATCACTTTTTGGCCGGGCTACAAATGACTATGGGCCAGAGCGCGACTCGACCATTTGCTCGATACTGGTGCCCGCCTAGAGCGCCTCCTCAAATATAAATCAGGTTGTTGAGAAAACCATTTGGGGTGCTCATGACATCCTAACTTCAGCAAATGCATCACGATTTTCATCGAGTAGCACCCGATTGGGCTCAGGAGCCAGACCGAACCTTGGGCCCTAACAAAGCTGCCAACGACAGCACTCGCCTTAAAACGGCAAGCTATTGCTTGAAAAACCATTTAGGCAGCCGCCGAAAACCCATCGTTGATAAATGCATCACTTATTTTCCGGGCTACAACTGACTATTGGCCTGAGCCCGACCCGACCTCTGGCCCAATCCCGAAACCCCCGAGAGCGCCTTCTCAAATATATAGCAGAGTGTTGAGAAAACCCATTGGGGTTCTCATGACATCCTAACTAAAGCAAATGCATTACGATTTCGTCGAGTACGACCCGATTGGGCTTAGTAGCCAGACCGAATCTCGGGCCCTGACAAAGCTCCCAACTACAGCACCCACCTTAAAACGGCAAGCTGTTGCTTGAAAAACCATTTAGGCAGCCGCCGAAAACCCATCGTTGATAAATGCATCACTTATTTTCCGGGCTACAACTGACTATTGGCCTGAGCCCGACCCGACCTCTGGCCCAATCCCGAAACCCTCCGAGGGCGCCTTCTCAAATATATAGCAGAGTGTTGAGAAAACCCATTGGGGTTCTCATGACATCCTAACTACATCAAATGCGTTACGATTTTCGTCGAGTGCGACCCGATTGGGCTTAGTAGCCAGACCGAATCTCGGGCCGGACAAAGCTCCCAACGACAGCACCCGCCTTTAAATGGCAAGCTGTTGCTTGAAAAACCATGTGGGCAGCCGCCGACAACCCAACGTTAATAAATGCATCACTTCTTTTGCCGGGCTACAGCTGACTTTGGGCTCAAGCCCGACCCGAATCCGGCCCGATCTCGGTGACCCACAAAAGCGCCTTGTCAAGTGTAAAGCATGCTGTTGAAAAAACCATTTGGGGTGGTCATGAGATCCTAACTTCAATAAAGGTGTCACGATTTTCGTCGAATGGGATCGGATTGTGCTGTGAAGTCAGACCGAACCTTGGGTCCGGACGAAGTTCCCAACAACAGCACCCGCAAAAAAACGACAACTTTTCCTCGAAAAAAGCATGTAGGCAGCCGCCGAAAACCCAACGTTAATAAATGCATCACTTTTTTGGCCGGGCTACAAATGACTATGGGCCAGAGCGCGACTCGACCATTTGCTCGATACTAGTGCCAGCCTAGAGCGCCTCCTCAAATATAAATCAGGTTGTTGAGAAAACCATTTGGGGTGCTCATGACATCCTAACTTCAAAAAATGCATCACGATTTTCATCGAGTAGCACCCGATTGGGCTCAGGAGCCAGACCGAACCTTGGGCCCTTACAAAGCTGCCAACGACAGCACCCGCCTTAAAATGGCAAGCTATTGCTTGAAAAACCATTCAGGCAGCCGCCGAAAACCCAACGTTGATAAATGCATCACTTATTTTCCGGGCTACAACTGACTATGGGCCATAGCCCGACCCGACCTCTGGCCCAATCCCGAAACCCCCAAGAGCGCCTTCTGAAATATAAAGTAGTGTTGAGAAAACCCATTGGGGTTCTCATGACATCCTAACTAAAGCAAATGCATTACGATTTCGTCGAGTACGACCCGATTGGGCTTAGTAGCCAGACCGAATCTCGGGCCCTGACAAAGCTCCCAACTACAGCACCCACCTTAAAACGGCAAGCTGTTGCTTGAAAAACCATTTAGGCAGCCGCCGAAAACCCATCGTTGATAAATGCATCACTTATTTTCCGGGCTACAACTGACTATTGGCCTGAGCCCGACCCGACCTCTGGCCCAATCCCGAAACCCCCGAGAGCGCCTTCTCAAATATATAGCAGAGTGTTGAGAAAACCCATTGGGGTTCTCATGACATCCTAACTAAAGCAAATGCATTACGATTTCGTCGAGTACGACCCGATTGGGCTTAGTAGCCAGACCGAATCTCGGGCCCTGACAAAGCTCCCAACTACAGCACCCACCTTAAAACGGCAAGCTGTTGCTTGAAAAACCATTTAGGCAGCCGCCGAAAACCCACGTTGATAATGCATCACTTATTTTCCGGGCTACAACTGACTATTGGCCTGAGCCCGACCCGACCTCTGGCCCAATCCCGAAACCCCCCAAGAGCGCCTTCTGAAATATAAGAGTGTTGAGAAAACCCATTGGGGTTCTCATGACATCCTAACTACAGCAAATGCGTTACGATTTTCGTCGAGTGCGACCCGATTGGGCTTAGTAGCCAGACCGAATCTCGGGCCGGACAAAGCTCCCAACGACAGCACCCGCCTTTAAATGGCAAGCTGTTGCTTGAAAAACCATGTGGGCAGCCGCCGACAACCCAACGTTAATAAATGCATCACTTTTTTGGCCAGGCTACAAATGACTATGGGCCAGAGCGCGACTCGACCATTTGCTCGATACTGGTGCCCGCCTAGAGCGCCTCCTCAAATATAAATCAGGTTGTTGAGAAAACCATTTGGGGTGCTCATGACATCCTAACTTCAGCAAATGCATCACGATTTTCATCGAGTAGCACCCGATTGGGCTCAGGAGCCAGACCGAACCTTGGGCCCTAACAAAGCTGCCAACGACAGCACTCGCCTTAAAACGGCAAGCTATTGCTTGAAAAACCATTTAGGCAGCCGCCGAAAACCCATCGTTGATAAATGCATCACTTATTTTCCGGGCTACAACTGACTATTGGCCTGAGCCCGACCCGACCTCTGGCCCAATCCCGAAACCCTCCGAGAGCGCCTTCTCAAATATATAGCAGAGTGTTGAGAAAACCCATTGGGGTTCTCATGACATCCTAACTAAAGCAAATGCATTACGATTTCGTCGAGTACGACCCGATTGGGCTTAGTAGCCAGACCGAATCTCGGGCCCTGACAAAGCTCCCAACTACAGCACCCACCTTAAAACGGCAAGCTGTTGCTTGAAAAACCATTTAGGCAGCCGCCGAAAACCCATCGTTGATAAATGCATCACTTATTTTCCGGGCTACAACTGACTATTGGCCTGAGCCCGACCCGACCTCTGGCCCAATCCCGAAACCCTCCGAGGGCGCCTTCTCAAATATATAGCAGAGTGTTGAGAAAACCCATTGGGGTTCTCATGACATCCTAACTACATCAAATGCGTTACGATTTTCGTCGAGTGCGACCCGATTGGGCTTAGTAGCCAGACCGAATCTCGGGCCGGACAAAGCTCCCAACGACAGCACCCGCCTTTAAATGGCAAGCTGTTGCTTGAAAAACCATGTGGGCAGCCGCCGACAACCCAACGTTAATAAATGCATCACTTCTTTTGCCGGGCTACAGCTGACTTTGGGCTCAAGACCGACCCGAATCCGGCCCGATCTCGGTGACCCACAAAAGCGCCTTGTCAAGTGTAAAGCATGCTGTTGAAAAAACCATTTGGGGTGGTCATGAGATCCTAACTTCAATAAAGGTGTCACGATTTTCGTCGAATGGGATCGGATTGTGCTGTGAAGTCAGACCGAACCTTGGGTCCGGACGAAGTTCCCAACAACAGCACCCGCAAAAAAACGACAACTTTTCCTCGAAAAAAGCATGTAGGCAGCCGCCGAAAACCCAACGTTAATAAATGCATCACTTTTTTGGCCGGGCTACAAATGACTATGGGCCAGAGCACGACTCGACCATTTGCTCGATACTAGTGCCAGCCTAGAGCGCCTCCTCAAATATAAATCAGGTTGTTGAGAAAACCATTTGGGGTGCTCATGACATCCTAACTTCAAAAAATGCATCACGATTTTCATCGAGTAGCACCCGATTGGGCTCAGGAGCCAGACCGAACCTTGGGCCCTTACAAAGCTGCCAACGACAGCACCCGCCTTAAAATGGCAAGCTATTGCTTGAAAAACCATTCAGGCAGCCGCCGAAAACCCAACGTTGATAAATGCATCACTTATTTTCCGGGCTTCAACTAACTATGGGCCATAGCCCGACCCGACCTCTGGCCCAATCCCGAAACCCCCCAAGAGCGCCTTCTGAAATATAAAGTAGAGTGTTGAGAAAACCCATTGGGGTTCTCATGACATCCTAAATAAAGCAAATGCATTACGATTTCGTCGAGTACGACCCGATTGGGCTTAGTAGCCAGACCGAATCTCGGGCCCTGACAAAGCTCCCAACTACAGCACCCACCTTAAAACGGCAAGCTGTTGCTTGAAAAACCATTTAGGCAGCCGCCGAAAACCCAACGTTGATAAATGCATCACTTATTTTCCGGGCCACAACTGACTATGGGCCTGAGCCCGACCCGACCTCTGGCCCAATCCTGAAACCCCCCAAGAGCGCCTTCTGAAATATAAAGTAGAGTGTTGAGAAAACCCATTGGGGTTCTCATGACATCCTAACTACAGCAAATGCGTTACGATTTTCGTCGAGTGCGACCCGATTGGGCTTAGTAGCCAGACCGAATCTCGGGCCGGACAAAGCTCCCAACGACAGCACCCGCCTTTAAATGGCAAGCTGTTGCTTGAAAAACCATGTGGGCAGCCGCCGACAACCCAACGTTAATAAATGCATCACTTTTTTGGCCAGGCTACAAATGACTATGGGCCAGAGCGCGACTCGACCATTTGCTCGATACTGGTGCCCGCCTAGAGCGCCTCCTCAAATATAAATCAGGTTGTTGAGAAAACCATTTGGGGTGCTCATGACATCCTAACTTCAGCAAATGCATCACGATTTTCATCGAGTAGCACCCGATTGGGCTCAGGAGCCAGACCGAACCTTGGGCCCTAACAAAGCTGCCAACGACAGCACCGCCTTAAAACGGCAAGCTATTGCTTGAAAAACCATTTAGGCAGCCGCCGAAAACCCATCGTTGATAAATGCATCACTTATTTTCCGGGCTACAACTGACTATTGGCCTGAGCCCGACCCGACCTCTGCCCAATCGCCTTCTCAAATATAAGCAGAGTGTTGAGAAAACCCATTGGGGTTCTCATGACATCCTAACTAAAGCAAATGCATTACGATTTCGTCGAGTACGACCCGATTGGGCTTAGTAGCCAGACCGAATCTCGGGCCCTGACAAAGCTCCCAACTACAGCACCCACCTTAAAACGGCAAGCTGTTGCTTGAAAAACCATTAGGCAGCCGCCGAAACCCACGTTGATAAATGCATCACTTATTTTCCGGGCTACAACTGACTATTGGCCTGAGCCCGACCCGACCTCTGGCCCAATCCCGAAACCCTCCGAGAGCGCCTTCTCAAATATATAGCAGAGTGTTGAGAAAACCCATTGGGGTTCTCATGACATCCTAACTAAAGCAAATGCATTACGATTTCGTCGAGTACGACCCGATTGGGCTTAGTAGCCAGACCGAATCTCGGGCCCTGACAAAGCTCCCAACTACAGCACCCACCTTAAAACGGCAAGCTGTTGCTTGAAAAACCATTTAGGCAGCCGCCGAAAACCCATCGTTGATAAATGCATCACTTATTTTCCGGGCTACAACTGACTATTGGCCTGAGCCCGACCCGACCTCTGGCCCAATCCCGAAACCCTCCGAGGGCGCCTTCTCAAATATATAGCAGAGTGTTGAGAAAACCCATTGGGGTTCTCATGACATCCTAACTACATCAAATGCGTTACGATTTTCGTCGAGTGCGACCCGATTGGGCTTAGTAGCCAGACCGAATCTCGGGCCGGACAAAGCTCCCAACGACAGCACCCGCCTTTAAATGGCAAGCTGTTGCTTGAAAAACCATGTGGGCAGCCGCCGACAACCCAACGTTAATAAATGCATCACTTCTTTTGCCGGGCTACAGCTGACTTTGGGCTCAAGACCGACCCGAATCCGGCCCGATCTCGGTGACCCACAAAAGCGCCTTGTCAAGTGTAAAGCATGCTGTTGAAAAAACCATTTGGGGTGGTCATGAGATCCTAACTTCAATAAAGGTGTCACGATTTTCGTCGAATGGGATCGGATTGTGCTGTGAAGTCAGACCGAACCTTGGGTCCGGACGAAGTTCCCAACAACAGCACCCGCAAAAAAACGACAACTTTTCCTCGAAAAAAGCATGTAGGCAGCCGCCGAAAACCCAACGTTAATAAATGCATCACTTTTTTGGCCGGGCTACAAATGACTATGGGCCAGAGCACGACTCGACCATTTGCTCGATACTAGTGCCAGCCTAGAGCGCCTCCTCAAATATAAATCAGGTTGTTGAGAAAACCATTTGGGGTGCTCATGACATCCTAACTTCAAAAAATGCATCACGATTTTCATCGAGTAGCACCCGATTGGGCTCAGGAGCCAGACCGAACCTTGGGCCCTTACAAAGCTGCCAACGACAGCACCCGCCTTAAAATGGCAAGCTATTGCTTGAAAAACCATTCAGGCAGCCGCCGAAAACCCAACGTTGATAAATGCATCACTTATTTTCCGGGCTACAACTGACTATGGGCCATAGCCCGACCCGACCTCTGGCCCAATCCCGAAACCCCCCAAGAGCGCCTTCTGAAATATAAAGTAGAGTGTTGAGAAAACCCATTGGGGTTCTCATGACATCCTAAATAAAGCAAATGCATTACGATTTCGTCGAGTACGACCCGATTGGGCTTAGTAGCCAGACCGAATCTCGGGCCCTGACAAAGCTCCCAACTACAGCACCCACCTTAAAACGGCAAGCTGTTGCTTGAAAAACCATTTAGGCAGCCGCCGAAAACCCAACGTTGATAAATGCATCACTTATTTTCCGGGCCACAACTGACTATGGGCCTGAGCCCGACCCGACCTCTGGCCCAATCCTGAAACCCCCCAAGAGCGCCTTCTGAAATATAAAGTAGAGTGTTGAGAAAACCCATTGGGGTTCTCATGACATCCTAACTACAGCAAATGCGTTACGATTTTCGTCGAGTGCGACCCGATTGGGCTTAGTAGCCAGACCGAATCTCGGGCCGGACAAAGCTCCCAACGACAGCACCCGCCTTTAAATGGCAAGCTGTTGCTTGAAAAACCATGTGGGCAGCCGCCGACAACCCAACGTTAATAAATGCATCACTTTTTTGGCCAGGCTACAAATGACTATGGGCCAGAGCGCGACTCGACCATTTGCTCGATACTGGTGCCCGCCTAGAGCGCCTCCTCAAATATAAATCAGGTTGTTGAGAAAACCATTTGGGGTGCTCATGACATCCTAACTTCAGCAAATGCATCACGATTTTCATCGAGTAGCACCCGATTGGGCTCAGGAGCCAGACCGAACCTTGGGCCCTAACAAAGCTGCCAACGACAGCACTCGCCTTAAAACGGCAAGCTATTGCTTGAAAAACCATTTAGGCAGCCGCCGAAAACCCATCGTTGATAAATGCATCACTTATTTTCCGGGCTACAACTGACTATTGGCCTGAGCCCGACCCGACCTCTGGCCCAATCCCGAAACCCTCCGAGAGCGCCTTCTCAAATATATAGCAGAGTGTTGAGAAAACCCATTGGGGTTCTCATGACATCCTAACTAAAGCAAATGCATTACGATTTCGTCGAGTACGACCCGATTGGGCTTAGTAGCCAGACCGAATCTCGGGCCCTGACAAAGCTCCCAACTACAGCACCCACCTTAAAACGGCAAGCTGTTGCTTGAAAAACCATTTAGGCAGCCGCCGAAAACCCATCGTTGATAAATGCATCACTTATTTTCCGGGCTACAACTGACTATTGGCCTGAGCCCGACCCGACCTCTGGCCCAATCCCGAAACCCTCCGAGGGCGCCTTCTCAAATATATAGCAGAGTGTTGAGAAAACCCATTGGGGTTCTCATGACATCCTAACTACATCAAATGCGTTACGATTTTCGTCGAGTGCGACCCGATTGGGCTTAGTAGCCAGACCGAATCTCGGGCCGGACAAAGCTCCCAACGACAGCACCCGCCTTTAAATGGCAAGCTGTTGCTTGAAAAACCATGTGGGCAGCCGCCGACAACCCAACGTTAATAAATGCATCACTTCTTTTGCCGGGCTACAGCTGACTTTGGGCTCAAGCCGACCCGAATCCGGCCCGATCTCGGTGACCCACAAAAGCGCCTTGTCAAGTGTAAAGCATGCTGTTGAAAAAACCATTTGGGGTGGTCATGAGATCCTAACTTCAATAAAGGTGTCACGATTTTCGTCGAATGGGATCGGATTGTGCTGTGAAGTCAGACCGAACCTTGGGTCCGGACGAAGTTCCCAACAACAGCACCCGCAAAAAAACGACAACTTTTCCTCGAAAAAAGCATGTAGGCAGCCGCCGAAAACCCAACGTTAATAAATGCATCACTTTTTTGGCCGGGCTACAAATGACTATGGGCCAGAGCACGACTCGACCATTTGCTCGATACTAGTGCCAGCCTAGAGCGCCTCCTCAAATATAAATCAGGTTGTTGAGAAAACCATTTGGGGTGCTCATGACATCCTAACTTCAAAAAATGCATCACGATTTTCATCGAGTAGCACCCGATTGGGCTCAGGAGCCAGACCGAACCTTGGGCCCTTACAAAGCTGCCAACGACAGCACCCGCCTTAAAATGGCAAGCTATTGCTTGAAAAACCATTCAGGCAGCCGCCGAAAACCCAACGTTGATAAATGCATCACTTATTTTCCGGGCTTCAACTGACTATGGGCCATAGCCCGACCCGACCTCTGGCCCAATCCCGAAACCCCCAAGAGCGCCTTCTGAAATATAAAGTAGAGTGTTGAGAAAACCCATTGGGGTTCTCATGACATCCTAAATAAAGCAAATGCATTACGATTTCGTCGAGTACGACCCGATTGGGCTTAGTAGCCAGACCGAATCTCGGGCCCTGACAAAGCTCCCAACTACAGCACCCACCTTAAAACGGCAAGCTGTTGCTTGAAAAACCATTTAGGCAGCCGCCGAAAACCCAACGTTGATAATGCATCACTTATTTTCCGGGCCACAACTGACTATGGGCCTGAGCCCGACCCGACCTCTGGCCCAATCCTGAAACCCCCAAGAGCGCCTTCTGAAATATAAAGTAGAGTGTTGAGAAAACCCATTGGGGTTCTCATGACATCCTAACTACAGCAAATGCGTTACGATTTTCGTCGAGTGCGACCCGATTGGGCTTAGTAGCCAGACCGAATCTCGGGCCGGACAAAGCTCCCAACGACAGCACCCGCCTTTAAATGGCAAGCTGTTGCTTGAAAAACCATGTGGGCAGCCGCCGACAACCCAACGTTAATAAATGCATCACTTTTTTGGCCAGGCTACAAATGACTATGGGCCAGAGCGCGACTCGACCATTTGCTCGATACTGGTGCCCGCCTAGAGCGCCTCCTCAAATATAAATCAGGTTGTTGAGAAAACCATTTGGGGTGCTCATGACATCCTAACTTCAGCAAATGCATCACGATTTTCATCGAGTAGCACCCGATTGGGCTCAGGAGCCAGACCGAACCTTGGGCCCTAACAAAGCTGCCAACGACAGCACTCGCCTTAAAACGGCAAGCTATTGCTTGAAAAACCATTTAGGCAGCCGCCGAAAACCCATCGTTGATAAATGCATCACTTATTTTCCGGGCTACAACTGACTATTGGCCTGAGCCCGACCCGACCTCTGGCCCAATCCCGAAACCCTCCGAGAGCGCCTTCTCAAATATATAGCAGAGTGTTGAGAAAACCCATTGGGGTTCTCATGACATCCTAACTAAAGCAAATGCATTACGATTTCGTCGAGTACGACCCGATTGGGCTTAGTAGCCAGACCGAATCTCGGGCCCTGACAAAGCTCCCAACTACAGCACCCACCTTAAAACGGCAAGCTGTTGCTTGAAAAACCATTTAGGCAGCCGCCGAAAACCCATCGTTGATAAATGCATCACTTATTTTCCGGGCTACAACTGACTATTGGCCTGAGCCCGACCCGACCTCTGGCCCAATCCCGAAACCCTCCGAGGGCGCCTTCTCAAATATATAGCAGAGTGTTGAGAAAACCCATTGGGGTTCTCATGACATCCTAACTACATCAAATGCGTTACGATTTTCGTCGAGTGCGACCCGATTGGGCTTAGTAGCCAGACCGAATCTCGGGCCGGACAAAGCTCCCAACGACAGCACCCGCCTTTAAATGGCAAGCTGTTGCTTGAAAAACCATGTGGGCAGCCGCCGACAACCCAACGTTAATAAATGCATCACTTCTTTTGCCGGGCTACAGCTGACTTTGGGCTCAAGACCGACCCGAATCCGGCCCGATCTCGGTGACCCACAAAAGCGCCTTGTCAAGTGTAAAGCATGCTGTTGAAAAAACCATTTGGGTGGTCATGAGATCCTAACTTCAATAAAGGTGTCACGATTTTCGTCGAATGGGATCGGATTGTGCTGTGAAGTCAGACCGAACCTTGGGTCCGGACGAAGTTCCCAACAACAGCACCCGCAAAAAAACGACAACTTTTCCTCGAAAAAAGCATGTAGGCAGCCGCCGAAAACCCAACGTTAATAAATGCATCACTTTTTTGGCCGGGCTACAAATGACTATGGGCCAGAGCACGACTCGACCATTTGCTCGATACTAGTGCCAGCCTAGAGCGCCTCCTCAAATATAAATCAGGTTGTTGAGAAAACCATTTGGGGTGCTCATGACATCCTAACTTCAAAAAATGCATCACGATTTTCATCGAGTAGCACCCGATTGGGCTCAGGAGCCAGACCGAACCTTGGGCCCTTACAAAGCTGCCAACGACAGCACCCGCCTTAAAATGGCAAGCTATTGCTTGAAAAACCATTCAGGCAGCCGCCGAAAACCCAACGTTGATAAATGCATCACTTATTTTCCGGGCTTCAACTAACTATGGGCCATAGCCCGACCCGACCTCTGGCCCAATCCCGAAACCCCCAAGAGCGCCTTCTGAAATATAAAGTAGAGTGTTGAGAAAACCCATTGGGGTTCTCATGACATCCTAAATAAAGCAAATGCATTACGATTTCGTCGAGTACGACCCGATTGGGCTTAGTAGCCAGACCGAATCTCGGGCCCTGACAAAGCTCCCAACTACAGCACCCACCTTAAAACGGCAAGCTGTTGCTTGAAAAACCATTTAGGCAGCCGCCGAAAACCCAACGTTGATAATGCATCACTTATTTTCCGGGCCACAACTGACTATGGGCCTGAGCCCGACCCGACCTCTGGCCCAATCCTGAAACCCCCCAAGAGCGCCTTCTGAAATATAAAGTAGAGTGTTGAGAAAACCCATTGGGGTTCTCATGACATCCTAACTACAGCAAATGCGTTACGATTTTCGTCGAGTGCGACCCGATTGGGCTTAGTAGCCAGACCGAATCTCGGGCCGGACAAAGCTCCCAACGACAGCACCCGCCTTTAAATGGCAAGCTGTTGCTTGAAAAACCATGTGGGCAGCCGCCGACAACCCAACGTTAATAAATGCATCACTTTTTTGGCCAGGCTACAAATGACTATGGGCCAGAGCGCGAATCGACCATTTGCTCGATACTGGTGCCCGCCTAGAGCGCCTCCTCAAATATAAATCAGGTTGTTGAGAAAACCATTTGGGGTGCTCATGACATCCTAACTTCAGCAAATGCATCACGATTTTCATCGAGTAGCACCCGATTGGGCTCAGGAGCCAGACCGAACCTTGGGCCCTAACAAAGCTGCCAACGACAGCACTCGCCTTAAAACGGCAAGCTATTGCTTGAAAAACCATTTAGGCAGCCGCCGAAAACCCATCGTTGATAAATGCATCACTTATTTTCCGGGCTACAACTGACTATTGGCCTGAGCCCGACCCGACCTCTGGCCCAATCCCGAAACCCTCCGAGAGCGCCTTCTCAAATATATAGCAGAGTGTTGAGAAAACCCATTGGGGTTCTCATGACATCCTAACTAAAGCAAATGCATTACGATTTCGTCGAGTACGACCCGATTGGGCTTAGTAGCCAGACCGAATCTCGGGCCCTGACAAAGCTCCCAACTACAGCACCCACCTTAAAACGGCAAGCTGTTGCTTGAAAAACCATTTAGGCAGCCGCCGAAAACCCATCGTTGATAAATGCATCACTTATTTTCCGGGCTACAACTGACTATTGGCCTGAGCCCGACCCGACCTCTGGCCCAATCCCGAAACCCTCCGAGGGCGCCTTCTCAAATATATAGCAGAGTGTTGAGAAAACCCATTGGGGTTCTCATGACATCCTAACTACATCAAATGCGTTACGATTTTCGTCGAGTGCGACCCGATTGGGCTTAGTAGCCAGACCGAATCTCGGGCCGGACAAAGCTCCCAACGACAGCACCCGCCTTTAAATGGCAAGCTGTTGCTTGAAAAACCATGTGGGCAGCCGCCGACAACCCAACGTTAATAAATGCATCACTTCTTTTGCCGGGCTACAGCTGACTTTGGGCTCAAGCCCGACCCGAATCCGGCCCGATCTCGGTGACCCACAAAAGCGCCTTGTCAAGTGTAAAGCATGCTGTTGAAAAAACCATTTGGGGTGGTCATGAGATCCTAACTTCAATAAAGGTGTCACGATTTTCGTCGAATGGGATCGGATTGTGCTGTGAAGTCAGACCGAACCTTGGGTCCGGACGAAGTTCCCAACAACAGCACCCGCAAAAAAACGACAACTTTTCCTCGAAAAAAGCATGTAGGCAGCCGCCGAAAACCCAACGTTAATAAATGCATCACTTTTTTGGCCGGGCTACAAATGACTATGGGCCAGAGCGCGACTCGACCATTTGCTCGATACTAGTGCCAGCCTAGAGCGCCTCCTCAAATATAAATCAGGTTGTTGAGAAAACCATTTGGGGTGCTCATGACATCCTAACTTCAAAAAATGCATCACGATTTTCATCGAGTAGCACCCGATTGGGCTCAGGAGCCAGACCGAACCTTGGGCCCTTACAAAGCTGCCAACGACAGCACCCGCCTTAAAATGGCAAGCTATTGCTTGAAAAACCATTCAGGCAGCCGCCGAAAACCCAACGTTGATAAATGCATCACTTATTTTCCGGGCTACAACTGACTATGGGCCATAGCCCGACCCGACCTCTGGCCCAATCCCGAAACCCCCCAAGAGCGCCTTCTGAAATATAAAGTAGAGTGTTGAGAAAACCCATTGGGGTTCTCATGACATCCTAAATAAAGCAAATGCATTACGATTTCGTCGAGTACGACCCGATTGGGCTTAGTAGCCAGACCGAATCTCGGGCCCTGACAAAGCTCCCAACTACAGCACCCACCTTAAAACGGCAAGCTGTTGCTTGAAAAACCATTTAGGCAGCCGCCGAAAACCCAACGTTGATAATGCATCACTTATTTTCCGGGCCACAACTGACTATGGGCCTGAGCCCGACCCGACCTCTGGCCCAATCCTGAAACCCCCCAAGAGCGCCTTCTGAAATATAAAGTAGAGTGTTGAGAAAACCCATTGGGGTTCTCATGACATCCTAACTACAGCAAATGCGTTACGATTTTCGTCGAGTGCGACCCGATTGGGCTTAGTAGCCAGACCGAATCTCGGGCCGGACAAAGCTCCCAACGACAGCACCCGCCTTTAAATGGCAAGCTGTTGCTTGAAAAACCATGTGGGCAGCCGCCGACAACCCAACGTTAATAAATGCATCACTTTTTTGGCCAGGCTACAAATGACTATGGGCCAGAGCGCGAATCGACCATTTGCTCGATACTGGTGCCCGCCTAGAGCGCCTCCTCAAATATAAATCAGGTTGTTGAGAAAACCATTTGGGGTGCTCATGACATCCTAACTTCAGCAAATGCATCACGATTTTCATCGAGTAACCCGATTGGGCTCAGGAGCCAGACCGAACCTTGGGCCCTAACAAAGCTGCCAACGACAGCACTCGCCTTAAAACGGCAAGCTATTGCTTGAAAAACCATTTAGGCAGCCGCCGAAAACCCATCGTTGATAAATGCATCACTTATTTTCCGGGCTACAACTGACTATTGGCCTGAGCCCGACCCGACCTCTGGCCCAATCCCGAAACCCTCCGAGAGCGCCTTCTCAAATATATAGCAGAGTGTTGAGAAAACCCATTGGGGTTCTCATGACATCCTAACTAAAGCAAATGCATTACGATTTCGTCGAGTACGACCCGATTGGGCTTAGTAGCCAGACCGAATCTCGGGCCCTGACAAAGCTCCCAACTACAGCACCCACCTTAAAACGGCAAGCTGTTGCTTGAAAAACCATTTAGGCAGCCGCCGAAAACCCATCGTTGATAAATGCATCACTTATTTTCCGGGCTACAACTGACTATTGGCCTGAGCCCGACCCGACCTCTGGCCCAATCCCGAAACCCTCCGAGCGCCTTCTCAAATATATAGCAGAGTGTTGAGAAAACCCATTGGGGTTCTCATGACATCCTAACTACATCAAATGCGTTACGATTTTCGTCGAGTGCGACCCGATTGGGCTTAGTAGCCAGACCGAATCTCGGGCCGGACAAAGCTCCCAACGACAGCACCCGCCTTTAAATGGCAAGCTGTTGCTTGAAAAACCATGTGGGCAGCCGCCGACAACCCAACGTTAATAAATGCATCACTTCTTTTGCCGGGCTACAGCTGACTTTGGGCTCAAGCCCGACCCGAATCCGGCCCGATCTCGGTGACCCACAAAAGCGCCTTGTCAAGTGTAAAGCATGCTGTTGAAAAAACCATTTGGGGTGGTCATGAGATCCTAACTTCAATAAAGGTGTCACGATTTTCGTCGAATGGGATCGGATTGTGCTGTGAAGTCAGACCGAACCTTGGGTCCGGACGAAGTTCCCAACAACAGCACCCGCAAAAAAACGACAACTTTTCCTCGAAAAAAGCATGTAGGCAGCCGCCGAAAACCCAACGTTAATAAATGCATCACTTTTTTGGCCGGGCTACAAATGACTATGGGCCAGAGCACGACTCGACCATTTGCTCGATACTAGTGCCAGCCTAGAGCGCCTCCTCAAATATAAATCAGGTTGTTGAGAAAACCATTTGGGGTGCTCATGACATCCTAACTTCAAAAATGCATCACGATTTCATCGAGTAGCACCCGATTGGGCTCAGAGCCAGACCGAACCTTGGGCCCTTACAAAGCTGCCAACGACAGCACCCGCCTTAAAATGGCAAGCTATTGCTTGAAAAACCATTCAGGCAGCCGCCGAAAACCCAACGTTGATAAATGCATCACTTATTTTCCGGGCTTCAACTAACTATGGGCCATAGCCCGACCCGACCTCTGGCCCAATCCCGAAACCCCCCAAGAGCGCCTTCTGAAATATAAAGTAGAGTGTTGAGAAAACCCATTGGGGTTCTCATGACATCCTAAAAAAGCAAATGCATTACGATTTCGTCGAGTACGACCCGATTGGGCTTAGTAGCCAGACCGAATCTCGGGCCCTGACAAAGCTCCCAACTACAGCACCCACCTTAAAACGGCAAGCTGTTGCTTGAAAAACCATTTAGGCAGCCGCCGAAAACCCAACGTTGATAAATGCATCACTTATTTTCCGGGCCACAACTGACTATGGGCCTGAGCCCGACCCGACCTCTGGCCCAATCCTGAAACCCCCCAAGAGCGCCTTCTGAAATATAAAGTAGAGTGTTGAGAAAACCCATTGGGGTTCTCATGACATCCTAACTACAGCAAATGCGTTACGATTTTCGTCGAGTGCGACCCGATTGGGCTTAGTAGCCAGACCGAATCTCGGGCCGGACAAAGCTCCCAACGACAGCACCCGCCTTTAAATGGCAAGCTGTTGCTTGAAAAACCATGTGGGCAGCCGCCGACAACCCAACGTTAATAAATGCATCACTTTTTTGGCCAGGCTACAAATGACTATGGGCCAGAGCGCGACTCGACCATTTGCTCGATACTGGTGCCCGCCTAGAGCGCCTCCTCAAATATAAATCAGGTTGTTGAGAAAACCATTTGGGGTGCTCATGACATCCTAACTTCAGCAAATGCATCACGATTTTCATCGAGTAGCACCCGATTGGGCTCAGGAGCCAGACCGAACCTTGGGCCCTAACAAAGCTGCCAACGACAGCACTCGCCTTAAAACGGCAAGCTATTGCTTGAAAAACCATTTAGGCAGCCGCCGAAAACCCATCGTTGATAAATGCATCACTTATTTTCCGGGCTACAACTGACTATTGGCCTGAGCCCGACCCGACCTCTGGCCCAATCCCGAAACCCTCCGAGAGCGCCTTCTCAAATATATAGCAGAGTGTTGAGAAAACCCATTGGGTTCTCATGACATCCTAACTAAAGCAAATGCATTACGATTTCGTCGAGTACGACCCGATTGGGCTTAGTAGCCAGACCGAATCTCGGGCCCTGACAAAGCTCCCAACTACAGCACCCACCTTAAAACGGCAAGCTGTTGCTTGAAAAACCATTTAGGCAGCCGCCGAAAACCCATCGTTGATAAATGCATCACTTATTTTCCGGGCTACAACTGACTATTGGCCTGAGCCCGACCCGACCTCTGGCCCAATCCCGAAACCCTCCGAGGCGCCTTCTCAAATATATAGCAGAGTGTTGAGAAAAACCCATTGGGGTTCTCATGACATCCTAACTACATCAAATGCGTTACGATTTTCGTCGAGTGCGACCCGATTGGGCTTAGTAGCCAGACCGAATCTCGGGCCGGACAAAGCTCCCAACGACAGCACCCGCCTTTAAATGGCAAGCTGTTGCTTGAAAAACCATGTGGGCAGCCGCCGACAACCCAACGTTAATAAATGCATCACTTCTTTTGCCGGGCTACAGCTGACTATGGGCTCAAGCCCGACCCGAATCCGGCCCGATCTCGGTGACCCAAAAAGCGCCTTGTCAAGTGTAAAGCATGCTGTTGAAAAAACCATTTGGGGTGGTCATGAGATCCTAACTTCAATAAAGGTATCACGATTTTCGTCGAATGGGAACGATTGTGCTGTGAAGTCAGACCAACCTTGGGTCCTACAAAGTTCCCAACAACAGCACCCGCCAAAAAAACGACAACTTTTCCTTCAAAAAGCATGTAGGCAGCCACCGAAAACCCAACGTTAATAAATGCATCACTTTTTGGCCGGGCTACAAATGACTATGGGCCAGAGCGCGACTCGACCATTTGCTCGATACTGGAGCCCGCCTAGAGCGCCTCCTCAAATATAAATCAGGTTGTTGAGAAAACCATTTGGGGTTCTCATGACATCCTAACTAAAGCGAATGCATACGATTTCGTCGAGTACGACCCGATTGGGCTTAGTAGCCAGACCGAATCTCGGGCCCTGACAAAGCTCCCAACTACAGCACCCACCTTAAAACGGCAAGCTGTTGCTTGAAAAACCATTTAGGCAGCCGCCTGAAACCCAACGTTGATAAATGCATCACTTATTTTCCGGGCCACAACTGACTATGGGCCTGAGCCCGACCCGACCTCTGGCCCAATCCTGAAACCCCCCAAGAGCGCCTCTCAAATATAAGTAGAGTGTTGAGAAAACCATTGGGGTTCTCATGACATCCTAACTACAGCAAATGCGTTACGATTTTCGTCGAGTGCGACCCGATTGGGCTTAGTAGCCAGACCGAATCTCGGGCCGGACAAAGCTCCCAACGAC
>NEEC01000310.1:0-13107 GCA_002189035.1 Utricularia gibba
CCTAGAGCGCCTCCTCAAATATAAATCAGGTTGTTGAGAAAACCATTTGGGGTGCTCATGACATCCTAACTTCAGCAAATGCATCACGATTTCATCGAGTAGCACCCGATTGGGCTCAGGAGCCAGACCGAACCTTGGGCCCTAACAAAGCTGCCAACGACAGCACTCGCCTTAAAACGGCAAGCTATTGCTTGAAAAACCATTTAGGCAGCCGCCGAAAACCCATCGTTGATAAATGCATCACTATTTTTCCGGGCTACAACTGACTATTGGCCTGAGCCCGACCCGACCTCTGGCCAATCCCGAAACCCTCCGAGAGCGCCTTCTCAAATATATAGCAGAGTGTTGAGAAAACCCATTGGGGTTCTCATGACATCCTAACTAAAGCAAATGCATTACGATTTCGTCGAGTACGACCCGATTGGGCTTAGTAGCCAGACCGAATCTCGGGCCCTGACAAAGCTCCCAACTACAGCACCCACCTTAAAACGGCAAGCTGTTGCTTGAAAAACCATTTAGGCAGCCGCCGAAAACCCATCGTTGATAAATGCATCACTGATTTTCCGGGCTACAACTGACTATTGGCTGAGCCCGACCCGACTCTGGCCCAATCCCGAAACCCTCCGAGGGCGCCTTCTCAAATATATAGCAGAGTGTTGAGAAAACCCATTGGGGTTCTCATGACATCCTAACTACATCAAATGCGTTACGATTTTCGTCGAGTGCGACCCGATTGGGCTTAGTAGCCAGACCGAATCTCGGGCCGGACAAAGCTCCCAACGACGGCACCCGCCTTTAAATGGCAAGCTGTTGCTTGAAAAACCATGTGGGCAGCCGCCGACAAACCCAACGTTAATAAATGCATCACTTCTTTTGCCGGGCTACAGCTGACTTTGGGCTCAAGACCGACCCGAATCCGGCCCGATCTCGGTGACCCACAAAAGCGCCTTGTCAAGTGTAAAGCATGCTGTTGAAAAAACCATTTGGGGTGGTCATGAGATCCTAACTTCAATAAAGGTGTCACGATTTTCGTCGAATGGGATCGGATTGTGCTGTGAAGTCAGACCGAACCTTGGGTCCGGACGAAGTTCCCAACAACAGCACCCGCAAAAAACGACAACTTTTCCTGAAAAAAGCATGTAGGCAGCCGCCGAAAACCCAACGTTAATAAATGCATCACTTTTTTGGCCGGGCTACAAATGACTATGGGCCAGAGCACGACTCGACCATTTGCTCGATACTAGTGCCAGCCTAGAGCGCCTCCTCAAATATAAATCAGGTTGTTGAGAAAACCATTTGGGGTGCTCATGACATCCTAACATCAAAAAATGCATCACGATTTTCATCGAGTAGCACCCGATTGGGCTCAGGAGCCAGACCGAACCTTGGGCCCTTACAAAGCTGCCAACGACAGCACCCGCCTTAAAATGGCAAGCTATTGCTTGAAAAACCATTCAGGCAGCCGCCGAAAACCCAACGTTGATAAATGCATCACTTATTTTCCGGGCTTCAACTAACTATGGGCCTAGCCCGACCCGACCTCTGGCCCAATCCCGAAACCCCCCAAGAGCGCCTTCTGAAATATAAAGTAGAGTGTTGAGAAAACCCATTGGGGTTCTCATGACATCCTAAATAAAGCAAATGCATTACGATTTCGTCGAGTACGACCCGATTGGGCTTAGTAGCCAGACCGAATCTCGGGCCCTGACAAAGCTCCCAACTACAGCACCCCCTTAAAACGGCAAGCTGTTGCTTGAAAAACCATTTAGGCAGCCGCCGAAAACCCAACGTTGATATATGCATCACTTATTTTCCGGGCCACAACTGACTATGGGCCTGAGCCCGACCCGACCTCTGGCCCAATCCTGAAACCCCCCAAGAGCGCCTTCTGAAATATAAAGTAGAGTGTTGAGAAACCCATTGGGGTTCTCATGACATCCTAACTACAGCAAATGCGTTACGATTTTTCGTCGAGTGCGACCCGATTGGGCTTAGTAGCCAGACCGAATCTCGGGCCGGACAAAGCTCCCAACGACAGCACCCGCCTTTAAATGGCAAGCTGTTGCTTGAAAAACCATGTGGGCAGCCGCCGACAACCCAACGTTAATAAATGCATCACTTTTTTGGCCAGGCTACAAATGACTATGGGCCAGAGCGCGACTCGACCATTTGCTCGATACTGGTGCCCGCCTAGAGCGCCTCCTCAAATATAAATCAGGTTGTTGAGAAAACCATTTGGGGTGCTCATGACATCCTAACTTCAGCAAATGCATCACGATTTTCATCGAGTAGCACCCGATTGGGCTCAGGAGCCAGACCGAACCTTGGGCCCTAAAAGCTGCCAACGACAGCACTCGCCTTAAAACGGCAAGCTATTGCTTGAAAAAACCATTTAGGCAGCCGCCGAAAACCATCGTTGATAAATGCATCACTTATTTTCCGGGCTACAACTGACTATTGGCCTGAGCCCGACCGACCTCTGGCCCAATCCCGAAACCCCGAAGAGCGCCTTCTCAAATATATAGCAGAGTGTTGAGAAAACCCATTGGGGTTCTCATGACATCCTAACTAAAGCAAATGCATTACGATTTCGTCGAGTACGACGCGATTGGGCTTAGTAGCCAGACCGAATCTCGGGCCCTGACAAAGCTCCCAACAGCAACCCACCTTAAAACGGCAAGCTGTTGCTTGAAAAACCATGTGGGCAGCCGCCGACAACCCATCGTTGATAAATGCATCACTTATTTTCCGGGCTACAACTGACTATTGGGCCTGAGCCCGACCCGACCTCTGGCCCAATCCCGAAACCCTCCGAGAGCGCCTTCTCAAATATATAGCAGAGTGTTGAGAAAACCCATTGGGGTTCTCATGACATCCTAACTAAAGCAAATGCATTACGATTTCGTCGAGTACGACCCGATTGGGCTTAGTAGCCAGACCGAATCTCGGGCCCTGACAAAGCTCCCAACTACAGCACCCACCTTAAAACGGCAAGCTGTTGCTTGAAAAACCATTTAGGCAGCCGCCGAAAACCCATCGTTGATAAATGCATCACTTATTTTCCGGGCTACAACTGACTATTGGCCTGAGCCCGACCCGACCTCTGGCCCAATCCCGAAACCCTCCGAGGGCGCCTTCTCAAATATATAGCAGAGTGTTGAGAAAACCCATTGGGGTTCTCATGACATCCTAACTACATCAAATGCGTTACGATTTTCGTCGAGTGCGACCCGATTGGGCTTAGTAGCCAGACCGAATCTCGGGCCGGACAAAGCTCCCAACGACAGCACCCGCCTTTAAATGGCAAGCTGTTGCTTGAAAAACCATGTGGGCAGCCGCCGACAACCCAACGTTAATAAATGCATCACTTCTTTTGCCGGGCTACAGCTGACTTTGGGCTCAAGACCCGACCCGAATCCGGCCCGATCTCGGTGACCCACAAAAGCGCCTTGTCAAGTGTAAAGCATGCTGTTGAAAAAACCATTTGGGGTGGTCATGAGATCCTAACTTCAATAAAGGTGTCACGATTTTCGTCGAATGGGATCGGATTGTGCTGTGAAGTCAGACCGAACCTTGGGTCCGGACGAAGTTCCCAACAACAGCACCCGCAAAAAAACGACAACTTTTCCTCGAAAAAAGCATGTAGGCAGCCGCCGAAAACCCAACGTTAATAAATGCATCACTTTTTTGGCCGGGCTACAAATGACTATGGGCCAGAGCACGACTCGACCATTTGCTCGATACTAGTGCCAGCCTAGAGCGCCTCCTCAAATATAAATCAGGTTGTTGAGAAAACCATTTGGGTGCTCATGACATCCTAACTTCAAAAAATGCATCACGATTTTCATCGAGTAGCACCCGATTGGGCTCAGGAGCCAGACCGAACCTTGGGCCCTTACAAAGCTGCCAACGACAGCACCCGCCTTAAAATGGCAAGCTATTGCTTGAAAAACCATTCAGGCAGCCGCCGAAAACCCAACGTTGATAAATGCATCACTTATTTTCCGGGCTTCAACTAACTATGGGCCATAGCCCGACCCGACCTCTGGCCCAATCCCGAAACCCCCCAAGAGCGCCTTCTGAAATATAAAGTAGAGTGTTGAGAAAACCCATTGGGGTTCTCATGACATCCTAAATAAAGCAAATGCATTACGATTTCGTCGAGTACGACCCGATTGGGCTTAGTAGCCAGACCGAATCTCGGGCCCTGACAAAGCTCCCAACTACAGCACCCACCTTAAAACGGCAAGCTGTTG
Source organism: Utricularia gibba (assembly GCA_002189035.1). NCBI lineage: Eukaryota > Viridiplantae > Streptophyta > Magnoliopsida > Lamiales > Lentibulariaceae > Utricularia > Utricularia gibba. Next base: position 4,257 of record NEEC01000310.1, read on the forward strand.
CTTGAAAAACCATTTAGGCAGCCGCCGAAAACCCAACGTTGATATATGCATCACTTATTTTCCGGGCCACAACTGACTATGGGCCTGAGCCCGACCCGACCTCTGGCCCAATCCTGAAACCCCCCAAGAGCGCCTTCTGAAATATAAAGTAGAGTGTTGAGAAAACCCATTGGGGTTCTCATGACATCCTAACTACAGCAAATGCGTTACGATTTTCGTCGAGTGCGACCCGATTGGGCTTAGTAGCCAGACCGAATCTCGGGCCGGACAAAGCTCCCAACGACAGCACCCGCCTTTAAATGGCAAGCTGTTGCTTGAAAAACCATGTGGGCAGCCGCCGACAACCCAACGTTAATAAATGCATCACTTTTTTGGCCAGGCTACAAATGACTATGGGCCAGAGCGCGACTCGACCATTTGCTCGATACTGGTGCCCGCCTAGAGCGCCTCCTCAAATATAAATCAGGTTGTTGAGAAAACCATTTGGGGTGCTCATGACATCCTAACTTCAGCAAATGCATCACGATTTTCATCGAGTAGCACCCGATTGGGCTCAGGAGCCAGACCGAACCTTGGGCCCTAACAAAGCTGCCAACGACAGCACTCGCCTTAAAACGGCAAGCTATTGCTTGAAAAACCATTTAGGCAGCCGCCGAAAACCCATCGTTGATAAATGCATCACTTATTTTCCGGGCTACAACTGACTATTGGCCTGAGCCCGACCCGACCTCTGGCCCAATCCCGAAACCCTCCGAGAGCGCCTTCTCAAATATATAGCAGAGTGTTGAGAAAACCCATTGGGGTTCTCATGACATCCTAACTAAAGCAAATGCATTACGATTTCGTCGAGTACGACCCGATTGGGCTTAGTAGCCAGACCGAATCTCGGGCCCTGACAAAGCTCCCAACTACAGCACCCACCTTAAAACGGCAAGCTGTTGCTTGAAAAACCATTTAGGCAGCCGCCGAAAACCCATCGTTGATAAATGCATCACTTATTTTCCGGGCTACAACTGACTATTGGCCTGAGCCCGACCCGACCTCTGGCCCAATCCCGAAACCCTCCGAGGGCGCCTTCTCAAATATATAGCAGAGTGTTGAGAAAACCCATTGGGGTTCTCATGACATCCTAACTACATCAAATGCGTTACGATTTTCGTCGAGTGCGACCCGATTGGGCTTAGTAGCCAGACCGAATCTCGGGCCGGACAAAGCTCCCAACGACAGCACCCGCCTTTAAATGGCAAGCTGTTGCTTGAAAAACCATGTGGGCAGCCGCCGACAACCCAACGTTAATAAATGCATCACTTCTTTTGCCGGGCTACAGCTGACTTTGGGCTCAAGACCGACCCGAATCCGGCCCGATCTCGGTGACCCACAAAAGCGCCTTGTCAAGTGTAAAGCATGCTGTTGAAAAAACCATTTGGGGTGGTCATGAGATCCTAACTTCAATAAAGGTGTCACGATTTTCGTCGAATGGGATCGGATTGTGCTGTGAAGTCAGACCGAACCTTGGGTCCGGACGAAGTTCCCAACAACAGCACCCGCAAAAAAACGACAACTTTTCCTCGAAAAAAGCATGTAGGCAGCCGCCGAAAACCCAACGTTAATAAATGCATCACTTTTTTGGCCGGGCTACAAATGACTATGGGCCAGAGCACGACTCGACCATTTGCTCGATACTAGTGCCAGCCTAGAGCGCCTCCTCAAATATAAATCAGGTTGTTGAGAAAACCATTTGGGGTGCTCATGACATCCTAACTTCAAAAAATGCATCACGATTTTCATCGAGTAGCACCCGATTGGGCTCAGGAGCCAGACCGAACCTTGGGCCCTTACAAAGCTGCCAACGACAGCACCCGCCTTAAAATGGCAAGCTATTGCTTGAAAAACCATTCAGGCAGCCGCCGAAAACCCAACGTTGATAAATGCATCACTTATTTTCCGGGCTTCAACTAACTATGGGCCATAGCCCGACCCGACCTCTGGCCCAATCCCGAAACCCCCAAGAGCGCCTTCTGAAATATAAAGTAGAGTGTTGAGAAAACCCATTGGGGTTCTCATGACATCCTAAATAAAGCAAATGCATTACGATTTCGTCGAGTACGACCCGATTGGGCTTAGTAGCCAGACCGAATCTCGGGCCCTGACAAAGCTCCCAACTACAGCACCCACCTTAAAACGGCAAGCTGTTGCTTGAAAAACCATTTAGGCAGCCGCCGAAAACCCAACGTTGATATATGCATCACTTATTTTCCGGGCCACAACTGACTATGGGCCTGAGCCCGACCCGACCTCTGGCCCAATCCTGAAACCCCCAAGAGCGCCTTCTGAAATATAAAGTAGAGTGTTGAGAAAACCCATTGGGGTTCTCATGACATCCTAACTACAGCAAATGCGTTACGATTTTCGTCGAGTGCGACCCGATTGGGCTTAGTAGCCAGACCGAATCTCGGGCCGGACAAAGCTCCCAACGACAGCACCCGCCTTTAAATGGCAAGCTGTTGCTTGAAAAACCATGTGGGCAGCCGCCGACAACCCAACGTTAATAAATGCATCACTTTTTTGGCCAGGCTACAAATGACTATGGGCCAGAGCGCGACTCGACCATTTGCTCGATACTGGTGCCCGCCTAGAGCGCCTCCTCAAATATAAATCAGGTTGTTGAGAAAACCATTTGGGGTGCTCATGACATCCTAACTTCAGCAAATGCATCACGATTTTCATCGAGTAGCACCCGATTGGGCTCAGGAGCCAGACCGAACCTTGGGCCCTAACAAAGCTGCCAACGACAGCACTCGCCTTAAAACGGCAAGCTATTGCTTGAAAAACCATTTAGGCAGCCGCCGAAAACCCATCGTTGATAAATGCATCACTTATTTTCCGGGCTACAACTGACTATTGGCCTGAGCCCGACCCGACCTCTGGCCCAATCCCGAAACCCTCCGAGAGCGCCTTCTCAAATATATAGCAGAGTGTTGAGAAAACCCATTGGGGTTCTCATGACATCCTAACTAAAGCAAATGCATTACGATTTCGTCGAGTACGACCCGATTGGGCTTAGTAGCCAGACCGAATCTCGGGCCCTGACAAAGCTCCCAACTACAGCACCCACCTTAAAACGGCAAGCTGTTGCTTGAAAAACCATTTAGGCAGCCGCCGAAAACCCATCGTTGATAAATGCATCACTTATTTTCCGGGCTACAACTGACTATTGGCCTGAGCCCGACCCGACCTCTGGCCCAATCCCGAAACCCTCCGAGGGCGCCTTCTCAAATATATAGCAGAGTGTTGAGAAAACCCATTGGGGTTCTCATGACATCCTAACTACATCAAATGCGTTACGATTTTCGTCGAGTGCGACCCGATTGGGCTTAGTAGCCAGACCGAATCTCGGGCCGGACAAAGCTCCCAACGACAGCACCCGCCTTTAAATGGCAAGCTGTTGCTTGAAAAACCATGTGGGCAGCCGCCGACAACCCAACGTTAATAAATGCATCACTTCTTTTGCCGGGCTACAGCTGACTTTGGGCTCAAGACCGACCCGAATCCGGCCCGATCTCGGTGACCCACAAAAGCGCCTTGTCAAGTGTAAAGCATGCTGTTGAAAAAACCATTTGGGGTGGTCATGAGATCCTAACTTCAATAAAGGTGTCACGATTTTCGTCGAATGGGATCGGATTGTGCTGTGAAGTCAGACCGAACCTTGGGTCCGGACGAAGTTCCCAACAACAGCACCCGCAAAAAAACGACAACTTTTCCTCGAAAAAAGCATGTAGGCAGCCGCCGAAAACCCAACGTTAATAAATGCATCACTTTTTTGGCCGGGCTACAAATGACTATGGGCCAGAGCACGACTCGACCATTTGCTCGATACTAGTGCCAGCCTAGAGCGCCTCCTCAAATATAAATCAGGTTGTTGAGAAAACCATTTGGGGTGCTCATGACATCCTAACTTCAAAAAATGCATCACGATTTTCATCGAGTAGCACCCGATTGGGCTCAGGAGCCAGACCGAACCTTGGGCCCTTACAAAGCTGCCAACGACAGCACCCGCCTTAAAATGGCAAGCTATTGCTTGAAAAACCATTCAGGCAGCCGCCGAAAACCCAACGTTGATAAATGCATCACTTATTTTCCGGGCTTCAACTAACTATGGGCCATAGCCCGACCCGACCTCTGGCCCAATCCCGAAACCCCCCAAGAGCGCCTTCTGAAATATAAAGTAGAGTGTTGAGAAAACCCATTGGGGTTCTCATGACATCCTAAATAAAGCAAATGCATTACGATTTCGTCGAGTACGACCCGATTGGGCTTAGTAGCCAGACCGAATCTCGGGCCCTGACAAAGCTCCCAACTACAGCACCCACCTTAAAACGGCAAGCTGTTGCTTGAAAAACCATTTAGGCAGCCGCCGAAAACCCAACGTTGATATATGCATCACTTATTTTCCGGGCCACAACTGACTATGGGCCTGAGCCCGACCCGACCTCTGGCCCAATCCTGAAACCCCCCAAGAGCGCCTTCTGAAATATAAAGTAGAGTGTTGAGAAAACCCATTGGGGTTCTCATGACATCCTAACTACAGCAAATGCGTTACGATTTTCGTCGAGTGCGACCCGATTGGGCTTAGTAGCCAGACCGAATCTCGGGCCGGACAAAGCTCCCAACGACAGCACCCGCCTTTAAATGGCAAGCTGTTGCTTGAAAAACCATGTGGGCAGCCGCCGACAACCCAACGTTAATAAATGCATCACTTTTTTGGCCAGGCTACAAATGACTATGGGCCAGAGCGCGAATCGACCATTTGCTCGATACTGGTGCCCGCCTAGAGCGCCTCCTCAAATATAAATCAGGTTGTTGAGAAAACCATTTGGGGTGCTCATGACATCCTAACTTCAGCAAATGCATCACGATTTTCATCGAGTAGTACCCGATTGGGCTCAGGAGCCAGACCGAACCTTGGGCCCTAACAAAGCTGCCAACGACAGCACTCGCCTTAAAACGGCAAGCTATTGCTTGAAAAACCATTTAGGCAGCCGCCGAAAACCCATCGTTGATAAATGCATCACTTATTTTCCGGGCTACAACTGACTATTGGCCTGAGCCCGACCCGACCTCTGGCCCAATCCCGAAACCCTCCGAGAGCGCCTTCTCAAATATATAGCAGAGTGTTGAGAAAACCCATTGGGGTTCTCATGACATCCTAACTAAAGCAAATGCATTACGATTTCGTCGAGTACGACCCGATTGGGCTTAGTAGCCAGACCGAATCTCGGGCCCTGACAAAGCTCCCAACTACAGCACCCACCTTAAAACGGCAAGCTGTTGCTTGAAAAACCATTTAGGCAGCCGCCGAAAACCCATCGTTGATAAATGCATCACTTATTTTCCGGGCTACAACTGACTATTGGCCTGAGCCCGACCCGACCTCTGGCCCAATCCCGAAACCCTCCGAGGGCGCCTTCTCAAATATATAGCAGAGTGTTGAGAAAACCCATTGGGGTTCTCATGACATCCTAACTACATCAAATGCGTTACGATTTTCGTCGAGTGCGACCCGATTGGGCTTAGTAGCCAGACCGAATCTCGGGCCGGACAAAGCTCCCAACGACAGCACCCGCCTTTAAATGGCAAGCTGTTGCTTGAAAAACCATGTGGGCAGCCGCCGACAACCCAACGTTAATAAATGCATCACTTCTTTTGCCGGGCTACAGCTGACTTTGGGCTCAAGCCGACCCGAATCCGGCCCGATCTCGGTGACCCACAAAAGCGCCTTGTCAAGTGTAAAGCATTGTTGAAAAAACCATTTGGGGTGGTCATGAGATCCTAACTTCAATAAAGGTGTCACGATTTTCGTCGAATGGGATCGGATTGTGCTGTGAAGTCAGACCGAACCTTGGGTCCGGACGAAGTTCCCAACAACAGCACCCGCAAAAAAACGACAACTTTTCCTCGAAAAAAGCATGTAGGCAGCCGCCGAAAACCCAACGTTAATAAATGCATCACTTTTTTGGCCGGGCTACAAATGACTATGGGCCAGAGCACGACTCGACCATTTGCTCGATACTAGTGCCAGCCTAGAGCGCCTCCTCAAATATAAATCAGGTTGTTGAGAAAACCATTTGGGTGCTCATGACATCCTAACTTCAAAAATGCATCACGATTTTCATCGAGTAGCACCCGATTGGGCTCAGGAGCCAGACCGAACCTTGGGCCCTTACAAAGCTGCCAACGACAGCACCCGCCTTAAAATGGCAAGCTATTGCTTGAAAAACCATTCAGGCAGCCGCCGAAAACCCAACGTTGATAAATGCATCACTTATTTTCCGGGCTTCAACTAACTATGGGCCATAGCCCGACCCGACCTCTGGCCCAATCCCGAAACCCCCAAGAGCGCCTTCTGAAATATAAAGTAGAGTGTTGAGAAAACCCATTGGGGTTCTCATGACATCCTAAAATAAAGCAAATGCATTACGATTTCGTCGAGTACGACCCGATTGGGCTTAGTAGCCAGACCGAATCTCGGGCCCTGACAAAGCTCCCAACAGCACCCACCTTAAAACGGCAAGCTGTTGCTTGAAAAACCATTTAGGCAGCCGCCGAAAACCCAACGTTGATATATGCATCACTTATTTTCGGGCCACAACTGACTATGGGCCTGAGCCCGACCCGACCTCTGGCCCAATCCTGAAACCCCCCAAGAGCGCCTTCTGAAATATAAAGTAGAGTGTTGAGAAAAACCCATTGGGGTTCTCATGACATCCTAACTACAGCAAATGCGTTACGATTTTCGTCGAGTGCGACCCGATTGGGCTTAGTAGCCAGACCGAATCTCGGGCCGGACAAAGCTCCCAACGACAGCACCCGCCTTTAAATGGCAAGCTGTTGCTTGAAAAACCATGTGGGCAGCCGCCGACAACCCAACGTTAATAAATGCATCACTTTTTTGGCCAGGCTACAAATGACTATGGGCCAGAGCGCGAATCGACCATTTGCTCGATACTGGTGCCCGCCTAGAGCGCCTCCTCAAATATAAATCAGGTTGTTGAGAAAACCATTTGGGGTGCTCATGACATCCTAACTTCAGCAAATGCATCACGATTTTCATCGAGTAGTACCCGATTGGGCTCAGGAGCCAGACCGAACCTTGGGCCCTAACAAAGCTGCCAACGACAGCACTCGCCTTAAAACGGCAAGCTATTGCTTGAAAACCATTTAGGCAGCCGCCGAAAACCCATCGTTGATAAATGCATCACTTATTTTCCGGGCTACAACTGACTATTGGCCTGAGCCCGACCCGACCTCTGGCCCAATCCCGAAACCCTCCGAGAGCGCCTTCTCAAATATATAGCAGAGTGTTGAGAAAACCCATTGGGGTTCTCATGACATCCTAACTAAAGCAAATGCATTACGATTTCGTCGAGTACGACCCGATTGGGCTTAGTAGCCAGACCGAATCTCGGGCCCTGACAAAGCTCCCAACTACAGCACCCACCTTAAAACGGCAAGCTGTTGCTTGAAAAACCATTTAGGCAGCCGCCGAAAACCCATCGTTGATAAATGCATCACTTATTTTCCGGGCTACAACTGACTATTGGCCTGAGCCCGACCCGACCTCTGGCCCAATCCCGAAACCCTCCGAGGGCGCCTTCTCAAATATATAGCAGAGTGTTGAGAAAACCCATTGGGTTCTCATGACATCCTAACTACATCAAATGCGTTACGATTTTCGTCGAGTGCGACCCGATTGGGCTTAGTAGCCAGACCGAATCTCGGGCCGGACAAAGCTCCCAACGACAGCACCCGCCTTTAAATGGCAAGCTGTTGCTTGAAAAACCATGTGGGCAGCCGCCGACAACCCAACGTTAATAAATGCATCACTTCTTTTGCCGGGCTACAGCTGACTTTGGGCTCAAGACCGACCCGAATCCGGCCCGATCTCGGTGACCCACAAAAGCGCCTTGTCAAGTGTAAAGCATGCTGTTGAAAAAAACCATTTGGGGTGGTCATGAGATCCTAACTTCAATAAAGGTGTCACGATTTTCGTCGAATGGGATCGGATTGTGCTGTGAAGTCAGACCGAACCTTGGGTCCGGACGAAGTTCCCAACAACAGCACCCGCAAAAAAACGACAACTTTTCCTCGAAAAAAGCATGTAGGCAGCCGCCGAAACCCAACGTTAATAAATGCATCAACGTTAATAAATGCATCACTTTTTTGGCCGGGCTACAAATGACTATGGGCCAGAGCACGACTCGACCATTTGCTCGATACTAGTGCCAGCCTAGAGCGCCTCCTCAAATATAAATCAGGTTGTTGAGAAAACCATTTGGGGTGCTCATGACATCCTAACTTCAAAAAATGCATCACGATTTTCATCGAGTAGCACCCGATTGGGCTCAGGAGCCAGACCGAACCTTGGGCCCTTACAAAGCTGCCAACGACAGCACCCGCCTTAAAATGGCAAGCTATTGCTTGAAAAACCATTCAGGCAGCCGCCGAAAACCCAACGTTGATAAATGCATCACTTATTTTCCGGGCTTCAACTAACTATGGGCCATAGCCCGACCCGACCTCTGGCCCAATCCGAAACCCCCAAGAGCGCCTTCTGAAATATAAAGTAGAGTGTTGAGAAAACCCATTGGGGTTCTCATGACATCCTAAATAAAGCAAATGCATTACGATTTCGTCGAGTACGACCCGATTGGGCTTAGTAGCCAGACCGAATCTCGGGCCCTGACAAAGCTCCCAACTACAGCACCCACCTTAAAACGGCAAGCTGTTGCTTGAAAAACCATTTAGGCAGCCGCGAAAACCCAACGTTGATATATGCATCACTTATTTTCCG
>NEEC01000072.1:0-82500 GCA_002189035.1 Utricularia gibba
CGAATCTCGGGCCGGACAAAGCTCCAACGACAGCACCCGCCTTTAAATGGCAAGCTGTTGCTTGAAAAACCATGTGGGCAGCCGCCGACAACCCAACGTTAATAAATGCATCACTTTTTTGGCCAGGCTACAAATGACTATGGGCCAGAGCGCGACTCGACCATTTGCTCGATACTGGTGCCCGCCTAGAGCGCCTCCTCAAATATAAATCAGGTTGTTGAGAAAACCATTTGGGGTGCTCATGACATCCTAACTTCAGCAAATGCATCACGATTTTCATCGAGTAGCACCCGATTGGGCTCAGGAGCCAGACCGAACCTTGGGCCCTAACAAAGCTGCCAACGACAGCACTCGCCTTAAAACGGCAAGCTATTGCTTGAAAAACCATTTAGGCAGCCGCCGAAAACCATCGTTGATAAATGCATCACTTATTTTCCGGGCTACAACTGACTATTGGCCTGAGCCCGACCCGACTCTGGCCCAATCCCGAAACCCTCCGAGAGCGCCTTCTCAAATATATAGCAGAGTGTTGAGAAAACCCATTGGGGTTCTCATGACATCCTAACTAAAGCAAATGCATTACGATTTCGTCGAGTACGACCCGATTGGGCTTAGTAGCCAGACCGAATCTCGGGCCCTGACAAAGCTCCCAACTACAGCACCCACCTTAAAACGGCAAGCTGTTGCTTGAAAAACCATTTAGGCAGCCGCCGAAAACCCATCGTTGATAAATGCATCACTTATTTTCCGGGCTACAACTGACTATTGGCCTGAGCCCGACCCGACCTCTGGCCCAATCCCGAAACCCTCCGAGGGCGCCTTCTCAAATATATAGCAGAGTGTTGAAAACCCATTGGGGTTCTCATGACATCCTAACTACATCAAATGCGTTACGATTTTCGTCGAGTGCGACCCGATTGGGCTTAGTAGCCAGACCGAATCTCGGGCCGGACAAAGCTCCCAACGACAGCACCCGCCTTTAAATGGCAAGCTGTTGCTTGAAAAACCATGTGGGCAGCCGCCGACAACCCAACGTTAATAAATGCATCACTTCTTTTGCCGGGCTACAGCTGACTATGGGCTCAAGCCCGACCCGAATCCGGCCCGATCTCGGTGACCACAAAAGCGCCTTGTCAAGTGTAAAGCATGCTGTTGAAAAAACCATTTGGGGTGGTCATGAGATCCTAACTTCAATAAAGGTATCACGATTTTCGTCGAATGGGAACAGATTGTGCTGTGAAGTCAGACCAAACCTTGGGTCCTCACAAAGTTCCCAACAACAGCACCCGCAAAAAACGACAACTTTTCCTTCAAAAAGCATGTAGGCAGCCACCGAAAACCCAACGTTAATAAATGCATCACTTCTTTGGCCGGGCTACAAATGACTATGGGCCAGAGCGCGACTCGACCATTTGCTCGATACTGGACCCGCCTAGAGCGCCTCCTCAAATATAAATCAGGTTGTTGAGAAAACCATTTGGGGTTCTCATGACATCCTAACTAAAGCGAATGCATACGATTTCGTCGAGTACGACCCGATTGGGCTTAGTAGCCAGACCGAATCTCGGGCCCTGACAAAGCTCCCAACTACAGCACCCACCTTAAAACGGCAAGCTGTTGCTTGAAAAACCATTTAGGCAGCCGCTGAATACCCAACGTTGATAAATGCATCACTTATTTTCCGGGCCACAACTGACTATGGGCCTGAGCCCGACCCGACCTCTGGCCCAATCCTGAAACCCCCAAGAGCGCCTTCTCAAATATATAGCAGAGTGTTGAGAAAACCCATTGGGGTTCTCATGACATCCTAACTAAATGCATTACGATTTTCGTCGAGTGCGACCCGATTGGGCTTAGTAGCCAGACCGAATCTCGGGCCGGACAAAGCTCCCAACGACAGCACCCGCCTTTAAATGGCAAGCTGTTGCTTGAAAAACCATGTGGGCAGCCGCCGACAACCCAACGTTAATAAATGCATCACTTTTTGGCCAGGCTACAAATGACTATGGGCCAGAGCGCGACTCGACCATTTGCTCGATACTGGTGCCCGCCTAGAGCGCCTCCTCAAATATAAATCAGGTTGTTGAGAAAACCATTTGGGGTGCTCATGACATCCTAACTTCAGCAAATGCATCACGATTTTCATCGAGTAGCACCCGATTGGGCTCAGGAGCCAGACCGAACCTTGGGCCCTAACAAAGCTGCCAACGACAGCACTCGCCTTAAAACGGCAAGCTATTGCTTGAAAAACCATTTAGGCAGCCGCCGAAAACCCATCGTTGATAAATGCATCACTTATTTTCCGGGCTACAACTGACTATTGGCCTGAGCCCGACCCGACCTCTGGCCCAATCCCGAAACCCTCCGAGAGCGCCTTCTCAAATATATAGCAGAGTGTTGAGAAAACCCATTGGGGTTCTCATGACATCCTAACTAAAGCAAATGCATTACGATTTCGTCGAGTACGACCCGATTGGGCTTAGTAGCCAGACCGAATCTCGGGCCCTGACAAAGCTCCAACTACAGCACCCACCTTAAAACGGCAAGCTGTTGCTTGAAAAACCATTTAGGCAGCCGCCGAAAACCCATCGTTGATAAATGCATCACTTATTTTCCGGGCTACAACTGACTATTGGCCTGAGCCCGACCCGACCTCTGGCCCAATCCCGAAACCCTCCGAGGCGCCTTCTCAAATATATAGCAGAGTGTTGAGAAAACCCATTGGGGTTCTCATGACATCCTAACTACATCAAATGCGTTACGATTTTCGTCGAGTGCGACCCGATTGGGCTTAGTAGCCAGACCGAATCTCGGGCCGGACAAAGCTCCCAACGACAGCACCCGCCTTTAAATGGCAAGCTGTTGCTTGAAAAACCATGTGGGCAGCCGCCGACAACCCAACGTTAATAAATGCATCACTTCTTTTGCGGGCTACAGCTGACTATGGGCTCAAGCCCGACCCGAATCCGGCCCGATCTCGGTGACCCACAAAAGCGCCTTGTCAAGTGTAAAGCATGCTGTTGAAAAAACCATTTGGGGTGGTCATGAGATCCTAACTTCAATAAAGGTATCACGATTTTCGTCGAATGGGGATTGTGCTGTGAAGTCAGACCAAACCTTGGGTCCTCACAAAGTTCCCAACAACAGCACCCGCAAAAAACGACAACTTTTCCTTCAAAAAGCATGTAGGCAGCCACCGAAAACCCAACGTTAATAAATGCATCACTTCTTTGGCCGGGCTACAAATGACTATGGGCCAGAGCGCGACTCGACCATTTGCTCGATACTAGTGCCGCCTAGAGCGCCTCCTCAAATATAAATCAGGTTGTTGAGAAAACCATTTGGGGTGCTCATGACATCCTAACTTCAAAAAATGCATCACGATTTCATCGAGTAGCACCCGATTGGGCTAGGAGCCAGACCGAACCTTGGGCCCTTACAAAGCTCCAACTACAGCACCCACCTTAAAACGGCAAGCTGTTGCTTGAAAAACCATTTAGGCAGCCGCCGAAAACCCACGTTGAAAATGCATCACTTATTTTCCGGGCACAACTGACTATGGGCCTGAGCCCGACCCGACCTCTGGCCCAATCCCGAAACCCCCGAGAGCGCCTTCTCAAATATATAGCAGAGTGTTGAGAAAACCCATTGGGGTTCTCATGACATCCTAACTACATCAAATGCGTTACGATTTTCGTCGAGTGCGACCCGATTGGGCTTAGTAGCCAGACCGAATCTCGGGCCGGACAAAGCTCCCAACGACAGCACCCGCCTTTAAATGGCAAGCTGTTGCTTGAAAAACCATGTGGGCAGCCGCCGACAACCCAACGTTAATAAATGCATCACTTCTTTTGCGGGCTACAGCTGACTATGGCTCAAGCCCGACCCGAATCCGGCCCGATCTCGGTGACCCACAAAAGCGCCTTGTCAAGTGTAAAGCATGCTGTTGAAAAAACCATTTGGGGTGGTCATGAGATCCTAACTTCAATAAAGGTATCACGATTTTCGTCGAATGGGAACGATTGTGCTGTGAAGTCAGACCAAACCTTGGGTCCTCACAAAGTTCCCAACAACAGCACCGCCAAAAAACGACAACTTTCCTTCAAAAAGCATGTAGGCAGCCACCGAAAACCCAACGTTAATAAATGCATCACTTTTTGGCCGGGCTACAAATGACTATGGGCCAGAGCGCGACTCGACCATTTGCTCGATACTGGAGCCCGCCTAGAGCGCCTCCTCAAATATAAATCAGGTTGTTGAGAAAACCATTTGGGGTTCTCATGACATCCTAACTAAAGCGAATGCATACGATTTCGTCGAGTACGACCCGATTGGGCTTAGTAGCCAGACCGAATCTCGGGCCCTGACAAAGCTCCCAACTACAGCACCCACCTTAAAACGGCAAGCTGTTGCTTGAAAAACCATTTAGGCAGCCGCGAAACCCAACGTTGATAAATGCATCACTTATTTTCCGGGCACAACTGACTATGGGCCTGAGCCCGACCCGACCTCTGGCCCAATCCTGAAACCCCCCAAGAGCGCCTTCTCAAATATATAGCAGAGTGTTGAGAAAACCATTGGGGTTCTCATGACATCCTAACTACAACAAATGCATTACGATTTTCGTCGAGTGCGACCCGATTGGGCTTAGTAGCCAGACCGAATCTCGGGGACAAAGCTCCCAACGACAGCACCCGCCTTTAAATGGCAAGCTGTTGCTTGAAAAACCATGTGGGCAGCCGCCGACAACCCAACGTTAATAAATGCATCACTTTTTGGCCAGGCTACAAATGACTATGGGCCAGAGCGCGACTCGACCATTTGCTCGATACTGGTGCCGCCTAGAGCGCCTCCTCAAATATAAATCAGGTTGTTGAGAAAACCATTTGGGGTGCTCATGACATCCTAACTTCAGCAAATGCATCACGATTTTCATCGAGTAGCACCCGATTGGGCTCAGGAGCCAGACCGAACCTTGGGCCCTAACAAAGCTGCCAACGACAGCACCGCCTTAAAACGGCAAGCTATTGCTTGAAAAACCATTTAGGCAGCCGCCGAAAACCCATCGTTGATAAATGCATCACTTATTTTCCGGGCTACAACTGACTATTGGCCTGAGCCCGACCCGACCTCTGGCCCAATCCCGAAACCTCCGAGAGCGCCTTCTCAAATATATAGCAGAGTGTTGAGAAAACCCATTGGGGTTCTCATGACATCCTAACTAAAGCAAATGCATTACGATTTCGTCGAGCGACCCGATTGGGCTTAGTAGCCAGACCGAATCTCGGGCCCTGACAAAGCTCCCAACTACAGCACCCACCTTAAAACGGCAAGCTGTTGCTTGAAAAACCATTTAGGCAGCCGCCGAAAACCCATCGTTGATAAATGCATCACTTATTTTCGGGCTACAACTGACTATTGGCCTGAGCCCGACCCGACCTCTGGCCCAATCCCGAAACCCTCGAGGGCGCCTTCTCAAATATATAGCAGAGTGTTGAGAAAACCCATTGGGGTTCTCATGACATCCTAACTACATCAAATGCGTTACGATTTTCGTCGAGTGCGACCCGATTGGGCTTAGTAGCCAGACCGAATCTCGGGCCGGACAAAGCTCCCAACGACAGCACCCGCCTTTAAATGGCAAGCTGTTGCTTGAAAAACCATGTGGGCAGCCGCCGACAACCCAACGTTAATAAATGCATCACTTCTTTTGCCGGGCTACAGCTGACTATGGGCTCAAGCCCGACCCGAATCCGGCCCGATCTCGGTGACCCACAAAAGCGCCTTGTCAAGTGTAAAGCATGCTGTTGAAAAAACCATTTGGGGTGGTCATGAGATCCTAACTTCAATAAAGGTATCACGATTTTCGTCGAATGGGAACAGATTGTGCTGTGAAGTCAGACCAAACCTTGGGTCCTCACAAAGTTTCCAACAACAGCACCCGCAAAAAAACGACAACTTTTCCTTCAAAAAGCATGTAGGCAGCCACCGAAAACCCAACGTTAATAAATGCATCACTTCTTTGGCCGGGCTACAAATGACTATGGGCCAGAGCGCGACTCGACCATTTGCTCGATACTGGAGCCCGCCTAGAGCGCCTCCTCAAATATAAATCAGGTTGTTGAGAAAACCATTTGGGGTTCTCATGACATCCTAACTAAAGCGAATGCATACGATTTCGTCGAGTACGACCCGATTTGGGCTTAGTAGCCAGACCGAATCTCGGGCCCTGACAAAGCTCCCAACTACAGCACCCACCTTAAAACGGCAAGCTGTTGCTTGAAAAACCATTTAGGCAGCCGCTGAAACCCAACGTTGATAAATGCATCACTTATTTTCCGGGCCACAACTGACTATGGGCCTGAGCCCGACCCGACCTCTGGCCCAATCCTGAAACCCCCCAAGAGCGCCTTCTCAAATATATAGCAGAGTGTTGAGAAAACCCATTGGGGTTCTCATGACATCCTAACTACAACAAATGCATTACGATTTTCGTCGAGTGCGACCCGATTGGGCTTAGTAGCCAGACCGAATCTCGGGCCGGACAAAGCTCCCACGACAGCACCCGCCTTAAATGGCAAGCTGTTGCTTGAAAAACCATGTGGGCAGCCGCCGACAACCAACGTTAATAAATGCATCACTTCTTTTGCCGGGCTAAGCTGACTTGGGCTCAAGCCGACCCGAATCCGCCCGATCTCGGTGACCCACAAAAGCGCCTTGTCAAGTGTAAAGCATGCTGTTGAAAAAACCATTTGGGTGGTCATGAGATCCTAACTTCAATAAAGGTATCACGATTTTCGTCGAATGATTGTGCAAGTCAGACCAAACCTTGGGTCCTCACAAAGTTCCCAACAACAGCACCCGCCAAAAACGACAACTTTTCCTTCAAAAAGCATGTAGGCAGCCACCGAAAACCCAACGTTAATAAATGCATCACTTTTTGGCCGGGCTACAAATGACTATGGGCCAGAGCGCGACTCGACCATTTGCTCGATACTGGTGCCCGCCTAGAGCGCCTCCTCAAATATAAATCAGGTTGTTGAGAAAACCATTTGGGTGCTCATGACATCCTAACTTCAGCAAATGCATCACGATTTTCATCGAGTAGCACCCGATTGGGCTCAGGAGCCAGACCGAACCTTGGGCCCTAACAAAGCTGCCAACGACAGCACTCGCCTTAAAACGGCAAGCTATTGCTTGAAAAACCATTTAGGCAGCCGCCGAAAACCCATCGTTGATAAATGCATCACTTATTTTCCGGGCTACAACTGACTATTGGCCTGAGCCCGACCCGACCTCTGGCCCAATCCCGAAACCCTCCGAGAGCGCCTTCTCAAATATATAGCAGAGTGTTGAGAAAACCCATTGGGGTTCTCATGACATCCTAACTAAAGCAAATGCATTACGATTTCGTCGAGTACGACCCGATTGGGCTTAGTAGCCAGACCGAATCTCGGGCCCTGACAAAGCTCCCAACTACAGCACCCACCTTAAAACGGCAAGCTGTTGCTTGAAAAACCATTTAGGCAGCCGCCGAAAACCCATCGTTGATAAATGCATCACTTATTTTCCGGGCTACAACTGACTATTGGCCTGAGCCCGACCCGACCTCTGGCCCAATCCCGAAACCCTCCGAGGGCGCCTTCTCAAATATATAGCAGAGTGTTGAGAAAACCCATTGGGGTCTCATGACATCCTAACTACAGCAAATGCGTTACGATTTTCGTCGAGTGCGACCCGATTGGGCTTAGTAGCCAGACCGAATCTCGGGCCGGACAAAGCTCCCAACGACAGCACCCGCCTTTAAATGGCAAGCTGTTGCTTGAAAAACCATGTGGGCAGCCGCCGACAACCCAACGTTAATAAATGCATCACTTCTTTTGCCGGGCTACAGCTGACTATGGGCTCAAGCCCGACCCGAATCCGGCCCGATCTCGGTGACCCACAAAAGCGCCTTGTCAAGTGTAAAGCATGCTGTTGAAAAAACCATTTGGGGTGGTCATGAGATCCTAACTTCAATAAAGGTGTCACGATTTTCGTCGAATGGGATCGGATTGTGCTGTGAAGTCAGACCGAACCTTGGGTCCGGACGAAGTTCCCAACAACAGCACCGCAAAAAAACGACAACTTTTCCTCAAAAAGCATGTAGGCAGCCACCGAAAACCCAACGTTAATAAATGCATCACTTTTTTGGCCGGGCTACAAATGACTATGGGCCAGAGCGCGACTCGACCATTTGCTCGATACTAGTGCCAGCCTAGAGCGCCTCCTCAAATATAAATCAGGTTGTTGAGAAAACCATTTGGGTGCTCATGACATCCTAACTTCAAAAAATGCATCACGATTTTCATCGAGTAGCACCCGATTGGGCTCAGGAGCCAGACCGAACCTTGGGCCCTTACAAAGCTGCCAACGACAGCACCCGCCTTAAAATGGCAAGCTATTGCTTGAAAAACCATTCAGGCAGCCGCCGAAAACCCAACGTTGATAAATGCATCACTTATTTTCCGGGCTACAACTGACTATGGGCCATAGCCCGACCCGACCTCTGGCCCAATCCCGAAACCCCCCAAGAGCGCCTTCTGAAATATAAAGTAGAGTGTTGAGAAAACCCATTGGGGTTCTCATGACATCCTAACTAAAGCAAATGCATTACGATTTCGTCGAGTACGACCCGATTGGGCTTAGTAGCCAGACCGAATCTCGGGCCCTGACAAAGCTCCCAACTACAGCACCCACCTTAAAACGGCAAGCTGTTGCTTGAAAAACCATTTAGGCAGCCGCCGAAACCCAACGTTGATAAATGCATCACTTATTTTCCGGGCCACAACTGACTATGGGCCTGAGCCCGACCCGACCTCTGGCCCAATCCTGAAACCCCAAGAGCGCCTTCTGAAATATAAAGTAGAGTGTTGAGAAAACCCATTGGGTTCTCATGACATCCTAACTACAGCAAATGCGTTACGATTTTCGTCGAGTGCGACCCGATTGGCTTAGTAGCCAGACCGAATCTCGGGCCGGACAAAGCTCCCAACGACAGCACCCGCCTTTAAATGGCAAGCTGTTGCTTGAAAAACCATGTGGGCAGCCGCCGACAACCCAACGTTAATAAATGCATCACTTTTTTGGCCAGGCTACAAATGACTATGGGCCAGAGCGCGACTCGACCATTTGCTCGATACTGGTGCCCGCCTAGAGCGCCTCCTCAAATATAAATCAGGTTGTTGAGAAAACCATTTGGGGTGCTCATGACATCCTAACTTCAGCAAATGCATCACGATTTTCATCGAGTAGCACCCGATTGGGCTCAGAAGCCAGACCGAACCTTGGGCCCTAACAAAGCTGCCAACGACAGCACTCGCCTTAAAACGGCAAGCTATTGCTTGAAAAACCATTTAGGCAGCCGCCGAAAACCCATCGTTGATAAATGCATCACTTATTTTCCGGGCTACAACTGACTATTGGCCTGAGCCCGACCCGACCTCTGGCCCAATCCCGAAACCCTCGAGAGCGCCTTCTCAAATATATAGCAGTGTTGAGAAAACCCATTGGGGTTCTCATGACATCCTAACTAAAGCAAATGCATTACGATTTCGTCGAGTACGACCCGATTGGGCTTAGTAGCCAGACCGAATCTCGGGCCCTGACAAAGCTCCCAACTACAGCACCCACCTTAAAACGGCAAGCTGTTGCTTGAAAAACCATTTAGGCAGCCGCCGAAAACCCATCGTTGATAAATGCATCACTTATTTTCCGGGCTACAACTGACTATTGGCCTGAGCCCGACCCGACCTCTGGCCCAATCCCGAAACCCTCCGAGGGCGCCTTCTCAAATATATAGCAGAGTGTTGAGAAAACCCATTGGGGTTCTCATGACATCCTAACTACATCAAATGCGTTACGATTTTCGTCGAGTGCGACCCGATTGGGCTTAGTAGCCAGACCGAATCTCGGGCCGGACAAAGCTCCCAACGACAGCACCCGCCTTTAAATGGCAAGCTGTTGCTTGAAAAACCATGTGGGCAGCCGCCGACAACCCAACGTTAATAAATGCATCACTTCTTTTGCCGGGCTACAGCTGACTATGGGCTCAAGCCGACCCGAATCCGGCCCGATCTCGGTGACCCACAAAAGCGCCTTGTCAAGTGTAAAGCATGCTGTTGAAAAAACCATTTGGGGTGGTCATGAGATCCTAACTTCAATAAAGGTGTCACGATTTTCGTCGAATGGGGGATTGTGCTGTGAAGTCAGACCGAACCTTGGGTCCGGACGAAGTTCCCAACAACAGCACCCGCAAAAAACGACAACTTTTCCTCAAAAAGCATGTAGGCAGCCACCGAAAACCCAACGTTAATAAATGCATCACTTTTTTGGCCGGGCTACAATGACTATGGGCCAGAGCGCGACTCGACCATTTGCTCGATACTAGTGCCAGCCTAGAGCGCCTCCTCAAATATAAATCAGGTTGTTGAGAAAACCATTTGGGGTGCTCATGACATCCTAACTTAAAAAAATGCATCACGATTTTCATCGAGTAGCACCCGATTGGGCTCAGAGCCAGACCGAACCTTGGGCCCTTACAAAGCTGCCAACGACAGCACCGCCTTAAAATGGCAAGCTATTGCTTGAAAAACCATTCAGGCAGCCGCCGAAAACCCAACGTTGATAAATGCATCACTTATTTTCCGGGCTACAACTGACTATGGGCCATAGCCCGACCCGACCTCTGGCCCAATCCCGAAACCCCCAAGAGCGCCTTCTGAAATATAAAGTAGAGTGTTGAGAAAACCCATTGGGGTTCTCATGACATCCTAACTAAAGCAAATGCATTACGATTTCGTCGAGTACGACCCGATTGGGCTTAGTAGCCAGACCGAATCTCGGGCCCTGACAAAGCTCCCAACTACAGCACCCACCTTAAAACGGCAAGCTGTTGCTTGAAAAACCATTTAGGCAGCCGCGAAACCCAACGTTGATAAATGCATCACTTATTTTCCGGGCACAACTGACTATGGGCCTGAGCCCGACCCGACCTCTGGCCCAATCCTGAAACCCCCCAAGAGCGCCTTCTCAAATATAAGCAGAGTGTTGAGAAAACCATTGGGGTTTCATGACATCCTAACTACAACAAAAGCATTACGATTTTCGTCGAGTGCGACCCGATTGGGCTTAGTAGCCAGACCGAATCTCGGGCCGGACAAAGCTCCCAACGACAGCACCGCCTTTAAATGGCAAGCTGTTGCTTGAAAAACCATGTGGGCAGCCGCCGACAACCCAACGTTAATAAATGCATCACTTTTTGGCCAGGCTACAAATGACTATGGGCCAGAGCGCGACTCGACCATTTGCTCGATACTGGTGCCCGCCTAGAGCGCCTCCTCAAATATAAATCAGGTTGTTGAGAAAACCATTTGGGGTGCTCATGACATCCTACTTCAGCAAATGCATCACGATTTTCATCGAGTAGCACCCGATTGGGCTCAGGAGCCAGACCGAACCTTGGGCCCTAACAAAGCTGCCAACGACAGCACTCGCCTTAAAACGGCAAGCTATTGCTTGAAAAACCATTTAGGCAGCCGCCGAAAACCCATCGTTGATAAATGCATCACTTATTTTCCGGGCTACAACTGACTATTGGCCTGAGCCCGACCCGACCTCTGGCCCAATCCCGAAACCCTCCGAGAGCGCCTTCTCAAATATATAGCAGAGTGTTGAGAAAACCCATTGGGGTTCTCATGACATCCTAACTAAAGCAAATGCATTACGATTTCGTCGAGTACGACCCGATTGGGCTTAGTAGCCAGACCGAATCTCGGGCCCTGACAAAGCTCCCAACTACAGCACCCACCTTAAAACGGCAAGCTGTTGCTTGAAAAACCATTTAGGCAGCCGCCGAAAACCCATCGTTGATAAATGCATCACTTATTTTCCGGGCTACAACTGACTATTGGCCTGAGCCCGACCCGACCTCTGGCCCAATCCCGAAACCCTCCGAGGGGCCTTCTCAAATATATAGCAGAGTGTTGAGAAAACCCATTGGGGTTCTCATGACATCCTAACTACAGCAAATGCGTTACGATTTTCGTCGAGTGCGACCCGATTGGGCTTAGTAGCCAGACCGAATCTCGGGCCGGACAAAGCTCCCAACGACAGCACCCGCCTTTAAATGGCAAGCTGTTGCTTGAAAAACCATGTGGGCAGCCGCCGACAACCCAACGTTAATAAATGCATCACTTCTTTTGCCGGGCTACAGCTGACTATGGGCTCAAGCCCGACCCGAATCCGGCCGATCTCGGTGACCCACAAAAGCGCCTTGTCAAGTGTAAAGCATGCTGTTGAAAAACCATTTGGGGTGTCATGAGATCTAACTTCAATAAAGGTATCACGATTTTCGTCGAATGGGAACAGATTGTGCTGTGAAGTCAGACCGAACCTTGGGTCCTCACAAAGTTCCCAACAACAGCACCCGCCAAAAACGACAACTTTTCCTTCAAAAAGCATGTAGGCAGCCACCGAAAACCCAACGTTAATAAATGCATCACTTTTTTGGCCGGGCTACAAATGACTATGGGCAGAGCGCGACTCGACCATTGCTCGATACCCCGCCTAGAGCGCCTCCTCAAATATAAATCAGGTTGTTGAGAAAACCATTTGGGGTTCTCATGACATCCTAACTAAAGCGAATGCATACGATTTCGTCGAGTACGACCGATTGGGCTTAGTAGCCAGACCGAATCTCGGGCCCTGACAAAGCTCCCAACGACAGCACCCACCTTAAAACGGCAAGCTGTTGCTTGAAAAACCATTTAGGCAGCCGCCGAAAACCCAACGTTGATAAATGCATCACTTATTTTCCGGGCCACAACTGACTATGGGCCTGAGCCCGACCCGACCTCTGGCCCAATCCTGAAACCCCCCAAGAGCGCCTTCTGAAATATATAGCAGAGTGTTGAGAAAACCCATTGGGGTTCTCATGACATCCTAACTACAACAAATGCATTACGATTTCGTCGAGTGCGACCCGATTGGGCTTAGTAGCCAGACCGAATCTCGGGCCGGACAAAGCTCCAACGACAGCACCCGCCTTTAAATGGCAAGCTGTTGCTTGAAAAACCATGTGGGCAGCCGCCGACAACCCAACGTTAATAAATGCATCACTTCTTTTGCCGGGCTACAGCTGACTATGGGCTCAAGCCCGACCCGAATCCGGCCCGATCTCGGTGACCCACAAAAGCGCCTTGTCAAGTGTAAAGCATGCTGTTGAAAAAACCATTTGGGGTGGTCATGAGATCCTAACTTCAATAAAGGTATCACGATTTTCGTCGAATGGGATCGGATTGTGCTGTGAAGTCAGACCGAACCTTGGGTCCGGACGAAGTTCCCAACACAGCACCCAAAAAACGACAACTTTTCCTCGAAAAAAGCATGTAGGCAGCCACCGAAAACCCAACGTTAATAAATGCATCACTTTTTTGGCCGGGCTACAAATGACTATGGGCCAGAGCGCGACTCGACCATTTGCTCGATACTAGTGCCGCCTAGAGCGCCTCCTCAAATATAAATCAGGTTGTTGAGAAAACCATTTGGGGTGCTCATGACATCCTAACTTCAGCAAATGCATCACGATTTTCATCGAGTAGCACCCGATTGGGCTCAGAGCCAGACCGAACCTTGGGCCCTAACAAAGCTGCCAACGACAGCACCGCCTTAAAACGGCAAGCTATTGCTTGAAAAACCATTTAGGCAGCCGCCGAAAACCCATCGTTGATAAATGCATCACTTATTTTCCGGGCTACAACTGACTATGGCCTGAGCCCGACCCGACCTCTGGCCCAATCCCGAAACCCCCAAGAGCGCCTTCTGAAATATAAATAGAGTGTTGAGAAAACCCATTGGGGTTCTCATGACATCCTAACTACATCAAATGCGTTACGATTTTCGTCGAGTGCGACCCGATTGGGCTTAGTAGCCAGACCGAATCTCGGGCCGGACAAAGCTCCCAACGACAGCACCCGCCTTTAAATGGCAAGCTGTTGCTTGAAAAACCATGTGGGCAGCCGCCGACAACCCAACGTTAATAAATGCATCACTTCTTTTGCCGGGCTACAGCTGACTATGGGCTCAAGCCCGACCCGAATCCGGCCCGATCTCGGTGACCCACAAAAGCGCCTTGTCAAGTGTAAAGCATGCTGTTGAAAAAACCATTTGGGGTGGTCATGAGATCCTAACTTCAATAAAGGTGTCACGATTTTCGTCGAATGGGATCGGATTGTGCTGTGAAGTCAGACCGAACCTTGGGTCCGGACGAAGTTCCCAACAACAGCACCCGCAAAAAACGACAACTTTTCCTCGAAAAAAGCATGTAGGCAGCCACCGAAAACCCAACGTTAATAAATGCATCACTTTTTTGGCCGGGCTACAAATGACTATGGGCCAGAGCGCGACTCGACCATTTGCTCGATACTAGTGCCAGCCTAGAGCGCCTCCTCAAATATAAATCAGGTTGTTGAGAAAACCATTTGGGGTGCTCATGACATCCTAACTTCAAAAAATGCATCACGATTTTCATCGAGTAGCACCCGATTGGGCTCAGGAGCCAGACCGAACCTTGGGCCCTTACAAAGCTGCCAACGACAGCACCCGCCTTAAAATGGCAAGCTATTGCTTGAAAAACCATTCAGGCAGCCGCCGAAAACCCAACGTTGATAAATGCATCACTTATTTTCCGGCTACAACTGACTATGGGCCATAGCCCGACCCGACCTCTGGCCCAATCCCGAAACCCCCCAAGAGCGCCTTCTGAAATATAAAGTAGTGTTGAGAAAACCCATTGGGGTTCTCATGACATCCTAACTAAAGCAAATGCATTACGATTTCGTCGAGTACGACCCGATTGGGCTTAGTAGCCAGACCGAATCTCGGGCCCTGACAAAGCTCCCAACTACAGCACCCACCTTAAAACGGCAAGCTGTTGCTTGAAAAACCATTTAGGCAGCCGCCGAAAACCCAACGTTGATAAATGCATCACTTATTTTCCGGGCCACAACTGACTATGGGCCTGAGCCCGACCCGACCTCTGGCCCAATCCTGAAACCCCCCAAGAGCGCCTTCTGAAATATAAAGTAGAGTGTTGAGAAAACCCATTGGGGTTCTCATGACATCCTAACTACAGCAAATGCGTTACGATTTTCGTCGAGTGCGACCCGATTGGGCTTAGTAGCCAGACCGAATCTCGGGCCGGACAAAGCTCCCAACGACAGCACCCGCCTTTAAATGGCAAGCTGTTGCTTGAAAAACCATGTGGGCAGCCGCCGACAACCCAACGTTAATAAATGCATCACTTTTTTGGCCAGGCTACAAATGACTATGGGCCAGAGCGCGACTCGACCATTTGCTCGATACTGGTGCCCGCCTAGAGCGCCTCCTCAAATATAAATCAGGTTGTTGAGAAAACCATTTGGGGTGCTCATGACATCCTAACTTCAGCAAATGCATCACGATTTTCATCGAGTAGCACCCGATTGGCTCAGGAGCCAGACCGAACCTTGGGCCCTAACAAAGCTGCCAACGACAGCACTCGCCTTAAAACGGCAAGCTATTGCTTGAAAAACCATTTAGGCAGCCGCCGAAAACCCATCGTTGATAAATGCATCACTTATTTTCCGGGCTACAACTGACTATGGGCCTGAGCCCGACCCGACCTCTGGCCCAATCCCGAAACCCCCGAGCGCCTTCTCAAATATATAGCAGAGTGTTGAGAAAACCCATTGGGGTTCTCATGACATCCTAACTAAAGCAAATGCATTACGATTTCGTCGAGTACGACCCGATTGGGCTTAGTAGCCAGACCGAATCTCGGGCCCTGACAAAGCTCCCAACTACAGCACCCACCTTAAAACGGCAAGCTGTTGCTTGAAAAACCATTAGGCAGCCGCCGAAAACCCATCGTTGATAAATGCATCACTTATTTTCCGGGCTACAACTGACTATTGGCCTGAGCCCGACCCGACCTCTGGCCCAATCCCGAAACCCCCCGAGAGCGCCTTCTCAAATATAAGAGTGTTGAGAAAACCCATTGGGGTTCTCATGACATCCTAACTACATCAAATGCGTTACGATTTTCGTCGAGTGCGACCCGATTGGGCTTAGTAGCCAGACCGAATCTCGGGCCGGACAAAGCTCCCAACGACAGCACCCGCCTTTAAATGGCAAGCTGTTGCTTGAAAAACCATGTGGGCAGCCGCCGACAACCCAACGTTAATAAATGCATCACTTCTTTTGCCGGGCTACAGCTGACTATGGGCTCAAGCCCGACCCGAATCCGGCCCGATCTCGGTGACCCACAAAAGCGCCTTGTCAAGTGTAAAGCATGCTGTTGAAAAAACCATTTGGGGTGGTCATGAGATCCTAACTTCAATAAAGGTATCACGATTTTCGTCGAATGGGAACAGATTGTGCTGTGAAGTCAGACCAACCTTGGGTCCTCACAAAGTTCCCAACAACAGCACCCGCCAAAAAACGACAACTTTCCTTCAAAAAGCATGTAGGCAGCCACCGAAAACCCAACGTTAATAAATGCATCACTTCTTTGGCCGGGCTACAAATGACTATGGGCCAGAGCGCGACTCGACCATTTGCTCGATACTGGAGCCCGCCTAGAGCGCCTCCTCAAATATAAATCAGGTTGTTGAGAAAACCATTTGGGGTTCTCATGACATCCTAACTAAAGCGAATGCATACGATTTCGTCGAGTACGACCCGATTGGGCTTAGTAGCCAGACCGAATCTCGGGCCCTGACAAAGCTCCCAACTACAGCACCCACCTTAAAACGGCAAGCTGTTGCTTGAAAAACCATTTAGGCAGCCGCGAAACCCAACGTTGATAAATGCATCACTTATTTTCCGGGCCACAACTGACTATGGGCCTGAGCCCGACCCGACCTCTGGCCCAATCCCGAAACCCCCAAGAGCGCCTTCTGAAATATAAAGTAGAGTGTTGAGAAAACCATTGGGGTTCTCATGACATCCTAACTACATCAAATGCGTTACGATTTTCGTCGAGTGCGACCCGATTGGGCTTAGTAGCCAGACCGAATCTCGGGCCGGACAAAGCTCCAACGACAGCACCCGCCTTTAAATGGCAAGCTGTTGCTTGAAAAACCATGTGGGCAGCCGCCGACAACCCAACGTTAATAAATGCATCACTTCTTTTGCCGGGCTACAGCTGACTATGGGCTCAAGCCCGACCCGAATCCGGCCCGATCTCGGTGACCCACAAAAGCGCCTTGTCAAGTGTAAAGCATGCTGTTGAAAAAACCATTTGGGTGGTCATGAGATCCTAACTTCAATAAAGGTATCACGATTTTCGTCGAATGGGAACAGATTGTGCTGTGAAGTCAGACCAACCTTGGGTCCTCACAAAGTTCCCAACAACAGCACCCGCCAAAAAACGACAACTTTTCCTTCAAAAAGCATGTAGGCAGCCACCGAAAACCCAACGTTAATAAATGCATCACTTCTTTGGCCGGGCTACAAATGACTATGGGCCAGAGCGCGACTCGACCATTTGCTCGATACTGGTGCCCGCCTAGAGCGCCTCCTCAAATATAAATCAGGTTGTTGAGAAAACCATTTGGGGTGCTCATGACATCCTAACTTCAGCAAATGCATCACGATTTTCATCGAGTAGCACCCGATTGGGCTCAGAGCCAGACCGAACCTTGGGCCCTAACAAAGCTGCCAACGACAGCACTCGCCTTAAAACGGCAAGTATTGCTTGAAAAACCATTTAGGCAGCCGCCGAAAACCCATCGTTGATAAATGCATCACTTATTTTCCGGGCTACAACTGACTATTGGCCTGAGCCCGACCCGACCTCTGGCCCAATCCCGAAACCCCCCAAGAGCGCCTTCTGAAATATAAAGCAGAGTGTTGAGAAAACCCATTGGGGTTCTCATGACATCCTAACTACATCAAATGCGTTACGATTTTCGTCGAGTGCGACCCGATTGGGCTTAGTAGCCAGACCGAATCTCGGGCCGGACAAAGCTCCCAACGACAGCACCCGCCTTTAAATGGCAAGCTGTTGCTTGAAAAACCATGTGGGCAGCCGCCGACAACCCAACGTTAATAAATGCATCACTTCTTTTGCCGGGCTACAGCTGACTATGGGCTCAAGCCCGACCCGAATCCGGCCCGATCTCGGTGACCCACAAAAGCGCCTTGTCAAGTGTAAAGCATGCTGTTGAAAAAACCATTTGGGGTGGTCATGAGATCCTAACTTCAATAAAGGTGTCACGATTTTCGTCGAATGGGATCGATTGTGCTGTGAAGTCAGACCGAACCTTGGGTCCGGACGAAGTTCCCAACAACAGCACCCGCAAAAAAACGACAACTTTTCCTCGAAAAAGCATGTAGGCAGCCACCGAAAACCCAACGTTAATAAATGCATCACTTTTTTGGCCGGGCTACAAATGACTATGGGCCAGAGCGCGACTCGACCATTTGCTCGATACTAGTGCCAGCCTAGAGCGCCTCCTCAAATATAAATCAGGTTGTTGAGAAAACCATTTGGGGTGCTCATGACATCCTAACTTCAAAAATGCATCACGATTTTCATCGAGTAGCACCCGATTGGGCTCAGGAGCCAGACCGAACCTTGGGCCCTTACAAAGCTGCCAACGACAGCACCGCCTTAAAATGGCAAGCTATTGCTTGAAAAACCATTCAGGCAGCCGCCGAAAACCCAACGTTGATAAATGCATCACTTATTTTCCGGGCTACAACTGACTATGGGCCTAGCCCGACCCGACCTCTGGCCCAATCCCGAAACCCCCAAGAGCGCCTTCTGAAATATAAAGTAGAGTGTTGAGAAAACCCATTGGGGTTCTCATGACATCCTAACTAAAGCAAATGCATTACGATTTCGTCGAGTACGACCCGATTGGGCTTAGTAGCCAGACCGAATCTCGGGCCCTGACAAAGCTCCCAACTACAGCACCCACCTTAAAACGGCAAGCTGTTGCTTGAAAAACCATTTAGGCAGCCGCCGAAAACCCAACGTTGATAAATGCATCACTTATTTTCCGGGCACAACTGACTATGGGCCTGAGCCCGACCCGACCTCTGGCCCAATCCTGAAACCCCCAAGAGCGCCTTCTGAAATATAAAGTAGAGTGTTGAGAAAACCCATTGGGGTTCTCATGACATCCTAACTACAGCAAATGCGTTACGATTTTCGTCGAGTGCGACCCGATTGGGCTTAGTAGCCAGACCGAATCTCGGGCCGGACAAAGCTCCCAACGACAGCACCCGCCTTTAAATGGCAAGCTGTTGCTTGAAAAACCATGTGGGCAGCCGCCGACAACCCAACGTTAATAAATGCATCACTTTTTTGGCCAGGCTACAAATGACTATGGGCCAGAGCGCGACTCGACCATTTGCTCGATACTGGTGCCCGCCTAGAGCGCCTCCTCAAATATAAATCAGGTTGTTGAGAAAACCATTTGGGGTGCTCATGACATCCTAACTTCAGCAAATGCATCACGATTTTCATCGAGTAGCACCGATTGGCTCAGGAGCCAGACCGAACCTTGGGCCCTACAAAGCTGCCAACGACAGCACTCGCCTTAAAACGGCAAGCTATTGCTTGAAAAACCATTTAGGCAGCCGCCGAAAACCCATCGTTGATAAATGCATCACTTATTTTCCGGGCTACAACTGACTATGGGCCTGAGCCCGACCCGACCTTTGGCCCAATCCCGAAACCCCCGAAGAGCGCCTTCTCAAATATATAGCAGAGTGTTGAGAAAACCCATTGGGGTTCTCATGACATCCTAACTAAAGCAAATGCATTACGATTTCGTCGAGTACGACCCGATTGGGCTTAGTAGCCAGACCGAATCTCGGGCCCTGACAAAGCTCCCAACTACAGCACCCACCTTAAAACGGCAAGCTGTTGCTTGAAAAACCATTGGGCAGCCGCCGAAACCCATCGTTGATAAATGCATCACTTATTTTCCGGGCTACAACTGACTATTGGCCTGAGCCCGACCCGACCTCTGGCCCAATCCCGAAACCCCCCAAGAGCGCCTTCTGAAATATTAGAGTGTTGAGAAAACCCATTGGGGTTCTCATGACATCCTAACTACATCAAATGCGTTACGATTTTCGTCGAGTGCGACCCGATTGGGCTTAGTAGCCAGACCGAATCTCGGGCCGGACAAAGCTCCCAACGACAGCACCCGCCTTTAAATGGCAAGCTGTTGCTTGAAAAACCATGTGGGCAGCCGCCGACAACCCAACGTTAATAAATGCATCACTTCTTTTGCCGGGCTACAGCTGACTATGGGCTCAAGCCCGACCCGAATCCGGCCCGATCTCGGTGACCCACAAAAGCGCCTTGTCAAGTGTAAAGCATGCTGTTGAAAAAACCATTTGGGGTGGTCATGAGATCCTAACTTCAATAAAGGTATCACGATTTTCGTCGAATGGGAACAGATTGTGCTGTGAAGTCAGACCAAACCTTGGGTCCTCACAAAGTTCCCAACAACAGCACCCGCCAAAAAACGACAACTTTTCCTTCAAAAAGCATGTAGGCAGCCACCGAAAACCCAACGTTAATAAATGCATCACTTCTTTGGCCGGGCTACAAATGACTATGGGCCAGAGCGCGACTCGACCATTTGCTCGATACTGGAGCCCGCCTAGAGCGCCTCCTCAAATATAAATCAGGTTGTTGAGAAAACCATTTGGGGTTCTCATGACATCCTAACTAAAGCGAATGCATACGATTTCGTCGAGTACGACCCGATTGGGCTTAGTAGCCAGACCGAATCTCGGGCCCTGACAAAGCTCCCAACTACAGCACCCACCTTAAAACGGCAAGCTGTTGCTTGAAAAACCATTTAGGCAGCCGCCGAAAACCCAACGTTGATAAATGCATCACTTATTTTCCGGGCCACAACTGACTATGGGCCTGAGCCCGACCCGACCTCTGGCCCAATCCCGAAACCCCCGAGGCGCCTTCTCAAATATATAGCAGAGTGTTGAGAAAACCCATTGGGGTTCTCATGACATCCTAACTACATCAAATGCGTTACGATTTTCGTCGAGTGCGACCCGATTGGGCTTAGTAGCCAGACCGAATCTCGGGCCGGACAAAGCTCCCAACGACAGCACCCGCCTTTAAATGGCAAGCTGTTGCTTGAAAAACCATGTGGGCAGCCGCCGACAACCCAACGTTAATAAATGCATCACTTCTTTTGCCGGGCTACAGCTGACTATGGGCTCAAGCCCGACCCGAATCCGGCCCGATCTCGGTGACCCACAAAAGCGCCTTGTCAAGTGTAAAGCATGCTGTTGAAAAAACCATTTGGGGTGGTCATGAGATCCTAACTTCAATAAAGGTATCACGATTTTCGTCGAATGGGAACAGATTGTGCTGTGAAGTCAGACCAAACCTTGGGTCCTCACAAAGTTCCCAACAACAGCACCCGCCAAAAAACGACAACTTTTCCTTCAAAAAGCATGTAGGCAGCCACCGAAAACCCAACGTTAATAAATGCATCACTTCTTTGGCCGGGCTACAAATGACTATGGGCCAGAGCGCGACTCGACCATTTGCTCGATACTGGAGCCCGCCTAGAGCGCCTCCTCAAATATAAATCAGGTTGTTGAGAAAACCATTTGGGGTTCTCATGACATCCTAACTAAAGCGAATGCATACGATTTCGTCGAGTACGACCCGATTGGGCTTAGTAGCCAGACCGAATCTCGGGCCCTGACAAAGCTCCCAACTACAGCACCCACCTTAAAACGGCAAGCTGTTGCTTGAAAAACCATTTAGGCAGCCGCTGAAACCCAACGTTGATAAATGCATCACTTATTTTCCGGGCCACAACTGACTATGGGCCTGAGCCCGACCCGACCTCTGGCCCAATCCTGAAACCCCCCAAGAGCGCTTTCTGAAATATAAAGTAGAGTGTTGAGAAAACCCATTGGGGTTCTCATGACATCCTAACTACAGCAAATGCGTTACGATTTTTCGTCGAGTGCGACCCGATTGGGCTTAGTAGCCAGACCGAATCTCGGGCCGGACAAAGCTCCCAACGACAGCACCCGCCTTTAAATGGCAAGCTGTTGCTTGAAAAACCATGTGGGCAGCCGCCGACAACCCAACGTTAATAAATGCATCACTTTTTTGGCCAGGCTACAAATGACTATGGGCCAGAGCGCGACTCGACCATTTGCTCGATACTGGTGCCCGCCTAGAGCGCCTCCTCAAATATAAATCAGGTTGTTGAGAAACCATTTGGGGTGCTCATGACATCCTAACTTCAGCAAATGCATCACGATTTTCATCGAGTAGCACCCGATTGGGCTCAGGAGCCAGACCGAACCTTGGGCCCTAACAAAGCTGCCAACGACAGCACTCGCCTTAAAACGGCAAGCTATTGCTTGAAAAACCATTTAGGCAGCCGCCGAAAACCCATCGTTGATAAATGCATCACTTATTTTCCGGGCTACAACTGACTATGGGCCTGAGCCCGACCCGACCTCTGGCCCAATCCCGAAACCCTCCGAGAGCGCCTTCTCAAATATATAGCAGAGTGTTGAGAAAACCCATTGGGGTTCTCATGACATCCTAACTACATCAAATGCGTTACGATTTTCGTCGAGTGCGACCCGATTGGGCTTAGTAGCCAGACCGAATCTCGGGCCGGACAAAGCTCCCAACGACAGCACCCGCCTTTAAATGGCAAGCTGTTGCTTGAAAAACCATGTGGGCAGCCGCCGACAACCCAACGTTAATAAATGCATCACTTCTTTTGCCGGGCTACAGCTGACTATGGGCTCAAGCCCGACCCGAATCCGGCCCGATCTCGGTGACCCACAAAAGCGCCTTGTCAAGTGTAAAGCATGCTGTTGAAAAAACCATTTGGGGTGGTCATGAGATCCTAACTTCAATAAAGGTATCACGATTTTCGTCGAATGGGAACAGATTGTGCTGTGAAGTCAGACCAAACCTTGGGTCCTCACAAAGTTCCCAACAACAGCACCGCCAAAAAACGACAACTTTTCCTTCAAAAAGCATGTAGGCAGCCACCGAAAACCCAACGTTAATAAATGCATCACTTCTTTGGCCGGGCTACAAATGACTATGGGCCAGAGCGCGACTCGACCATTTGCTCGATACTGGAGCCGCCTAGAGCGCCTCCTCAAATATAAATCAGGTTGTTGAGAAAACCATTTGGGGTTCTCATGACATCCTAACTAAAGCGAATGCATACGATTTCGTCGAGTACGACCCGATTGGGCTTAGTAGCCAGACCGAATCTCGGGCCCTGACAAAGCTCCCAACTACAGCACCCACCTTAAAACGGCAAGCTGTTGCTTGAAAAACCATTTAGGCAGCCGCTGAATACCCAACGTTGATAAATGCATCACTTATTTCCGGGCCACAACTGACTATGGGCCTGAGCCCGACCCGACCTCTGGCCCAATCCTGAAACCCCCAAGAGCGCCTTCTGAAATATAAAGTAGAGTGTTGAGAAAACCCATTGGGGTTCTCATGACATCCTAACTACAGCAAATGCGTTACGATTTTCGTCGAGTGCGACCCGATTGGGCTTAGTAGCCAGACCGAATCTCGGGCCGGACAAAGCTCCCAACGACAGCACCCGCCTTTAAATGGCAAGCTGTTGCTTGAAAAACCATGTGGGCAGCCGCCGACAACCCAACGTTAATAAATGCATCACTTTTTTGGCCAGGCTACAAATGACTATGGGCCAGAGCGCGACTCGACCATTTGCTCGATACTGGTGCCCGCTAGAGCGCCTCCTCAAATACAAATCAGGTTGTTGAGAAACCATTTGGGGTGCTCATGACATCCTAACTTCAGCAAATGCATCACGATTTTCATCGAGTAGCACCCGATTGGGCTCAGGAGCCAGACCGAACCTTGGGCCCTAACAAAGCTGCCAACGACAGCACTCGCCTTAAAACGGCAAGCTATTGCTTGAAAAACCATTTAGGCAGCCGCCGAAAACCCATCGTTGATAAATGCATCACTTATTTTCCGGGCTACAACTGACTATTGGCCTGAGCCCGACCCGACCTCTGGCCCAATCCCGAAACCCTCCGAGAGCGCCTTCTCAAATATATAGCAGAGTGTTGAGAAAACCCATTGGGGTTCTCATGACATCCTAACTAAAGCAAATGCATTACGATTTCGTCGAGTACGACCCGATTGGGCTTAGTAGCCAGACCGAATCTCGGGCCCTGACAAAGCTCCCAACTACAGCACCCACCTTAAAACGGCAAGCTGTTGCTTGAAAAACCATTTAGGCAGCCGCCGAAAACCCATCGTTGATAAATGCATCACTTATTTTCCGGGCTACAACTGACTATTGGCCTGAGCCCGACCCGACCTCTGGCCCAATCCCGAAACCCTCCGAGGGCGCCTTCTCAAATATATAGCAGAGTGTTGAGAAAACCCATTGGGGTTCTCATGACATCCTAACTACATCAAATGCGTTACGATTTTCGTCGAGTGCGACCCGATTGGGCTTAGTAGCCAGACCGAATCTCGGGCCGGACAAAGCTCCCAACGACAGCACCCGCCTTTA
Source organism: Utricularia gibba (assembly GCA_002189035.1). Taxonomy (NCBI): domain Eukaryota; kingdom Viridiplantae; phylum Streptophyta; class Magnoliopsida; order Lamiales; family Lentibulariaceae; genus Utricularia; species Utricularia gibba. Next base: position 24,630 of record NEEC01000072.1, read on the forward strand.
AATGGCAAGCTGTTGCTTGAAAAACCATGTGGGCAGCCGCCGACAACCCAACGTTAATAAATGCATCACTTCTTTTGCCGGGCTACAGCTGACTATGGGCTCAAGCCCGACCCGAATCCGGCCCGATCTCGGTGACCCACAAAAGCGCCTTGTCAAGTGTAAAGCATGCTGTTGAAAAAACCATTTGGGGTGGTCATGAGATCCTAACTTCAATAAAGGTATCACGATTTTCGTCGAATGGGAACAGATTGTGCTGTGAAGTCAGACCAAACCTTGGGTCCTCACAAAGTTCCCAACAACAGCACCCGCCAAAAAACGACAACTTTTCCTTCAAAAAGCATGTAGGCAGCAACCGAAAACCCAACGTTAATAAATGCATCACTTCTTTGGCCGGGCTACAAATGACTATGGGCCAGAGCGCGACTCGACCATTTGCTCGATACTGGAGCCCGCCTAGAGCGCCTCCTCAAATATAAATCAGGTTGTTGAGAAAACCATTTGGGGTTCTCATGACATCCTAACTAAAGCGAATGCATACGATTTCGTCGAGTACGACCCGATTGGGCTTAGTAGCCAGACCGAATCTCGGGCCCTGACAAAGCTCCCAACTACAGCACCCACCTTAAAACGGCAAGCTGTTGCTTGAAAAACCATTTAGGCAGCCGCCGAAAACCCAACGTTGATAAATGCATCACTTATTTTCCGGGCCACAACTGACTATGGGCCTGAGCCCGACCCGACCTCTGGCCCAATCCCGAAACCCCCGAGGGCGCCTTCTCAAATATATAGCAGAGTGTTGAGAAAACCCATTGGGGTTCTCATGACATCCTAACTACATCAAATGCGTTACGATTTTCGTCGAGTGCGACCCGATTGGGCTTAGTAGCCAGACCGAATCTCGGGCCGGACAAAGCTCCCAACGACAGCACCCGCCTTTAAATGGCAAGCTGTTGCTTGAAAAACCATGTGGGCAGCCGCCGACAACCCAACGTTAATAAATGCATCACTTCTTTTGCCGGGCTACAGCTGACTATGGGCTCAAGCCCGACCCGAATCCGGCCCGATCTCGGTGACCCACAAAAGCGCCTTGTCAAGTGTAAAGCATGCTGTTGAAAAAACCATTTGGGGTGGTCATGAGATCCTAACTTCAATAAAGGTATCACGATTTTCGTCGAATGGGAACAGATTGTGCTGTGAAGTCAGACCAAACCTTGGGTCCTCACAAAGTTCCCAACAACAGCACCCGCCAAAAAACGACAACTTTTCCTTCAAAAAGCATGTAGGCAGCCACCGAAAACCCAACGTTAATAAATGCATCACTTCTTTGGCCGGGCTACAAATGACTATGGGCTAGAGCGCGACTCGACCATTTGCTCGATACTGGAGCCCGCCTAGAGCGCCTCCTCAAATATAAATCAGGTTGTTGAGAAAACCATTTGGGGTTCTCATGACATCCTAACTAAAGCGAATGCATACGATTTCGTCGAGTACGACCCGATTGGGCTTAGTAGCCAGACCGAATCTCGGGCCCTGACAAAGCTCCCAACTACAGCACCCACCTTAAAACGGCAAGCTGTTGCTTGAAAAACCATTTAGGCAGCCGCTGAATACCCAACGTTGATAAATGCATCACTTATTTTCCGGGCCACAACTGACTATGGGCCTGAGCCCGACCCGACCTCTGGCCCAATCCTGAAACCCCCAAGAGCGCTTTCTGAAATATAAAGTAGAGTGTTGAGAAAACCCATTGGGGTTCTCATGACATCCTAACTACAGCAAATGCGTTACGTTTTTCGTCGAGTGCGACCCGATTGGGCTTAGTAGCCAGACCGAATCTCGGGCCGGACAAAGCTCCCAACGACAGCACCCGCCTTTAAATGGCAAGCTGTTGCTTGAAAAACCATGTGGGCAGCCGCCGACAACCCAACGTTAATAAATGCATCACTTTTTTGGCCAGGCTACAAATGACTATGGGCCAGAGCGCGACTCGACCATTTGCTCGATACTGGTGCCCGCCTAGAGCGCCTCCTCAAATATAAATCAGGTTGTTGAGAAACCATTTGGGGTGCTCATGACATCCTAACTTCAGCAAATGCATCACGATTTTCATCGAGTAGCACCCGATTGGGCTCAGGAGCCAGACCGAACCTTGGGCCCTAACAAAGCTGCCAACGACAGCACTCGCCTTAAAACGGCAAGCTATTGCTTGAAAAACCATTTAGGCAGCCGCCGAAAACCCATCGTTGATAAATGCATCACTTATTTTCCGGGCTACAACTGACTATGGGCCTGAGCCCGACCCGACCTCTGGCCCAATCCCGAAACCCTCCGAGAGCGCCTTCTCAAATATATAGCAGAGTGTTGAGAAAACCCATTGGGGTTCTCATGACATCCTAACTACATCAAATGCGTTACGATTTTCGTCGAGTGCGACCCGATTGGGCTTAGTAGCCAGACCGAATCTCGGGCCGGACAAAGCTCCCAACGACAGCACCCGCCTTTAAATGGCAAGCTGTTGCTTGAAAAACCATGTGGGCAGCCGCCGACAACCCAACGTTAATAAATGCATCACTTCTTTTGCCGGGCTACAGCTGACTATGGGCTCAAGCCCGACCCGAATCCGGCCCGATCTCGGTGACCCACAAAAGCGCCTTGTCAAGTGTAAAGCATGCTGTTGAAAAAACCATTTGGGGTGGTCATGAGATCCTAACTTCAATAAAGGTATCACGATTTTCGTCGAATGGGAACAGATTGTGCTGTGAAGTCAGACCAAACCTTGGGTCCTCACAAAGTTCCCAACAACAGCACCCGCCAAAAAACGACAACTTTTCCTTCAAAAAGCATGTAGGCAGCCACCGAAAACCCAACGTTAATAAATGCATCACTTCTTTGGCCGGGCTACAAATGACTATGGGCCAGAGCGCGACTCGACCATTTGCTCGATACTGGAGCCGCCTAGAGCGCCTCCTCAAATATAAATCAGGTTGTTGAGAAAACCATTTGGGGTTCTCATGACATCCTAACTAAAGCGAATGCATACGATTTCGTCGAGTACGACCCGATTGGGCTTAGTAGCCAGACCGAATCTCGGGCCCTGACAAAGCTCCCAACTACAGCACCCACCTTAAAACGGCAAGCTGTTGCTTGAAAAACCATTTAGGCAGCCGCTGAATACCCAACGTTGATAAATGCATCACTTATTTCCGGGCCACAACTGACTATGGGCCTGAGCCCGACCCGACCTCTGGCCCAATCCTGAAACCCCCCAAGAGCGCCTTCTGAAATATAAAGTAGAGTGTTGAGAAAACCCATTGGGGTTCTCATGACATCCTAACTACAGCAAATGCGTTACGATTTTCGTCGAGTGCGACCCGATTGGGCTTAGTAGCCAGACCGAATCTCGGGCCGGACAAAGCTCCCAACGACAGCACCCGCCTTTAAATGGCAAGCTGTTGCTTGAAAAACCATGTGGGCAGCCGCCGACAACCCAACGTTAATAAATGCATCACTTTTTTGGCCAGGCTACAAATGACTATGGGCCAGAGCGCGACTCGACCATTTGCTCGATACTGGTGCCCGCCTAGAGCGCCTCCTCAAATACAAATCAGGTTGTTGAGAATACCATTTGGGGTGCTCATGACATCCTAACTTCAGCAAATGCATCACGATTTTCATCGAGTAGCACCCGATTGGGCTCAGGAGCCAGACCGAACCTTGGGCCCTAACAAAGCTGCCAACGACAGCACTCGCCTTAAAACGGCAAGCTATTGCTTGAAAAACCATTTAGGCAGCCGCCGAAAACCCATCGTTGATAAATGCATCACTTATTTTCCGGGCTACAACTGACTATTGGCCTGAGCCGACCCGACCTCTGGCCCAATCCCGAAACCCCCGAGAGCGCCTTCTCAAATATATAGCAGAGTGTTGAGAAAACCCATTGGGGTTCTCATGACATCCTAACTAAAGCAAATGCATTACGATTTCGTCGAGTACGACCCGATTGGGTTTAGTAGCCAGACCGAATCTCGGGCCCTGACAAAGCTCCCAACTACAGCACCCACCTTAAAACGGCAAGCTGTTGCTTGAAAAACCATTTAGGCAGCCGCCGAAAACCCATCGTTGATAAATGCATCACTTATTTTCCGGGCTACAACTGACTATTGGCCTGAGCCCGACCCGACCTCTGGCCCAATCCCGAAACCCTCCGAGGGCGCCTTCTCAAATATATAGCAGAGTGTTGAGAAAACCCATTGGGGTTCTCATGACATCCTAACTACATCAAATGCGTTACGATTTTCGTCGAGTGCGACCCGATTGGGCTTAGTAGCCAGACCGAATCTCGGGCCGGACAAAGCTCCCAACGACAGCACCCGCCTTTAAATGGCAAGCTGTTGCTTGAAAAACCATGTGGGCAGCCGCCGACAACCCAACGTTAATAAATGCATCACTTCTTTTGCCGGGCTACAGCTGACTATGGGCTCAAGCCCGACCCGAATCCGGCCCGATCTCGGTGACCCACAAAAGCGCCTTGTCAAGTGTAAAGCATGCTGTTGAAAAAACCATTTGGGGTGGTCATGAGATCCTAACTTCAATAAAGGTATCACGATTTTCGTCGAATGGGAACAGATTGTGCTGTGAAGTCAGACCAAACCTTGGGTCCTCACAAAGTTCCCAACAACAGCACCCGCCAAAAAACGACAACTTTTCCTTCAAAAAGCATGTAGGCAGCAACCGAAAACCCAACGTTAATAAATGCATCACTTCTTTGGCCGGGCTACAAATGACTATGGGCTAGAGCGCGACTCGACCATTTGCTCGATACTGGAGCCCGCCTAGAGCGCCTCCTCAAATATAAATCAGGTTGTTGAGAAAACCATTTGGGGTTCTCATGACATCCTAACTAAAGCGAATGCATACGATTTCGTCGAGTACGACCCGATTGGGCTTAGTAGCCAGACCGAATCTCGGGCCCTGACAAAGCTCCCAACTACAGCACCCACCTTAAAACGGCAAGCTGTTGCTTGAAAAACCATTTAGGCAGCCGCCGAAAACCCAACGTTGATAAATGCATCACTTATTTTCCGGGCCACAACTGACTATGGGCCTGAGCCCGACCCGACCTCTGGCCCAATCCCGAAACCCCGAGAGCGCCTTCTCAAATATATAGCAGAGTGTTGAGAAAACCCATTGGGGTTCTCATGACATCCTAACTACATCAAATGCGTTACGATTTTCGTCGAGTGCGACCCGATTGGGCTTAGTAGCCAGACCGAATCTCGGGCCGGACAAAGCTCCCAACGACAGCACCCGCCTTTAAATGGCAAGCTGTTGCTTGAAAAACCATGTGGGCAGCCGCCGACAACCCAACGTTAATAAATGCATCACTTCTTTTGCCGGGCTACAGCTGACTATGGGCTCAAGCCCGACCCGAATCCGGCCCGATCTCGGTGACCCACAAAAGCGCCTTGTCAAGTGTAAAGCATGCTGTTGAAAAAACCATTTGGGGTGGTCATGAGATCCTAACTTCAATAAAGGTATCACGATTTTCGTCGAATGGGAACAGATTGTGCTGTGAAGTCAGACCAAACCTTGGGTCCTCACAAAGTTCCCAACAACAGCACCCGCCAAAAAACGACAACTTTTCCTTCAAAAAGCATGTAGGCAGCCACCGAAAACCCAACGTTAATAAATGCATCACTTCTTTGGCCGGGCTACAAATGACTATGGGCTAGAGCGCGACTCGACCATTTGCTCGATACTGGAGCCCGCCTAGAGCGCCTCCTCAAATATAAATCAGGTTGTTGAGAAAACCATTTGGGGTTCTCATGACATCCTAACTAAAGCGAATGCATACGATTTCGTCGAGTACGACCCGATTGGGCTTAGTAGCCAGACCGAATCTCGGGCCCTGACAAAGCTCCCAACTACAGCACCCACCTTAAAACGGCAAGCTGTTGCTTGAAAAACCATTTAGGCAGCCGCTGAATACCCAACGTTGATAAATGCATCACTTATTTTCCGGGCCACAACTGACTATGGGCCTGAGCCCGACCCGACCTCTGGCCCAATCCTGAAACCCCCCAAGAGCGCTTTCTGAAATATAAAGTAGAGTGTTGAGAAAACCCATTGGGGTTCTCATGACATCCTAACTACAGCAAATGCGTTACGTTTTTCGTCGAGTGCGACCCGATTGGGCTTAGTAGCCAGACCGAATCTCGGGCCGGACAAAGCTCCCAACGACAGCACCCGCCTTTAAATGGCAAGCTGTTGCTTGAAAAACCATGTGGGCAGCCGCCGACAACCCAACGTTAATAAATGCATCACTTTTTTGGCCAGGCTACAAATGACTATGGGCCAGAGCGCGACTCGACCATTTGCTCGATACTGGTGCCCGCCTAGAGCGCCTCCTCAAATATAAATCAGGTTGTTGAGAATACCATTTGGGGTGCTCATGACATCCTAACTTCAGCAAATGCATCACGATTTTCATCGAGTAGCACCCGATTGGGCTCAGGAGCCAGACCGAACCTTGGGCCCTAACAAAGCTGCCAACGACAGCACTCGCCTTAAAACGGCAAGCTATTGCTTGAAAAACCATTTAGGCAGCCGCCGAAAACCCATCGTTGATAAATGCATCACTTATTTTCCGGGCTACAACTGACTATGGGCCTGAGCCCGACCCGACCTCTGGCCCAATCCCGAAACCCTCCGAGAGCGCCTTCTCAAATATATAGCAGAGTGTTGAGAAAACCCATTGGGGTTCTCATGACATCCTAACTACATCAAATGCGTTACGATTTTCGTCGAGTGCGACCCGATTGGGCTTAGTAGCCAGACCGAATCTCGGGCCGGACAAAGCTCCCAACGACAGCACCCGCCTTTAAATGGCAAGCTGTTGCTTGAAAAACCATGTGGGCAGCCGCCGACAACCCAACGTTAATAAATGCATCACTTCTTTTGCCGGGCTACAGCTGACTATGGGCTCAAGCCCGACCCGAATCCGGCCCGATCTCGGTGACCCACAAAAGCGCCTTGTCAAGTGTAAAGCATGCTGTTGAAAAAACCATTTGGGGTGGTCATGAGATCCTAACTTCAATAAAGGTATCACGATTTTCGTCGAATGGGAACAGATTGTGCTGTGAAGTCAGACCAAACCTTGGGTCCTCACAAAGTTCCCAACAACAGCACCCGCCAAAAAACGACAACTTTTCCTTCAAAAAGCATGTAGGCAGCCACCGAAAACCCAACGTTAATAAATGCATCACTTCTTTGGCCGGGCTACAAATGACTATGGGCCAGAGCGCGACTCGACCATTTGCTCGATACTGGAGCCGCCTAGAGCGCCTCCTCAAATATAAATCAGGTTGTTGAGAAAACCATTTGGGGTTCTCATGACATCCTAACTAAAGCGAATGCATACGATTTCGTCGAGTACGACCCGATTGGGCTTAGTAGCCAGACCGAATCTCGGGCCCTGACAAAGCTCCCAACTACAGCACCCACCTTAAAACGGCAAGCTGTTGCTTGAAAAACCATTTAGGCAGCCGCTGAAACCCAACGTTGATAAATGCATCACTTATTTCCGGGCCACAACTGACTATGGGCCTGAGCCCGACCCGACCTCTGGCCCAATCCTGAAACCCCCAAGAGCGCCTTCTCAAATATAAAGTAGAGTGTTGAGAAAACCCATTGGGGTTCTCATGACATCCTAACTACAGCAAATGCGTTACGATTTTCGTCGAGTGCGACCCGATTGGGCTTAGTAGCCAGACCGAATCTCGGGCCGGACAAAGCTCCCAACGACAGCACCCGCCTTTAAATGGCAAGCTGTTGCTTGAAAAACCATGTGGGCAGCCGCCGACAACCCAACGTTAATAAATGCATCACTTCTTTTGCCGGGCTACAGCTGACTATGGGCTCAAGCCCGACCCGAATCCGGCCCGATCTCGGTGACCCACAAAAGCGCCTTGTCAAGTGTAAAGCATGCTGTTGAAAAAACCATTTGGGGTGGTCATGAGATCCTAACTTCAATAAAGGTATCACGATTTTCGTCGAATGGGAACAGATTGTGCTGTGAAGTCAGACCAAACCTTGGGTCCTCACAAAGTTCCCAACAACAGCACCCGCCAAAAAACGACAACTTTTCCTTCAAAAAGCATGTAGGCAGCCACCGAAAACCCAACGTTAATAAATGCATCACTTCTTTGGCCGGGCTACAAATGACTATGGGCCAGAGCGCGACTCGACCATTTGCTCGATACTGGAGCCGCCTAGAGCGCCTCCTCAAATATAAATCAGGTTGTTGAGAAAACCATTTGGGGTTCTCATGACATCCTAACTAAAGCGAATGCATACGATTTCGTCGAGTACGACCCGATTGGGCTTAGTAGCCAGACCGAATCTCGGGCCCTGACAAAGCTCCCAACTACAGCACCCACCTTAAAACGGCAAGCTGTTGCTTGAAAAACCATTTAGGCAGCCGCTGAAACCCAACGTTGATAAATGCATCACTTATTTTCCGGGCCACAACTGACTATGGGCCTGAGCCCGACCCGACCTCTGGCCCAATCCTGAAACCCCCAAGAGCGCCTTCTGAAATATAAAGTAGAGTGTTGAGAAAACCCATTGGGGTTCTCATGACATCCTAACTACAAAATGCGTTACGATTTTCGTCGAGTGCGACCCGATTGGGCTTAGTAGCCAGACCGAATCTCGGGCCGGACAAAGCTCCCAACGACAGCACCCGCCTTTAAATGGCAAGCTGTTGCTTGAAAAACCATGTGGGCAGCCGCCGACAACCCAACGTTAATAAATGCATCACTTTTTTGGCCAGGCTACAAATGACTATGGGCCAGAGCGCGACTCGACCATTTGCTCGATACTGGTGCCCGCCTAGAGCGCCTCCTCAAATATAAATCAGGTTGTTGAGAAAACCATTTGGGGTGCTCATGACATCCTAACTTCAGCAAATGCATCACGATTTTCATCGAGTAGCACCCGATTGGGCTCAGGAGCCAGACCGAACCTTGGGCCCTAACAAAGCTGCCAACGACAGCACTCGCCTTAAAACGGCAAGCTATTGCTTGAAAAACCATTTAGGCAGCCGCCGAAAACCCATCGTTGATAAATGCATCACTTATTTTCCGGGCTACAACTGACTATGGCCTGAGCCCGACCCGACCTCTGGCCCAATCCCGAAACCCTCCGAGAGCGCCTTCTCAAATATATAGCAGAGTGTTGAGAAAACCCATTGGGGTTCTCATGACATCCTAACTACATCAAATGCGTTACGATTTTCGTCGAGTGCGACCCGATTGGGCTTAGTAGCCAGACCGAATCTCGGGCCGGACAAAGCTCCCAACGACAGCACCCGCCTTTAAATGGCAAGCTGTTGCTTGAAAAACCATGTGGGCAGCCGCCGACAACCCAACGTTAATAAATGCATCACTTCTTTTGCCGGGCTACAGCTGACTATGGGCTCAAGCCCGACCCGAATCCGGCCCGATCTCGGTGACCCACAAAAGCGCCTTGTCAAGTGTAAAGCATGCTGTTGAAAAACCATTTGGGGTGGTCATGAGATCCTAACTTCAATAAAGGTATCACGATTTTCGTCGAATGGGAACAGATTGTGCTGTGAAGTCAGACCAAACCTTGGGTCCTCACAAAGTTCCCAACAACAGCACCCGCCAAAAAACGACAACTTTTCCTTCAAAAAGCATGTAGGCAGCCACCGAAAACCCAACGTTAATAAATGCATCACTTCTTTGGCCGGGCTACAAATGACTATGGGCCAGAGCGCGACTCGACCATTTGCTCGATACTGGAGCCCGCCTAGAGCGCCTCCTCAAATATAAATCAGGTTGTTGAGAAAACCATTTGGGGTTCTCATGACATCCTAACTAAAGCAATGCATACGATTTCGTCGAGTACGACCCGATTGGGCTTAGTAGCCAGACCGAATCTCGGGCCCTGACAAAGCTCCAACTACAGCACCCACCTTAAAACGGCAAGCTGTTGCTTGAAAAACCATTTAGGCAGCCGCCGAAAACCCAACGTTGATAAATGCATCACTTATTTTCCGGGCTACAACTGACTATGGGCCTGAGCCCGACCCGACCTCTGGCCCAATCCCGAAACCCTCCGAGAGCGCCTTCTCAAATATATAGCAGAGTGTTGAGAAAACCCATTGGGGTTCTCATGACATCCTAACTACATCAAATGCGTTACGATTTTCGTCGAGTGCGACCCGATTGGGCTTAGTAGCCAGACCGAATCTCGGGCCGGACAAAGCTCCCAACGACAGCACCCGCCTTTAAATGGCAAGCTGTTGCTTGAAAAACCATGTGGGCAGCCGCCGACAACCCAACGTTAATAAATGCATCACTTCTTTTGCCGGGCTACAGCTGACTATGGGCTCAAGCCCGACCCGAATCCGGCCCGATCTCGGTGACCCACAAAAGCGCCTTGTCAAGTGTAAAGCATGCTGTTGAAAAAACCATTTGGGGTGGTCATGAGATCCTAACTTCAATAAAGGTATCACGATTTTCGTCGAATGGGAACAGATTGTGCTGTGAAGTCAGACCAAACCTTGGGTCCTCACAAAGTTCCCAACAACAGCACCCGCCAAAAAACGACAACTTTTCCTTCAAAAAGCATGTAGGCAGCCACCGAAAACCCAACGTTAATAAATGCATCACTTCTTTGGCCGGGCTACAAATGACTATGGGCCAGAGCGCGACTCGACCATTTGCTCGATACTGGAGCCCGCCTAGAGCGCCTCCTCAAATATAAATCAGGTTGTTGAGAAAACCATTTGGGGTTCTCATGACATCCTAACTAAAGCGAATGCATACGATTTCGTCGAGTACGACCCGATTGGGCTTAGTAGCCAGACCGAATCTCGGGCCCTGACAAAGCTCCCAACTACAGCACCCACCTTAAAACGGCAAGCTGTTGCTTGAAAAACCATTTAGGCAGCCGCTGAAACCCAACGTTGATAAATGCATCACTTATTTTCCGGGCCACAACTGACTATGGGCCTGAGCCCGACCCGACCTCTGGCCCAATCCTGAAACCCCCCAAGAGCGCCTTCTGAAATATAAAGTAGAGTGTTGAGAAAACCCATTGGGGTTCTCATGACATCCTAACTACAGCAAATGCGTTACGATTTTCGTCGAGTGCGACCCGATTGGGCTTAGTAGCCAGACCGAATCTCGGGCCGGACAAAGCTCCCAACGACAGCACCCGCCTTTAAATGGCAAGCTGTTGCTTGAAAAACCATGTGGGCAGCCGCCGACAACCCAACGTTAATAAATGCATCACTTTTTTGGCCAGGCTACAAATGACTATGGGCCAGAGCGCGACTCGACCATTTGCTCGATACTGGTGCCCGCCTAGAGCGCCTCCTCAAATAAAATCAGGTTGTTGAGAAACCATTTGGGGTGCTCATGACATCCTAACTTCAGCAAATGCATCACGATTTTCATCGAGTAGCACCCGATTGGGCTCAGGAGCCAGACCGAACCTTGGGCCCTAACAAAGCTGCCAACGACAGCACTCGCCTTAAAACGGCAAGCTATTGCTTGAAAAACCATTTAGGCAGCCGCCGAAAACCCATCGTTGATAAATGCATCACTTATTTTCCGGGCTACAACTGACTATTGGCCTGAGCCCGACCCGACCTCTGGCCCAATCCCGAAACCCTCCGAGAGCGCCTTCTCAAATATATAGCAGAGTGTTGAGAAAACCCATTGGGGTTCTCATGACATCCTAACTAAAGCAAATGCATTACGATTTCGTCGAGTACGACCCGATTGGGCTTAGTAGCCAGACCGAATCTCGGGCCCTGACAAAGCTCCCAACTACAGCACCCACCTTAAAACGGCAAGCTGTTGCTTGAAAAACCATTTAGGCAGCCGCCGAAAACCCATCGTTGATAAATGCATCACTTATTTTCCGGGCTACAACTGACTATTGGCCTGAGCCCGACCCGACCTCTGGCCCAATCCCGAAACCCTCCGAGGGCGCCTTCTCAAATATATAGCAGAGTGTTGAGAAAACCCATTGGGGTTCTCATGACATCCTAACTACATCAAATGCGTTACGATTTTCGTCGAGTGCGACCCGATTGGGCTTAGTAGCCAGACCGAATCTCGGGCCGGACAAAGCTCCCAACGACAGCACCCGCCTTTAAATGGCAAGCTGTTGCTTGAAAAACCATGTGGGCAGCCGCCGACAACCCAACGTTAATAAATGCATCACTTCTTTTGCCGGGCTACAGCTGACTATGGGCTCAAGCCCGACCCGAATCCGGCCCGATCTCGGTGACCCACAAAAGCGCCTTGTCAAGTGTAAAGCATGCTGTTGAAAAAACCATTTGGGGTGGTCATGAGATCCTAACTTCAATAAAGGTATCACGATTTTCGTCGAATGGGAACAGATTGTGCTGTGAAGTCAGACCAAACCTTGGGTCCTCACAAAGTTCCCAACAACAGCACCCGCCAAAAAACGACAACTTTTCCTTCAAAAAGCATGTAGGCAGCAACCGAAAACCCAACGTTAATAAATGCATCACTTCTTTGGCCGGGCTACAAATGACTATGGGCTAGAGCGCGACTCGACCATTTGCTCGATACTGGAGCCCGCCTAGAGCGCCTCCTCAAATATAAATCAGGTTGTTGAGAAAACCATTTGGGGTTCTCATGACATCCTAACTAAAGCGAATGCATACGATTTCGTCGAGTACGACCCGATTGGGCTTAGTAGCCAGACCGAATCTCGGGCCCTGACAAAGCTCCCAACTACAGCACCCACCTTAAAACGGCAAGCTGTTGCTTGAAAAACCATTTAGGCAGCCGCCGAAAACCCAACGTTGATAAATGCATCACTTATTTTCCGGGCCACAACTGACTATGGGCCTGAGCCCGACCCGACCTCTGGCCCAATCCCGAAACCCTCCGAGGGCGCCTTCTCAAATATATAGCAGAGTGTTGAGAAAACCCATTGGGGTTCTCATGACATCCTAACTACATCAAATGCGTTACGATTTTCGTCGAGTGCGACCCGATTGGGCTTAGTAGCCAGACCGAATCTCGGGCCGGACAAAGCTCCCAACGACAGCACCCGCCTTTAAATGGCAAGCTGTTGCTTGAAAAACCATGTGGGCAGCCGCCGACAACCCAACGTTAATAAATGCATCACTTCTTTTGCCGGGCTACAGCTGACTATGGGCTCAAGCCCGACCCGAATCCGGCCCGATCTCGGTGACCCACAAAAGCGCCTTGTCAAGTGTAAAGCATGCTGTTGAAAAAACCATTTGGGGTGGTCATGAGATCCTAACTTCAATAAAGGTATCACGATTTTCGTCGAATGGGAACAGATTGTGCTGTGAAGTCAGACCAAACCTTGGGTCCTCACAAAGTTCCCAACAACAGCACCCGCCAAAAAACGACAACTTTTCCTTCAAAAAGCATGTAGGCAGCCACCGAAAACCCAACGTTAATAAATGCATCACTTCTTTGGCCGGGCTACAAATGACTATGGGCTAGAGCGCGACTCGACCATTTGCTCGATACTGGAGCCCGCCTAGAGCGCCTCCTCAAATATAAATCAGGTTGTTGAGAAAACCATTTGGGGTTCTCATGACATCCTAACTAAAGCGAATGCATACGATTTCGTCGAGTACGACCCGATTGGGCTTAGTAGCCAGACCGAATCTCGGGCCCTGACAAAGCTCCCAACTACAGCACCCACCTTAAAACGGCAAGCTGTTGCTTGAAAAACCATTTAGGCAGCCGCTGAATACCCAACGTTGATAAATGCATCACTTATTTTCCGGGCCACAACTGACTATGGGCCTGAGCCCGACCCGACCTCTGGCCCAATCCTGAAACCCCCCAAGAGCGCTTTCTGAAATATAAAGTAGAGTGTTGAGAAAACCCATTGGGGTTCTCATGACATCCTAACTACAGCAAATGCGTTACGTTTTTCGTCGAGTGCGACCCGATTGGGCTTAGTAGCCAGACCGAATCTCGGGCCGGACAAAGCTCCCAACGACAGCACCCGCCTTTAAATGGCAAGCTGTTGCTTGAAAAACCATGTGGGCAGCCGCCGACAACCCAACGTTAATAAATGCATCACTTTTTTGGCCAGGCTACAAATGACTATGGGCCAGAGCGCGACTCGACCATTTGCTCGATACTGGTGCCCGCTAGAGCGCCTCCTCAAATATAAATCAGGTTGTTGAGAATACCATTTGGGGTGCTCATGACATCCTAACTTCAGCAAATGCATCACGATTTTCATCGAGTAGCACCCGATTGGGCTCAGGAGCCAGACCGAACCTTGGGCCCTAACAAAGCTGCCAACGACAGCACTCGCCTTAAAACGGCAAGCTATTGCTTGAAAAACCATTTAGGCAGCCGCCGAAAACCCATCGTTGATAAATGCATCACTTATTTTCCGGGCTACAACTGACTATGGGCCTGAGCCCGACCCGACCTCTGGCCCAATCCCGAAACCCTCCGAGAGCGCCTTCTCAAATATATAGCAGAGTGTTGAGAAAACCCATTGGGGTTCTCATGACATCCTAACTACATCAAATGCGTTACGATTTTCGTCGAGTGCGACCCGATTGGGCTTAGTAGCCAGACCGAATCTCGGGCCGGACAAAGCTCCCAACGACAGCACCCGCCTTTAAATGGCAAGCTGTTGCTTGAAAAACCATGTGGGCAGCCGCCGACAACCCAACGTTAATAAATGCATCACTTCTTTTGCCGGGCTACAGCTGACTATGGGCTCAAGCCCGACCCGAATCCGGCCCGATCTCGGTGACCCACAAAAGCGCCTTGTCAAGTGTAAAGCATGCTGTTGAAAAAACCATTTGGGGTGGTCATGAGATCCTAACTTCAATAAAGGTATCACGATTTTCGTCGAATGGGAACAGATTGTGCTGTGAAGTCAGACCAAACCTTGGGTCCTCACAAAGTTCCCAACAACAGCACCCGCCAAAAAACGACAACTTTTCCTTCAAAAAGCATGTAGGCAGCCACCGAAAACCCAACGTTAATAAATGCATCACTTCTTTGGCCGGGCTACAAATGACTATGGGCCAGAGCGCGACTCGACCATTTGCTCGATACTGGAGCCGCCTAGAGCGCCTCCTCAAATATAAATCAGGTTGTTGAGAAAACCATTTGGGGTTCTCATGACATCCTAACTAAAGCGAATGCATACGATTTCGTCGAGTACGACCCGATTGGGCTTAGTAGCCAGACCGAATCTCGGGCCCTGACAAAGCTCCCAACTACAGCACCCACCTTAAAACGGCAAGCTGTTGCTTGAAAAACCATTTAGGCAGCCGCTGAATACCCAACGTTGATAAATGCATCACTTATTTCCGGGCCACAACTGACTATGGGCCTGAGCCCGACCCGACCTCTGGCCCAATCCTGAAACCCCCCAAGAGCGCCTTCTGAAATATAAAGTAGAGTGTTGAGAAAACCCATTGGGGTTCTCATGACATCCTAACTACAGCAAATGCGTTACGATTTTCGTCGAGTGCGACCCGATTGGGCTTAGTAGCCAGACCGAATCTCGGGCCGGACAAAGCTCCCAACGACAGCACCCGCCTTTAAATGGCAAGCTGTTGCTTGAAAAACCATGTGGGCAGCCGCCGACAACCCAACGTTAATAAATGCATCACTTTTTTTGGCCAGGCTACAAATGACTATGGGCCAGAGCGCGACTCGACCATTTGCTCGATACTGGTGCCCGCCTAGAGCGCCTCCTCAAATACAAATCAGGTTGTTGAGAAACCATTTGGGGTGCTCATGACATCCTAACTTCAGCAAATGCATCACGATTTTCATCGAGTAGCACCCGATTGGGCTCAGGAGCCAGACCGAACCTTGGGCCCTAACAAAGCTGCCAACGACAGCACTCGCCTTAAAACGGCAAGCTATTGCTTGAAAAACCATTTAGGCAGCCGCCGAAAACCCATCGTTGATAAATGCATCACTTATTTTCCGGGCTACAACTGACTATGGCCTGAGCCCGACCCGACCTCTGGCCCAATCCCGAAACCCTCCGAGAGCGCCTTCTCAAATATAGCAGAGTGTTGAGAAAACCATTGGGGTTCTCATGACATCCTAACTAAAGCAAATGCATTACGATTTCGTCGAGTACGACCCGATTGGGTTTAGTAGCCAGACCGAATCTCGGGCCCTGACAAAGCTCCCAACTACAGCACCCACCTTAAAACGGCAAGCTGTTGCTTGAAAAACCATTTAGGCAGCCGCCGAAAACCCATCGTTGATAAATGCATCACTTATTTTCCGGGCTACAACTGACTATTGGCCTGAGCCCGACCCGACCTCTGGCCCAATCCCGAAACCCTCCGAGGGCGCCTTCTCAAATATATAGCAGAGTGTTGAGAAAACCCATTGGGTTCTCATGACATCCTAACTACATCAAATGCGTTACGATTTTCGTCGAGTGCGACCCGATTGGGCTTAGTAGCCAGACCGAATCTCGGGCCGGACAAAGCTCCCAACGACAGCACCCGCCTTTAAATGGCAAGCTGTTGCTTGAAAAACCATGTGGGCAGCCGCCGACAACCCAACGTTAATAAATGCATCACTTCTTTTGCCGGGCTACAGCTGACTATGGGCTCAAGCCCGACCCGAATCCGGCCCGATCTCGGTGACCCACAAAAGCGCCTTGTCAAGTGTAAAGCATGCTGTTGAAAAAACCATTTGGGGTGGTCATGAGATCCTAACTTCAATAAAGGTATCACGATTTTCGTCGAATGGGAACAGATTGTGCTGTGAAGTCAGACCAAACCTTGGGTCCTCACAAAGTTCCCAACAACAGCACCCGCCAAAAAACGACAACTTTTCCTTCAAAAAGCATGTAGGCAGCCACCGAAAACCCAACGTTAATAAATGCATCACTTCTTTGGCCGGGCTACAAATGACTATGGGCCAGAGCGCGACTCGACCATTTGCTCGATACTGGAGCCGCCTAGAGCGCCTCCTCAAATATAAATCAGGTTGTTGAGAAAACCATTTGGGGTTCTCATGACATCCTAACTAAAGCGAATGCATACGATTTCGTCGAGTACGACCCGATTGGGCTTAGTAGCCAGACCGAATCTCGGGCCCTGACAAAGCTCCCAACTACAGCACCCACCTTAAAACGGCAAGCTGTTGCTTGAAAAACCATTTAGGCAGCCGCCGAAACCCAACGTTGATAAATGCATCACTTATTTTCCGGGCCACAACTGACTATGGGCCTGAGCCCGACCCGACCTCTGGCCCAATCCCGAAACCCCCAAGAGCGCCTTCTCAAATATAAAGTAGAGTGTTGAGAAAACCATTGGGGTTCTCATGACATCCTAACTACAACAAATGCATTACGATTTTCGTCGAGTGCGACCCGATTGGGCTTAGTAGCCAGACCGAATCTCGGGCCGGACAAAGCTCCCAACGACAGCACCCGCCTTAAATGGCAAGCTGTTGCTTGAAAAACCATGTGGGCAGCCGCCGACAACCCAACGTTAATAAATGCATCACTTTTTTCCGGGCTACAGCTGACTATGGGCTCAAGCCCGACCCGAATCCGGCCGATCTCGGTGACCCACAAAAGCGCCTTGTCAAGTGTAAAGCATGCTGTTGAAAAAACTTTGGGGTGGTCATGAGATCCTAACTTCAATAAAGGTATCACGATTTTCGTCGAATGGGAACAGATTGTGCTGTGAAGTCAGACCAACTTGGGTCCTCACAAGTTCCCAACAACAGCACCCGCCAAAAAACGACAACTTTTCCTTCAAAAAGCATGTAGGCAGCCACCGAAAACCAACGTTAATAAATGCATCACTTTTTTGGCCGGGCTACAAATGACTATGGGCCAGAGCGCGACTCGACCATTTGCTCGATACTGTGCCCGCCTAGAGCGCCTCTCAAATATAAATCAAATATAAATCAGGTTGTTGAGAAAACCATTTGGGTGCTCATGACATCCTAACTTCAAAAAATGCATCACGATTTTCATCGAGTAGCACCCGATTGGGCTCAGGAGCCAGACCGAACCTTGGGCCCTACAAAGCTGCCAACGACAGCACCGCCTTAAAACGGCAAGCTATTGCTTGAAAAACCATTTAGGCAGCCGCCGAAAACCCAACGTTGATAAATGCATCACTTATTTTCCGGGCTACAACTGACTATGGCCTGAGCCCGACCCGACCTCTGGCCCAATCCCGAAACCCCCAAGAGCGCCTTCTGAAATATAAAGTAGAGTGTTGAGAAAACCCATTGGGGTTCTCATGACATCCTAACTAAAGCAAATGCATTACGATTTCGTCGAGTACGACCCGATTGGGCTTAGTAGCCAGACCGAATCTCGGGCCCTGACAAAGCTCCCAACTACAGCACCCACCTTAAAACGGCAAGCTGTTGCTTGAAAAACCATTTAGGCAGCCGCCGAAAACCCAACGTTGATAAATGCATCACTTTTTTCCGGGCCACAACTGACTATGGCCTGAGCCCGACCCGACCTCTGGCCCAATCCTGAAACCCCCCAAGAGCGCCTTCTGAAATATAAAGTAGAGTGTTGAGAAAACCCATTGGGGTTCTCATGACATCCTAACTACAGCAAATGCGTTACGATTTTCGTCGAGTGCGACCCGATTGGGCTTAGTAGCCAGACCGAATCTCGGGCCGGACAAAGCTCCCAACGACAGCACCCGCCTTTAAATGGCAAGCTGTTGCTTGAAAAACCATGTGGGCAGCCGCCGACAACCCAACGTTAATAAATGCATCACTTTTTTGGCCAGGCTACAAATGACTATGGGCCAGAGCGCGACTCGACCATTTGCTCGATACTGGTGCCCGCCTAGAGCGCCTCCTCAAATATAAATCAGGTTGTTGAGAAAACCATTTGGGGTGCTCATGACATCCTAACTTCAGCAAATGCATCACGATTTTCATCGAGTAGCACCCGATTGGGCTCAGGAGCCAGACCGAACCTTGGGCCCTAACAAAGCTGCCAACGACAGCACTCGCCTTAAAACGGCAAGCTATTGCTTGAAAAACCATTTAGGCAGCCGCCGAAAACCCATCGTTGATAAATGCATCACTTATTTTCCGGGCTACAACTGACTATTGGCCTGAGCCCGACCCGACCTCTGGCCCAATCCCGAAACCCTCCGAGAGCGCCTTCTCAAATATATAGCAGAGTGTTGAGAAAACCCATTGGGGTTCTCATGACATCCTAACTAAAGCAAATGCATTACGATTTCGTCGAGTACGACCCGATTGGGCTTAGTAGCCAGACCGAATCTCGGGCCCTGACAAAGCTCCCAACTACAGCACCCACCTTAAAACGGCAAGCTGTTGCTTGAAAAACCATTTAGGCAGCCGCCGAAAACCCATCGTTGATAAATGCATCACTTATTTTCCGGGCTACAACTGACTATTGGCCTGAGCCCGACCCGACCTCTGGCCCAATCCCGAAACCCCCGAGGGCGCCTTCTCAAATATATAGCAGAGTGTTGAGAAAACCCATTGGGGTTCTCATGACATCCTAACTACATCAAATGCGTTACGATTTTCGTCGAGTGCGACCCGATTGGGCTTAGTAGCCAGACCGAATCTCGGGCCGGACAAAGCTCCCAACGACAGCACCCGCCTTTAAATGGCAAGCTGTTGCTTGAAAAACCATGTGGGCAGCCGCCGACAACCCAACGTTAATAAATGCATCACTTCTTTTGCCGGGCTACAGCTGACTATGGGCTCAAGCCCGACCCGAATCCGGCCCGATCTCGGTGACCCACAAAAGCGCCTTGTCAAGTGTAAAGCATGCTGTTGAAAAAACCATTTGGGGTGGTCATGAGATCCTAACTTCAATAAAGGTATCACGATTTTCGTCGAATGGGACAGATTGTGCTGTGAAGTCAGACCAAACCTTGGGTCCTCACAAAGTTCCCAACAACAGCACCCGCCAAAAAACGACAACTTTTCCTTCAAAAAGCATGTAGGCAGCCACCGAAAACCCAACGTTAATAAATGCATCACTTCTTTGGCCGGGCTACAAATGACTATGGGCCAGAGCGCGACTCGACCATTTGCTCGATACTCCCGCCTAGAGCGCCTCCTCAAATATAAATCAGGTTGTTGAGAAAACCATTTGGGGTTCTCATGACATCCTAACTAAAGCGAATGCATACGATTTCGTCGAGTACGACCCGATTGGGCTTAGTAGCCAGACCGAATCTCGGGCCCTGACAAAGCTCCCAACTACAGCACCCACCTTAAAACGGCAAGCTGTTGCTTGAAAAACCATTTAGGCAGCCGCGAAACCCAACGTTGATAAATGCATCACTTATTTTCCGGGCCACAACTGACTATGGGCCTGAGCCCGACCCGACCTCTGGCCCAATCCTGAAACCCCCCAAGAGCGCTTCTGAATATAAAGTAGAGTGTTGAGAAAACCCATTGGGGTTCTCATGACATCCTAACTACAGCAAATGCGTTACGATTTTCGTCGAGTGCGACCCGATTGGGCTTAGTAGCCAGACCGAATCTCGGGCCGGACAAAGCTCCCAACGACAGCACCCGCCTTTAAATGGCAAGCTGTTGCTTGAAAAACCATGGGCAGCCGCCGACAACCCAACGTTAATAAATGCATCACTTTTTTGGCCAGGCTACAAATGACTATGGGCCAGAGCGCGACTCGACCATTTGCTCGATACTGGTGCCCGCCTAGAGCGCCTCCTCAAATATAAATCAGGTTGTTGAGAAACCATCATGACATCCTAACTTCAGCAAATGCATCACGATTTTCATCGAGTAGCACCCGATTGGGCTCAGGAGCCAGACCGAACCTTGGGCCCTAACAAAGCTGCCAACGACAGCACTCGCTTAAAACGGCAAGCTATTGCTTGAAAAACCATTTAGGCAGCCGCCGAAAACCCATCGTTGATAAATGCATCACTTATTTTCCGGGCTACAACTGACTATGGCCTGAGCCCGACCCGACCTCTGGCCCAATCCCGAAACCCTCCGAGAGCGCCTTCTCAAATATATAGCAGAGTGTTGAGAAAACCATTGGGGTTCTCATGACATCCTAACTAAAGCAAATGCATTACGATTTCGTCGAGTACGACCCGATTGGGCTTAGTAGCCAGACCGAATCTCGGGCCCTGACAAAGCTCCAACTACAGCACCCACCTTAAAACGGCAAGCTGTTGCTTGAAAAACCATTTAGGCAGCCGCCGAAAACCCATCGTTGATAAATGCATCACTTATTTTCCGGGCTACAACTGACTATTGGCCTGAGCCCGACCCGACCTCTGGCCCAATCCCGAAACCCTCCGAGGGCGCCTTCTCAAATATATAGCAGAGTGTTGAGAAAACCATTGGGGTTCTCATGACATCCTAACTACATCAAATGCGTTACGATTTTCGTCGAGTGCGACCCGATTGGGCTTAGTAGCCAGACCGAATCTCGGGCCGGACAAAGCTCCCAACGACAGCACCCGCCTTTAAATGGCAAGCTGTTGCTTGAAAAACCATGTGGGCAGCCGCCGACAACCCAACGTTAATAAATGCATCACTTCTTTTGCCGGGCTACAGCTGACTATGGGCTCAAGCCCGACCCGAATCCGGCCCGATCTCGGTGACCCACAAAAGCGCCTTGTCAAGTGTAAAGCATGCTGTTGAAAAAACCATTTGGGGTGGTCATGAGATCCTAACTTCAATAAAGGTATCACGATTTTCGTCGAATGGGAACAGATTGTGCTGTGAAGTCAGACCAAACCTTGGGTCCTCACAAAGTTCCCAACAACAGCACCCGCCAAAAAACGACAACTTTTCCTTCAAAAAGCATGTAGGCAGCCACCGAAAACCCAACGTTAATAAATGCATCACTTCTTTGGCCGGGCTACAAATGACTATGGGCCAGAGCGCGACTCGACCATTTGCTCGATACTGGAGCCCGCCTAGAGCGCCTCCTCAAATATAAATCAGGTTGTTGAGAAAACCATTTGGGGTTCTCATGACATCCTAACTAAAGCGAATGCATACGATTTCGTCGAGTACGACCCGATTGGGCTTAGTAGCCAGACCGAATCTCGGGCCCTGACAAAGCTCCCAACTACAGCACCCACCTTAAAACGGCAAGCTGTTGCTTGAAAAACCATTTAGGCAGCCGCGAAACCCAACGTTGATAAATGCATCACTTATTTTCCGGGCCACAACTGACTATGGGCCTGAGCCCGACCCGACCTCTGGCCCAATCCTGAAACCCCCCAAGAGCGCCTTCTGAAATATAAAGTAGAGTGTTGAGAAAACCCATTGGGGTTCTCATGACATCCTAACTACAGCAAATGCGTTACGATTTTCGTCGAGTGCGACCCGATTGGGCTTAGTAGCCAGACCGAATCTCGGGCCGGACAAAGCTCCCAACGACAGCACCCGCCTTTAAATGGCAAGCTGTTGCTTGAAAAACCATGTGGGCAGCCGCCGACAACCCAACGTTAATAAATGCATCACTTTTTTGGCCAGGCTACAAATGACTATGGGCCAGAGCGCGACTCGACCATTTGCTCGATACTGGTGCCCGCCTAGAGCGCCTCCTCAAAATAAATCAGGTGTTGAGAAACCATTTGGGGTGCTCATGACATCCTAACTTCAGCAAATGCATCACGATTTTCATCGAGTAGCACCCGATTGGGCTCAGGAGCCAGACCGAACCTTGGGCCCTAACAAAGCCCAACGACAGCACTCGCCTTAAAACGGCAAGCTATTGCTTGAAAAACCATTTAGGCAGCCGCCGAAAACCCATCGTTGATAAATGCATCACTTATTTTCCGGGCTACAACTGACTATGGCCTGAGCCCGACCCGACCTCTGGCCCAATCCCGAAACCCTCGAGAGCGCCTTCTCAAATATATAGCAGAGTGTTGAGAAAACCCATTGGGGTTCTCATGACATCCTAACTAAAGCAAATGCATTACGATTTCGTCGAGTACGACCCGATTGGGTTAGTAGCCAGACCGAATCTCGGGCCCTGACAAAGCTCCCAACTACAGCACCCACCTTAAAACGGCAAGCTGTTGCTTGAAAAACCATTTAGGCAGCCGCCGAAAACCCATCGTTGATAAATGCATCACTTATTTTCCGGGCTACAACTGACTATTGGCCTGAGCCCGACCCGACCTCTGGCCCAATCCCGAAAACCCTCCGAGGGCGCCTTCTCAAATATATAGCAGAGTGTTGAGAAAACCCATTGGGGTTCTCATGACATCCTAACTACATCAAATGCGTTACGATTTTCGTCGAGTGCGACCCGATTGGGCTTAGTAGCCAGACCGAATCTCGGGCCGGACAAAGCTCCCAACGACAGCACCCGCCTTTAAATGGCAAGCTGTTGCTTGAAAAACCATGTGGGCAGCCGCCGACAACCCAACGTTAATAAATGCATCACTTCTTTTGCCGGGCTACAGCTGACTATGGGCTCAAGCCCGACCCGAATCCCCCGATCTCGGTGACCCACAAAAGCGCCTTGTCAAGTGTAAAGCATGCTGTTGAAAAAACCATTTGGGGTGGTCATGAGATCCTAACTTCAATAAAGGTATCACGATTTTCGTCGAATGGGAACAGATTGTGCTGTGAAGTCAGACCAAACCTTGGGTCCTCACAAGTTCCCAACAACAGCACCCGCCAAAAACGACAACTTTTCCTTCAAAAAGCATGTAGGCAGCCACCGAAAACCCAACGTTAATAAATGCATCACTTCTTTGGCCGGGCTACAAATGACTATGGGCCAGAGCGCGACTCGACCATTTGCTCGATACTGGAGCCCGCCTAGAGCGCCTCCTCAAATATAAATCAGGTTGTTGAGAAAACCATTTGGGGTTCTCATGACATCCTAACTAAAGCGAATGCATACGATTTCGTCGAGTACGACCCGATTGGGCTTAGTAGCCAGACCGAATCTCGGGCCCTGACAAAGCTCCCAACTACAGCACCACCTTAAAACGGCAAGCTGTTGCTTGAAAAACCATTTAGGCAGCCGCTGAAACCCAACGTTGATAAATGCATCACTTATTTTCCGGGCCACAACTGACTATGGGCCTGAGCCCGACCCGACCTCTGGCCCAATCCTGAAACCCCCCAAGAGCGCCTTCTCAAATATATAGCAGAGTGTTGAGAAAACCATTGGGGTTCTCATGACATCCTAACTACAACAAATGCATTACGATTTTCGTCGAGTGCGACCCGATTGGGCTTAGTAGCCAGACCGAATCTCGGGCCGGACAAAGCTCCCACGACAGCACCCGCCTTAAATGGCAAGCTGTTGCTTGAAAACCATGTGGGCAGCCGCCGCAACGTTAATAAATGCATCACTTCTTTTGCCGGGCTACAGCTGACTTTGGGCTCAAGACCGACCCGAATCCGGCCCGATCTCGGTGAAAAGCGCCCCTGTTGAAAAACCATTTGGGGTGGTCATGAGATCCTAACTTCAATAAAGGTATCACGATTTTCGTCATTGTGCTGTGAAGTCAGACCACCTTGGGTCCTCACAAAGTTCCCAACAACAGCACCCGCCAAAAAACGCAAAAGCATGTAGGCAGCCACCGAAACCCAACGTTAATAAATGCATCACTTTTTGGCCGGGCTACAAATGACTATGGGCCAGAGCGCGACTCGACCATTTGCTCGATACTGGTGCCCGCCTAGAGCGCCTCCTCAAATATAAATCAGGTTGTTGAGAAACCATTTGGGGCTCATGACATCCTAACTTCAGCAAATGCATCACGATTTTCATCGAGTAGCACCCGATTGGGCTCAGAGCCAGACCGAACCTTGGGCCCTAACAAAGCTGCCAACGACAGCACTCGCCTTAAAACGGCAAGCTATTGCTTGAAAAACCATTTAGGCAGCCGCCGAAAACCCATCGTTGATAAATGCATCACTTATTTTCCGGGCTACAACTGACTATGGCCTGAGCCGACCCGACCTCTGGCCCAATCCCGAAACCCCCGAAGCGCCTTCTCAAATATATAGCAGAGTGTTGAGAAAACCATTGGGGTTCTCATGACATCCTAACTAAAGCAAATGCATTACGATTTCGTCGAGTACGACCCGATTGGCTTAGTAGCCAGACCGAATCTCGGGCCCTGACAAAGCTCCCAACACAGGCAAGCTGTTGCTTGAAAAACCATTTAGGCAGCCGCAACCCAACGTTGATAAATGCATCACTTATTTTCCGGGCTACAACTGACTATGGGCCTGAGCCCGACCCGACAATCCTCCTAGAGCGCCTTCTCAAATATATCGTTGAGAAAACCAATTGGGGTTCTCATGACATCCTAACTATGCATACGATTTCGTCGAGTACGACCCGATTGGGCTTAGTAGCCAGACCGAATCTCGGGCCCTGACAAAGCTCCCAACTACAGCACCCACCTTAAAACGGCAAGCTGTTGCTTGAAAAACCATTTAGGCAGCCGCCGAAAACCCAACGTTGATAAATGCATCACTTATTTTCCGGGCCACAACTGACTATGGCCTGAGCCCGACCCGACCTCTGGCCCAATCCGAAACCCCCCAAGAGCGCCTTCTCAAATATATAGCAGAGTGTTGAGAAAACCATTGGGGTTCTCATGACATCCTAACTACAACAAATGCGTTACGATTTTCGTCGAGTGCGACCCGATTGGGCTTAGTAGCCAGACCGAATCTCGGCCGGACAAAGCTCCCGACAGCACCCGCCTTAAATGGCAAGCTGTTGCTTGAAAAACCATGTGGGCAGCCGCCGACAACCCAACGTTAATAAATGCATCACTTCTTTTGCCGGGCTACAGCTGACTTTGGGCTCAAACCGACCCGAATCCGGCCCGATCTCGGTGACCCACAAAAGCGCCTTGTCAAGTGTAAAGCATGCTGTTGAAAAAACCATTTGGGGTGGTCATGAGATCCTAACTTCATAAAGGTATCACGATTTTCGTCGAATGGGAGATTGTGCTGTGAAGTCAGACCAAACCTTGGGTCCTCACAAAGTTCCCAACAACAGCACCCGCCAAAAAACGACAACTTTTCCTTCAAAAAGCATGTAGGCAGCCACCGAAAACCAACGTTAATAAATGCATCACTTCTTTGGCCGGGCTACAAATGACTATGGGCCAGAGCGCGACTCGACCATTTGCTCGATACTGGTGCCCGCCTAGAGCGCCTCCTCAAATATAAATCAGGTTGTTGAGAAAACCATTTGGGGTGCTCATGACATCCTAACTTCAGCAAATGCATCACGATTTTCATCGAGTAGCACCCGATTGGGCTCAGGAGCCAGACCGAACCTTGGGCCCTACAAAGCTGCCAACGACAGCACTCGCCTTAAAACGGCAAGCTATTGCTTGAAAAACCATTTAGGCAGCCGCCGAAAACCCACGTTGATAAATGCATCACTTATTTTCCGGGCTACAACTGACTATTGGCCTGAGCCCGACCCGACCTCTGGCCCAATCCGAAACCCCCAAGAGCGCCTTCTCAAAATATAAGCAGAGTGTTGAGAAAACCATTGGGTTCTCATGACATCCTAACTAAAGCAAATGCATTACGATTTCGTCGAGTACGACCCGATTGGGCTTAGTAGCCAGACCGAATCTCGGGCCCTGACAAAGCTCCCAACTACAGCACCCACCTTAAAACGGCAAGCTGTTGCTTGAAAAACCATTTAGGCAGCCGCCGAAAACCCATCGTTGATAAATGCATCACTTATTTTCCGGGCTACAACTGACTATTGGCCTGAGCCCGACCCGACCTCTGGCCCAATCCCGAAACCCTCCGAGCGCCTTCTCAAATATATAGCAGAGTGTTGAGAAAACCCATTGGGGTTCTCATGACATCCTAACTACATCAAATGCGTTACGATTTTCGTCGAGTGCGACCCGATTGGGCTTAGTAGCCAGACCGAATCTCGGGCCGGACAAAGCTCCAACGACAGCACCCGCCTTTAAATGGCAAGTTGTTGCTTGAAAAACCATGTGGGCAGCCGCCGACAACCCAACGTTAATAAATGCATCACTTCTTTTGCCGGGCTACAGCTGACTATGGGCTCAAGCCCGACCCGAATCCGGCCCGATCTCGGTGACCCACAAAAGCGCCTTGTCAAGTGTAAAGCATGCTGTTGAAAAAACCATTTGGGGTGGTCATGAGATCCTAACTTCAATAAAGGTATCACGATTTTCGTCGAATGGGAACAGATTGTGCTGTGAAGTCAGACCAAACCTTGGGTCCTCACAAGTTCCCAACAACAGCACCCGCCAAAAAACGACAACTTTTCCTTCAAAAAGCATGTAGGCAGCCACCGAAAACCCAACGTTAATAAATGCATCACTTCTTTGGCCGGGCTACAAATGACTATGGGCCAGAGCGCGACTCGACCATTTGCTCGATACTGGAGCCCGCCTAGAGCGCCTCCTCAAATATAAATCAGGTTGTTGAGAAAACCATTTGGGGTTCTCATGACATCCTAACTAAAGCGAATGCATACGATTTCGTCGAGTACGACCCGATTGGGCTTAGTAGCCAGACCGAATCTCGGGCCCTGACAAAGCTCCCAACTACAGCACCCACCTTAAAACGGCAAGCTGTTGCTTGAAAAACCATTTAGGCAGCCGCTGAATACCCAACGTTGATAAATGCATCACTTATTTTCCGGGCCACAACTGACTATGGGCCTGAGCCCGACCCGACCTCTGGCCCAATCCTGAAACCCCCAAGAGCGCCTTCTCAAATATATAGCAGAGTGTTGAGAAAACCAATTGGGGTTCTCATGACATCCTAACTACAACAAATGCATTACGATTTTCGTCGAGTGCGACCCGATTGGGCTTAGTAGCCAGACCGAATCTCGGGCCCGGACAAAGCTCCCAGCGACAGCACCCGCCATTAAATGGCAAGCTGTTGCTTGAAAAACCATGTGGGCAGCCGCCGACAACCCAACGTTAATAAATGCATCACTTCTTTTGCCGGGCTACAGCTGACTTTGGGCTCAAGACCGACCCGAATCCGGCCCGATCTCGGTGACCACAAAAGCGCCTTGTCAAGTGTAAAGCATGCTGTTGAAAAAACCATTTGGGGTGGTCATGAGATCCTAACTTCAATAAAGGTATCACGATTTTCGTCGAATGGGAACAGATTGTGCTGTGAAGTCAGACAAACCTTGGGTCCTCACAAAGTTCCCAACAACAGCACCCGCCAAAAAACGACAACTTTTCCTTCAAAAAGCATGTAGGCAGCCACCGAAAACCCAACGTTAATAAATGCATCACTTCTTTGGCCGGGCTACAAATGACTATGGGCCAGAGCGACTCGACCATTTGCTCGATACTGGTGCCCGCCTAGAGCGCCTCCTCAAATATAAATCAGGTTGTTGAGAAAACCATTTGGGGTGCTCATGACATCCTAACTTCAGCAAATGCATCACGATTTTCATCGAGTAGCACCCGATTGGGCTCAGAAGCCAGACCGAACCTTGGGCCCTAACAAAGCTGCCAACGACAGCACTCGCCTTAAAACGGCAAGCTATTGCTTGAAAAACCATTTGGGCAGCCGCCGAAAACCCATCGTTGATAAATGCATCACTTATTTTCCGGGCTACAACTGACTATGGGCCTGAGCCCGACCCGACCTCTGGCCCAATCCCGAAACCCCGAAGAGCGCCTTCTCAAATATATAGCAGAGTGTTGAGAAAACCCATTGGGGTTCTCATGACATCCTAACTAAAGCAAATGCATTACGATTTCGTCGAGTACGACCCGATTGGGCTTAGTAGCCAGACCGAATCTCGGGCCCTGACAAAGCTCCCAACTACAGCACCCACCTTAAAACGGCAAGCTGTTGCTTGAAAACCATTTAGGCAGCCGCCGAAAACCCATCGTTGATAAATGCATCACTTATTTTCCGGGCTACAACTGACTATTGGCCTGAGCCCGACCCGACCTCTGGCCCAATCCCGAAACCCTCCGAGGCGCCTTCTCAAATATATAGCAGAGTGTTGAGAAAACCCATTGGGGTTCTCATGACATCCTAACTACATCAAATGCGTTACGATTTTCGTCGAGTGCGACCCGATTGGGCTTAGTAGCCAGACCGAATCTCGGGCCGGACAAAGCTCCCAACGACAGCACCCGCCTTTAAATGGCAAGCTGTTGCTTGAAAAACCATGTGGGCAGCCGCCGACAACCCAACGTTAATAAATGCATCACTTCTTTTGCCGGGCTACAGCTGACTATGGGCTCAAGCCCGACCGAATCCGGCCGATCGGTGACCCACAAAAGCGCCTTGTCAAGTGTAAAGCATGCTGTTGAAAAAACCATTTGGGGTGGTCATGAGATCCTAACTTCAATAAAGGTGTCACGATTTTCGTCGAATGGGATCGGATTGTGCTGTGAAGTCAGACCGAACCTTGGGTCACGAAGTTCCCAACAACAGCACCGCCAAAAAACGACAACTTTTCCTTCAAAAAGCATGTAGGCAGCCACCGAAAACCCAACGTTAATAAATGCATCACTTCTTTGGCCGGGCTACAAATGACTATGGGCCAGAGCGCGACTCGACCATTTGCTCGATACTGGAGCCCGCCTAGAGCGCCTCCTCAAATATAAATCAGGTTGTTGAGAAAACCATTTGGGGTTCTCATGACATCCTAACTAAAGCAATGCATACGATTTCGTCGAGTACGACCCGATTGGGCTTAGTAGCCAGACCGAATCTCGGGCCCTGACAAAGCTCCCAACTACAGCACCCACTTAAAACGGCAAGCTGTTGCTTGAAAACCATTTAGGCAGCCGCCGAAACCCAACGTTGATAAATGCATCACTTATTTTCCGGGCACAACTGACTATGGCCTGAGCCCGACCCGACCTCTGGCCCAATCCTGAAACCCCCAAGAGCGCCTTCTCAAATATATAGCAGAGTGTTGAGAAAACCAATTGGGGTTCTCATGACATCCTAACTACAACAAATGCGTTACGATTTTCGTCGAGTGCGACCCGATTGGGCTTAGTAGCCAGACCGAATCTCGGGCCGGACAAAGCTCCCAACGACAGCACCCGCCTTAAATGGCAAGCTGTTGCTTGAAAAACCATGTGGGCAGCCGCCGACAACCCAACGTTAATAAATGCATCACTTCTTTTGCCGGGCTACAGCTGACTTTGGGCTCAAGACCGACCCGAATCCGGCCCGATCTCGGTGACCCACAAAAGCGCCTTGTCAAGTGTAAAGCATGCTGTTGAAAAAACCATTTGGGGTGGTCATGAGATCCTAACTTCAATAAAGGTATCACGATTTTCGTCGAATGGGAAAGATTGTGCTGTGAAGTCAGACCAAACCTTGGGTCCTCACAAAGTTCCCAACAACAGCACCCGCCAAAAAACGACAACTTTTCTTCAAAAAGCATGTAGGCAGCCACCGAAAACCCAACGTTAATAAATGCATCACTTCTTTGGCCGGGCTACAAATGACTATGGGCCAGAGCGCGACTCGACCATTTGCTCGATACTGGTGCCCGCCTAGAGCGCCTCCTCAAATATAAATCAGGTTGTTGAGAAAACCATTTGGGGTGCTCATGACATCCTAACTTCAGCAAATGCATCACGATTTTCATCGAGTAGCACCCGATTGGGCTCAGAAGCCAGACCGAACCTTGGGCCCTAACAAAGCTGCCAACGACAGCACTCGCCTTAAAACGGCAAGCTATTGCTTGAAAAACCATTTGGGCAGCCGCCGAAAACCCATCGTTGATAAATGCATCACTTATTTTCCGGGCTACAACTGACTATGGGCCTGAGCCGACCCGACCTCTGGCCCAATCCCGAAACCCCGAAGAGCGCCTTCTCAAATATATAGCAGAGTGTTGAGAAAACCCATTGGGGTTCTCATGACATCCTAACTAAAGCAAATGCATTACGATTTCGTCGAGTACGACGCGATTGGGCTTAGTAGCCAGACCGAATCTCGGGCCCTGACAAAGCTCCCAACTACAGCACCCACCTTAAAACGGCAAGCTGTTGCTTGAAAAACCATTTAGGCAGCCGCCGAAAACCCATCGTTGATAAATGCATCACTTATTTTCCGGGCTACAACTGACTATTGGCCTGAGCCCGACCCGACCTCTGGCCCAATCCCGAAACCCCCAAGAGCGCCTTCTGAAATATAAAGTAGAGTGTTGAGAAAACCCATTGGGGATCTCATGACATCCTAACTAAAGCAAATGCATTACGATTTCGTCGAGTGACCCGATTGGGCTTAGTAGCCAGACCGAATCTCGGGCCTGACAAAGCTCCCAACTACAGCACCCACCTGAAAACGGCAAGCTGTTGCTTGAAAAACCATTTGGCAGCCGCCGACAACCCAACGTTGATAAATGCATCACTTCTTTTGCCGGGCTACAGCTGACTATGGGCTCAAGCCCGAACCGAATCCGGCCCGATCTCGGTGACCCACAAAAGCGCCTTGTCAAGTGTAAAGCATGCTGTTGAAAAAACCATTTGGGGTGGTCATGAGATCCTAACTTCAATAAAGGTGTCACGATTTTCGTCGAATGGGATCGGATTGTGCTGTGAAGTCAGACCGAACCTTGGGTCCGGACGAAGTTCCCAACAACAGCACCCGCCAAAAAACGACAACTTTTCCTTCAAAAAGCATGTAGGCAGCCACCGAAAACCCAACGTTAATAAATGCATCACTTTTTTGGCCGGGCTACAAATGACTATGGGCCAGAGCGCGACCCGACCATTTGCTCGATACTGGTGCCGCCTAGAGCGCCTCCTCAAATATAAATCAGGTTGTTAAGAAAACCATTTGGGGTGCTCATGACATCCTAACTTCAGCAAATGCATCACGATTTTCATCGAGTAGCACCCGATTGGGCTCAGGAGCCAGACCGAACTTGGGCCCTAACAAAGCTGCCAACGACAGCACTCGCGTTAAAACGGCAAGCTATTGCTTGAAAAACCATTTAGGCAGCCGCCGAAAACCCATCGTTGATAAATGCATCACTTATTTTCCGGGCTACAACTGACTATTGGCCTGAGCCCGACCCGACCTCTGGCCCAATCCCGAAACCCCCAAGAGCGCCTTCTGAAATATAAAGTAGAGTGTTGAGAAAACCCATTGGGGTTCTCATGACATCCTAACTACATCAAATGCGTTACGATTTTCGTCGAGTGCGACCCGATTGGGCTTAGTAGCCAGACCGAATCTCGGGCCGGACAAAGCTCCCAACGACAGCACCCGCCTTTAAATGGCAAGCTGTTGCTTGAAAAACCATGTGGGCAGCCGCCGACAACCCAACGTTAATAAATGCATCACTTCTTTTGCCGGGCTACAGCTGACTATGGGCTCAAGCCCGACCCGAATCCGGCCCGATCTCGGTGACCCACAAAAGCGCCTTGTCAAGTGTAAAGCATGCTGTTGAAAAAACCATTTGGGGTGGTCATGAGATCCTAACCTCAATAAAGGTGTCACGATTTTCGTCGAATGGGATCGGATTGTGCTGTGAAGTCAGACCGAACCTTGGGTCCGGACGAAGTTCCCAACAACAGCACCCGCAAAAAACGACAACTTTTCCTCGAAAAAACCATGTGGGCAGCCGCCGACAACCCAACGTTAATAAATGCATCACTTTTTTGGCCGGGCTAAATGACTATGGGCAAGAGCGCGACTCGACCATTTGCTCGATACTGGTGCCGCCTAGAGCGCCTCCTCAAATATAAATCAGGTTGTTGAGAAAACCATTTGGGGTTCTCATGACATCCTACTAAAGCAAATGCATTACGATTTCGTCGAGTACGACCCGATTGGGCTTAGTAGCCAGACCGAATCTCGGGCCTGACAAAGCTCCCAACTACAGCACCCACCTTAAAACGGCAAGCTATTGCTTGAAAAACCATTTCGGCAGCCGCCGAAAACGCATCGTTGATAAATGCATCACTTATTTTCCGGGCTACAACTGACTATGGGCCTGAGCCCGACCCGACCTCTGGCCCAATCCCGAAACCCTCCGAGAGCGCCTTCTCAAATATATAGCAGAGTGTTGAGAAAACCAATTGGGGTTCTCATGACATCCTAACTACAACAAATGCATTACGATTTCGTCGAGTGCGACCCGATTGGGTTTAGTAGCCAGACCGAATCTCGGGCCCGGACAAAGCTCCCAGCGACAGCACCCGCCATTAAATGGCAAGCTGTTGCTTGAAAACCATGTGGGCAGCCGCGACAACCCAACGTTAATAAATGCATCACTTCTTTTGCCGGGCTACAGCTGACTTTGGGCTCAAGACTGACCCGAATCCGGCCCGATCTCGGTGACCCACAAAAGCGCCCTCTCAAGTGTAAAGCATGCTGTTGAAAAAACCATTTGGGGTGGTCATGAGATCCTAACTTCAATAAAGGCATCACGATTTACGTCGAATGGGACCCGATTGTGCTGTGAAGTCAAACCGAATCTTGGGTTCGGACGAAGTTACCAACAACAGCACCCGCCAATAAACGACAACATTTCCTTCAAAAAGCATGTAGGCAGCCACCGAAAACCCAACGTTAATAAATGCATCACTTCTTTGGCCGGGCTACAAATGACTATGGGCCAGAGCGCGACTCGACCATTTGGGGTTCACATGACATCCTAACTTCAGCAAATGCATCACGATTTTCATCGAGTAGCACCCGAATGGGCTCTGGAGCCAGACTGAACCTTGGGCCCTAACAAAGCTGCCAACTACAGCACTCGCCTTAAAACGGCAAGCTGTTGCTTGAAAAACCATTTAGGCAGCCGCCGAAAACCCATCGTTGATAAATGCATCACTTATTTTCCGGGCTACAACTGACTATTGGCCTGAGCCCGACCCGACCTCTGGCCCAATCCCGAAACCCCCAAGAGCGCCTTCTGAAATATAAAGTAGAGTGTTGAGAAAACCCATTGGGGTTCTCATGACATCCTAACTACATCAAATGCGTTACGATTTTCGTCGAGTGCGACCCGATTGGGCTTAGTAGCCAGACCGAATCTCGGGCCGGACAAAGCTCCCAACGACAGCACCCGCCTTTAAATGGCAAGCTGTTGCTTGAAAAACCATGTGGGCAGCCGCCGACAACCCAACGTTAATAAATGCATCACTTCTTTTGCCGGGCTACAGCTGACTATGGGCTCAAGCCCGACCCGAATCCGGCCCGATCTCGGTGACCCACAAAAGCGCCTTGTCAAGTGTAAAGCATGCTGTTGAAAAAACCATTTGGGGTGGTCATGAGATCCTAACCTCAATAAAGGTGTCACGATTTTCGTCGAATGGGATCGGATTGTGCTGTGAAGTCAGACCGAACCTTGGGTCCGGACGAAGTTCCCAACAACAGCACCCGCAAAAAAACGACAACTTTTCCTCGAAAAAAGCATGTAGGCAGCCACCGAAAACCCAACGTTAATAAATGCATCACTTTTTTGGCCGGGCTACAAATGACTATGGGCCAGAGCGCGACTCGACCATTTGCTCGATACTAGTGCCAGCCTAGAGCGCCTCCTCAAATATAAATCAGGTTGTTGAGAAACCATTTGGGGTGCTCATGACATCCTAACTTCAAAAATGCATCACGATTTTCATCGAGTAGCACCCGATTGGGCTCAGGAGCCAGACCGAACCTTGGGCCCTTACAAAGCTGCCAACGACAGCACCCGCCTTAAAATGGCAAGCTATTGCTTGAAAAACCATTCAGGCAGCCGCCGAAAACCCAACGTTGATAAATGCATCACTTATTTTCCGGGCTACAACTGACTATGGGCCATAGCCCGACCCGACCTCTGGCCCAATCCCGAAACCCCCAAGAGCGCCTTCTGAAATATAAAGTAGAGTGTTGAGAAAACCCATTGGGGTCTCATGACATCCTAACTAAAGCAAATGCATTACGATTTCGTCGAGTACGACCCGATTGGGCTTAGTAGCCAGACCGAATCTCGGGCCCTGACAAAGCTCCCAACTACAGCACCCACCTTAAAACGGCAAGCTGTTGCTTGAAAAACCATTTAGGCAGCCGCCGAAAACCCAACGTTGATAAATGCATCACTTATTTTCCGGGCTACAACTGACTATGGGCTCAAGCCCGACCCGAATCCGGCCCGATCTCGGTGACCCACAAAAGCGCCTTGTCAAGTGTAAAGCATGCTGTTGAAAAAACCATTTGGGGTGGTCATGAGATCCTAACCTCAATAAAGGTGTCACGATTTTCGTCGAATGGGATCGGATTGTGCTGTGAAGTCAGACCGAACCTTGGGTCCGGACGAAGTTCCCAACAACAGCACCCGCAAAAAAACGACAACTTTTCCTCGAAAAAACCATGTGGGCAGCCGCCGAAACCCAACGTTAATAAATGCATCACTTTTTTGGCCGGGCTAGAAATGACTATGGGCAAGAGCGCGACTCGACCATTTGCTCGATACTGGTGCCCGCCTAGAGCGCCTCCTCAAATATAAATCAGGTTGTTGAGAAAACCATTTGGGGTTCTCATGACATCCTACCTAAAGCAAATGCATTACGATTTCGTCGAGTACGACCCGATTGGGCTTAGTAGCCAGACCGAATCTCGGGCTCTGACAAAGCTCCCAACTACAGCACCCCTTAAAACGGCAAGCTATTGCTTGAAAAACCATTTCGGCAGCCGCCGAAAACGCATCGTTGATAAATGCATCACTTATTTTCCGGGCTACAACTGACTATGGGCCTGAGCCCGACCCGACCTCTGGCCCAATCCCGAAACCCTCCGAGAGCGCCTTCTCAAATATATAGCAGAGTGTTGAGAAAACCAATTGGGGTTCTCATGACATCCTAACTACAACAAATGCATTACGATTTACGTCGAGTGCGACCCGATTGGGTTTAGTAGCCAGACCGAATCTCGGGCCCGGACAAAGCTCCCAGCGACAGCACCCGCCATTAAATGGCAAGCTGTTGCTTGAAACACCATGTGGGCAGCCGCCGACAACCCAACGTTAATAAATGCATCACTTCTTTTGCCGGGCTACAGCTGACTTTGGGCTCAAGACTGACCCGAATCCGGCCCGATCTCGGTGACCCACAAAAGCGCCCTCTCAAGTGTAAAGCATGCTGTTGAAAAAACCATTTGGGGTGGTCATGAGATCCTAACTTCAATAAAGGCATCACGATTTACGTCGAATGGGACCCGATTGTGCTGTGAAGTCAAACCGAATCTTGGGTTCGGACGAAGTTACCAACAACAGCACCCGCCAATAAACGACAACATTTCCTTCAAAAAGCATGTAGGCAGCCACCGAAAACCCAACGTTAATAAATGCATCACTTCTTTGGCCGGGCTACAAATGACTATGGGCCAGAGCGCGACTCGACCATTTGGGGTTCACATGACATCCTAACTTCAGCAAATGCATCACGATTTTCATCGAGTAGCACCCGAATGGGCTCTGGAGCCAGACTGAACCTTGGGCCCTAACAAAGCTGCCAACTACAGCACTCGCCTTAAAACGGCAAGCTGTTGCTTGAAAAACCATTTAGGCAGCCGCCGAAAACCCATCGTTGATAAATGCATCACTTATTTTCCGGGCTACAACTGACTATTGGCCTGAGCCCGACCCGACCTCTGGCCCAATCCCGAAACCCCCCAAGAGCGCCTTCTGAAATATAAAGTAGAGTGTTGAGAAAACCCATTGGGGTTCTCATGACATCCTAACTACATCAAATGCGTTACGATTTTCGTCGAGTGCGACCCGATTGGGCTTAGTAGCCAGACCGAATCTCGGGCCGGACAAAGCTCCCAACGACAGCACCCGCCTTTAAATGGCAAGCTGTTGCTTGAAAAACCATGTGGGCAGCCGCCGACAACCCAACGTTAATAAATGCATCACTTCTTTTGCCGGGCTACAGCTGACTATGGGCTCAAGCCCGACCCGAATCCGGCCCGATCTCGGTGACCCACAAAAGCGCCTTGTCAAGTGTAAAGCATGCTGTTGAAAAAACCATTTGGGGTGGTCATGAGATCCTAACTCAATAAAGGTGTCACGATTTTCGTCGAATGGGATCGGATTGTGCTGTGAAGTCAGACCGAACCTTGGGTCCGGACGAAGTTCCCAACAACAGCACCCGCAAAAAAACGACAACTTTTCCTCGAAAAAGCATGTAGGCAGCCACCGAAAACCCAACGTTAATAATGCATCACTTTTTTGGCCGGGCTACAAATGACTATGGGCCAGAGCGCGACTCGACCATTTGCTCGATACTAGTGCCAGCCTAGAGCGCCTCCTCAAATATAAATCAGGTTGTTGAGAAAACCATTTGGGGTGCTCATGACATCCTAACTTCAAAAAATGCATCACGATTTTCATCGAGTAGCACCCGATTGGGCTCAGGAGCCAGACCGAACCTTGGGCCCTTACAAAGCTGCCAACGACAGCACCCGCCTTAAAATGGCAAGCTATTGCTTGAAAAACCATTCAGGCAGCCGCCGAAAACCCAACGTTAATAAATGCATCACTTATTTTCCGGGCTACAACTGACTATGGGCCATAGCCCGACCCGACCTCTGGCCCAATCCCGAAACCCCCAAGAGCGCCTTCTGAAATATAAAGTAGAGTGTTGAGAAAACCCATTGGGGATCTCATGACATCCTAACTAAAGCAAATGCATTACGATTTCGTCGAGTACGACCCGATTGGGCTTAGTAGCCAGACCGAATCTCGGGCCCTGACAAAGCTCCCAACTACAGCACCCACCTTAAAACGGCAAGCTGTTGCTTGAAAAACCATTTAGGCAGCCGCCGAAAACCCAACGTTGATAAATGCATCACTTATTTTCCGGGCTACAACTGACTATGGGCTCAAGCCCGACCCGAATCCGGCCCGATCTCGGTGACCCACAAAAGCGCCTTGTCAAGTGTAAAGCATGCTGTTGAAAAAACCATTTGGGGTGGTCATGAGATCCTAACTCAATAAAGGTGTCACGATTTTCGTCGAATGGGATCGGATTGTGCTGTGAAGTCAGACCGAACCTTGGGTCCGGACGAAGTTCCCAACAACAGCACCCGCAAAAAACGACAACTTTTCCTCGAAAAAACCATGTAGGCAGCCACCGAAAACCCAACGTTAATAAATGCATCACTTTTTTGGCCGGGCTACAAATGACTATGGGCCAGAGCGCGACCGACCATTTGCTCGATACTGGTGCCCGCCTAGAGCGCCTCCTCAAATATAAATCAGGTTGTTAAGAAAACCATTTGGGGTGCTCATGACATCCTACTAAAGCAAATGCATTACGATTTCGTCGAGTACGACCCGATTGGGCTTAGTAGCCAGACCGAATCTCGGGCCCTGACAAAGCTCCCAACTACAGCACCCACCTTAAAACGGCAAGCTATTGCTTGAAAAACCATTTAGGCAGCCGCCGAAAACCATCGTTGATAAATGCATCACTTATTTTCCGGGCTACAACTGACTATGGGCCTGAGCCCGACCCGACCTCTGGCCCAATCCCGAAACCCTCCGAGAGCGCCTTCTCAAATATATAGCAGAGTGTTGAGAAAACCAATTGGGGTTCTCATGACATCCTAACTACAACAAATGCATTACGATTTACGTCGAGTGCGACCCGATTGGGTTTAGTAGCCAGACCGAATCTCGGGCCCGGACAAAGCTCCCAGCGACAGCACCCGCCTTAAATGGCAAGCTGTTGCTTGAAAAACCATGTGGGCAGCCGCCGACAACCCAACGTTAATAAATGCATCACTTCTTTTGCCGGGCTACAGCTGACTTTGGGCTCAAGACCGACCCGAATCCGGCCCGATCTCGGTGACCCACAAAAGCGCCCTCTCAAGTGTAAAGCATGCTGTTGAAAAAACCATTTGGGGTGGTCATGAGATCCTAACTTCAATAAAGGCATCACGATTTACGTCGAATGGGACCGATTGTGCTGTGAAGTCAAACCGAATCTTGGGTTCGGACGAAGTTACCAACAACAGCACCCGCCAAAAAACGACAACTTTTCCTTCAAAAAGCATGTAGGCAGCCACCGAAAACCCAACGTTAATAAATGCATCACTTCTTTGGCCGGGCTACAAATGACTATGGGCCAGAGCGCGACTCGACCATTTGGGGTTCACATGACATCCTAACTTCAGCAAATGCATCACGATTTTCATCGAGTAGCACCCGAATGGGCTCTGGAGCCAGACTGAACCTTGGGCCTAACAAAGCTGCCAACTACAGCACCGCCTTAAAACGGCAAGCTATTGCTTGAAAAACCATTTAGGCAGCCGCCGAAAACCATCGTTGATAAATGCATCACTTATTTTCCGGGCTACAACTGACTATGGGTGAGCCCGACCCGACCTCTGGCCCAATCCCGAAACCCCCGAGAGCGCCTTCTCAAATATATAGCAGAGTGTTGAGAAAACCCATTGGGGTTCTCATGACATCCTAACTTCAATAAAGGCATCACGATTTACGTCGAATGGGACCCGATTGTGCTGTGAAGTCAAACCGAATCTTGGGTTCGGACGAAGTTCCAAAACAACACCCGCCAAAAACGACAACTTTTCCTTCAAAAAGCATGTAGGCAGCCACCGAAAACCCAACGTTAATAAATGCATCACTTCTTTGGCCGGGCTACAAATGACTATGGGCCAGAGCGCGACTCGACCATTTTCTCGATACTGGTGCCCGCTTAGAGCGCCTCCTCAAATATAAATCAGGTTTTTGAGAAAACCATTTGGGTTCTCATGACATCCTAACTTCAGCAAATGCATCACGATTTTCATCGAGTAGCACCCGATTGGGCTCTGGAGCCAGACCGAACCTTGGGCCCTAACAAAGCTGCCAACGACAGCACTCGCCTTAAAACGGCAAGCTATTGCTTGAAAAACCATTTAGGCAGCCGCCGAAAACCATCGTTGATAAATGCATCACTTATTTTCCGGGCTACAACTGACTATGGGCCTGAGCCCGACCCGACCTCTGGCCCAATCCCGAAACCCTCCGAGAGCGCCTTCTCAAATATATAGCAGAGTGTTGAGAAAACCAATTGGGGTTCTCATGACATCCTAACTACAGCAAATGCGTTACGATTTTCGTCGAGTGCGACCCGATTGGGCTTAGTAGCCAGACCGAATCTCGGGCCCGGACAAAGCTCCCACGACAGCACCCGCCATTAAATGGCAAGCTGTTGCTTGAAAAACCATGTGGGCAGCCGCCGACAACCCAACGTTAATAAATGCATCACTTCTTTTGCCGGGCTACAGCTGACTTTGGGCTCAAGACCGACCCGAATCCGGCCCGATCTCGGTGACCCACAAAAGCGCCTCTCAAGTGTAAAGCATGCTGTTGAAAAAACCATTTGGGGTGGTCATGAGATCCTAACTTCAATAAAGGCATCACGATTTTCGTCGAATGGGACCCGATTGTGCTGTGAAGTCAAACCGAATCTTGGGTTCGGACGAAGTTCCAACAACAGCACCCGCCAAAAAACGACAACTTTTCCTTCAAAAAGCATGTAGGCAGCCACCGAAAACCCAACGTTAATAAATGCATCACTTCTTTGGCCGGGCTACAAATGACTATGGGCCAGAGCGCGACTCGACCATTTGCTCGATACTGGTGCCCGCCTAGAGCGCCTCCTCAAATATAAATCAGGTTGTTGAGAAAACCATTTGGGGTTCTCATGACATCCTAACTTCAGCAAATGCATCACGATTTTCATCGAGTAGCACCCAATGGGCTCAGGAGCCAGACCGAACCTTGGGCCCTAACAAAAGCTGCCAACGACAGCACCGCCTTAAAACGGCAAGCTATTGCTTGAAAAACCATTTAGGCAGCCGCCGAAAACCCGTCGTTGATAAATGCATCACTTATTTTCCGGGCTACAACTGACTATGGGCCTGAGCCCGACCCGACCTCTGGCCCAATCCCGAAACCCTCCGAGAGCGCCTTCTCAAATATATAGCAGAGTGTTGAGAAAACCCATTGGGGTTCTCATGACATCCTAACTACAGCAAATGCGTTACGATTTTCGTCGAGTGCGACCCGATTGGGCTTAGTAGCCAGACCGAATCTCGGGCCGGACAAAGCTCCCAACGACAGCACCCGCCTTTAAATGGCAAGCTGTTGCTTGAAAAACCATGTGGGCAGCCGCCGACAACCCAACGTTAATAAATGCATCACTTTTTTGGCCGGGCTACAAATGACTATGGGCCAGAGCGCGACTCGACCATTTGCTCGATACTGGTGCCCGCCTAGAGCGCCTCCTCAAATATAAATCAGGTTGTTGAGAAAACCATTTGGGGTGCTCATGACATCCTAACTTCAGCAAATGCATCACGATTTTCATCGAGTAGCACCCGATTGGGCTTAGTAGCCAGACCGAATCTCGGGCCCTGACAAAGCTCCCAACTACAGCACCCACCTTAAAACGGCAAGCTGTTGCTTGAAAAACCATTTAGGCAGCCGCTGAAAACCCAACGTTGATAAATGCATCACTTATTTTCCGGGCCACAACTGACTATGGGCCTGAGCCCGACCCGACCTCTGGCCCAATCCTGAAACCCCCAAGAGCGCCTTCTCAAATATATAGCAGAGTGTTGAGAAAACCAATTGGGTTCTCATGACATCCTAACTACAACAAATGCATTACGATTTTCGTCGAGTGCGACCGATTGGGCTTAGTAGCCAGACCGAATCTCGGGCCGGACAAAGCTCCCAGCGACAGCCCCCGCCTTTAAATGGCAAGCTGTTGCTTGAAAAACCATGTGGGCAGCCGCCGACAACCCAACGTTAATAAATGCATCACTTCTTTTGCCGGGCTACAGCTGACTTTGGGCTCAAGACCGACCCGAATCCGGCCCGATCTCGGTGACCCACAAAAGCGCCCTTCAAGTGTAAAGCATGCTGTTGAAAAAACCATTTGGGGTGGTCATGAGATCCTAACTTCAATAAAGGCATCACGATTTTCGTCGAATGGGACCCGATTGTGCTGTGAAGTCAAACCAAATCTTGGGTTCGGACGAAGTTCCAACAACAGCACCCGCCAAAAAACGACAACTTTTCCTTCAAAAAGCATGTAGGCAGCCACCGAAACCCAACGTTAATAAATGCATCACTTCTTTGGCCGGGCTACAAATGACTATGGGCCAGAGCGCGACTCGACCATTTGCTCGATACTGGTGCCCGCCTAGAGCGCCTCCTCAAATATAAATCAGGTTGTTGAGAAAACCATTTGGGGTTCTCATGACATCCTAACTTCAGCAAATGCATCACGATTTTCATCGAGTAGCACCCGATGGGCTCAGGAGCCAGACCGAACCTTGGGCCCTAACAAAGCTGCCAACGACAGCACCGCCTTAAAACGGCAAGCTATTGCTTGAAAAACCATTTAGGCAGCCGCCGAAAACCCATCGTTGATAAATGCATCACTTATTTTCCGGGCTACAACTGACTATGGGCCTGAGCCCGACCCGACCTCTGGCCCAATCCCGAAACCCCCGAGAGCGCCTTCTCAAATATATAGCAGAGTGTTGAGAAAACCATTGGGGTTCTCACATCCTAACTACAGCAAATGCGTTACGATTTTCGTCGAGTGCGACCCGATTGGGCTTAGTAGCCAGACCGAATCTCGGGCCCGGACAAAGCTCCCAACGACAGCACCCGCCTTAAATGGCAAGCTGTTGCTTGAAAAACCATGTGGGCAGCCGCCGACAACCCAACGTTAATAAATGCATCACTTCTTTTGCCGGCTACAGCTGACTTGGGGCGACCCGATCAAGCGCGTAGCCAAAAAACCATTTGGGGTGGTCATGAGATCCTAACTTCAATAAAGGCCCGTCGAATCCGGTGACAAAGCTCCCAAACTGCACCCATTAAATGGCAAGCTGTTGCTTGAAAAACCATGTGGGCAGCCGCCGACAACCCAACGTTAATAAATGCATCACTTCTTTTGCCGGGCTACAGCTGACTTGGGCTCAAGCCGACCCGAATCCGGCCGATCTCGGTGACCCACAAAAGCGCCTCTCAAGTGTAAAGCATGCTGTTGAAAAAACCATTTGGGGTGGTCATGAGATCCTAACTTCAATAAAGGTATCACGATTTTCGTCGAATGGGACCGATTGTGCTGTGAAGTCAGACCGAACCTTGGGTCCGGACGAAGTTCCCAACAACAGCACCCGCAAAAAAACGACAACTTTTCCTTCAAAAAGCATGTAGGCAGCCACCGAAAACCCAACGTTAATAAATGCATCACTTCTTTGGCCGGGCTACAAATGACTATGGGCCAGAGCGCGACTCGACCATTTGCTCGATACTGGTGCCCGCCTAGAGCGCCTCCTCAAATATAAATCAGGTTGTTGAGAAAACCATTTGGGGTTCTCATGACATCCTAACTTCAGCAAATGCATCACGATTTTCATCGAGTAGCACCCGATTGGGCTCAGGAGCCAGACCGAACCTTGGGCCCTAACAAAGCTGCCAACGACAGCACCGCCTTAAAACGGCAAGCTATTGCTTGAAAAACCATTTAGGCAGCCGCCGAAAACCCATCGTTGATAAATGCATCACTTATTTTCCGGGCTACAACTGACTATGGGCCTGAGCCCGACCCGACCTCTGGCCCAATCCCGAAACCCTCCGAGAGCGCCTTCTCAAATATATAGCAGAGTGTTGAGAAAACCCATTGGGGTTCTCATGACATCCTAACTACAGCAAATGCGTTACGATTTTCGTCGAGTGCGACCCGATTGGGCTTAGTAGCCAGACCGAATCTCGGGCCCGGACAAAGCTCCCAACGACAGCACCCGCCTTAAATGGCAAGCTGTTGCTTGAAAAACCATGTGGGCAGCCGCCGACAACCCAACGTTAATAAATGCATCACTTCTTTTGCCGGGCTACAGCTGACTTTGGGCTCAAGCCCGACCCGAATCCGGCCCGATCTCGGTGACCCACAAAAGCGCCCTCAAGTGTAAAGCATGCTGTTGAAAAAACCATTTGGGGTGGTCATGAGATCCTAACTTCAATAAAGGTATCACGATTTTCGTCGAATGGGACCGGATTGTGCTGTGAAGTCAGACCGAACCTTGGGTCCTACAAAGTTCCCAACAACAGCACCCGCCAAAAAACGACAACTTTTCCTTCAAAAAGCATGTAGGCAGCCACCGAAAACCCAACGTTAATAAATGCATCACTTCTTTGGCCGGGCTACAAATGACTATGGGCCAGAGCGCGACTCGACCATTTGCTCGATACTGGTGCCCGCCTAGAGCGCCTCCTCAAATATAAATCAGGTTGTTGAGAAAACCATTTGGGGTTCTCATGACATCCTAACTAAAGCAAATGCATACGATTTCGTCGAGTACGACCCGATTGGGCTTAGTAGCCAGACCGAATCTCGGGCCCTGACAAAGCTCCCAACTACAGCACCCACCT
This sequence comes from Utricularia gibba, assembly GCA_002189035.1. Classification (NCBI taxonomy): domain Eukaryota; kingdom Viridiplantae; phylum Streptophyta; class Magnoliopsida; order Lamiales; family Lentibulariaceae; genus Utricularia; species Utricularia gibba. The sequence continues at coordinate 69,117 of NEEC01000072.1, forward strand.
TAAAACGGCAAGCTGTTGCTTGAAAAACCATTTAGGCAGCCGCGAAAACCCAACGTTGATAAATGCATCACTTATTTTCCGGGCCACAACTGACTATGGGCCTGAGCCCGACCCGACCTCTGGCCCAATCCTGAAACCCCCGAGCGCCTTCTCAAATATATAGCAGAGTGTTGAGAAAACCAATTGGGGTTCTCATGACATCCTAACTACAACAAATGCATTACGATTTTCGTCGAGTGCGACCGATTGGGCTTAGTAGCCAGACCGAATCTCGGGCCGGACAAAGCTCCCACGACAGCACCCGCCTTTAAATGGCAAGCTGTTGCTTGAAAAACCATGTGGGCAGCCGCCGACAACCCAACGTTAATAAATGCATCACTTCTTTTGCCGGGCTACAGCTGACTTTGGGCTCAAGACCGACCCGAATCCGGCCCGATCTCGGTGACCCACAAAAGCGCCTTCTCAAGTGTAAAGCATGCTGTTGAAAAAACCATTTGGGGTGGTCATGAGATCCTAACTTCAATAAAGGCATCACGATTTTCGTCGAATGGGACCGATTGTGCTGTGAAGTCAGACCAAACTTGGGTTTCCAACAACAGCACCCGCCAAAAAACGACAACTTTTCCTTCAAAAAGCATGTAGGCAGCCACCGAAAACCCAACGTTAATAAATGCATCACTTCTTTGGCCGGGCTACAAATGACTATGGGCCAGAGCGCGACTCGACCATTTGCTCGATACTGGTGCCCGCCTAGAGCGCCTCCTCAAATATAAATCAGGTTGTTGAGAAAACCATTTGGGGTTCTCATGACATCCTAACTTCAGCAAATGCATCACGATTTTCATCGAGTAGCACCCGATGGGCTCAGGAGCCAGACCGAACCTTGGGCCCTAACAAAGCTGCCAACGACAGCACCGCCTTAAAACGGCAAGCTATTGCTTGAAAAACCATTTAGGCAGCCGCCGAAAACCATCGTTGATAAATGCATCACTTATTTTCCGGGCTACAACTGACTATGGGCCTGAGCCCGACCCGACCTCTGGCCAATCCTAAACCCCCCAAGAGCGCCTTCTCAAATATATAGCAGAGTGTTGAGAAAACCATTGGGTTCTCATGACATCCTAACTACAACAAATGCATTACGATTTTCGTCGAGTGCGACCCGATTGGGCTTAGTAGCCAGACCGAATCTCGGGCCGGACAAAGCTCCCAACGACAGCACCCGCCTTAAATGGCAAGCTGTTGCTTGAAAAACCATGTGGGCAGCCGCCGACAACCCAACGTTAATAAATGCATCACTTCTTTTGCCGGGCTACAGCTGACTTTGGGCTCAAGCCCGACCCGAATCCGGCCCGATCTCGGTGACCCACAAAAGCGCCTTCTCAAGTGTAAAGCATGCTGTTGAAAAAACCATTTGGGGTGGTCATGAGATCCTAACTTCAAAAAGGTATCACGATTTTCGTCGAATGGGACCGGATTGTGCTGTGAAGTCAGACCGAACCTTGGGTCCTGACAAAGTTCCCAACAACAGCACCCGCCAAAAAACGACAACTTTTCCTTCAAAAAGCATGTAGGCAGCCACCGAAAACCCAACGTTAATAAATGCATCACTTCTTTGGCCGGGCTACAAATGACTATGGGCCAGAGCGCGACTCGACCATTTGCTCGATACTGGTGCCCGCCTAGAGCGCCTCCTCAAATATAAATCAGGTTGTTGAGAAAACCATTTGGGGTTCTCATGACATCCTAACTAAAGCAAATGCATTACGATTTCGTCGAGTACGACCCGATTGGGCTTAGTAGCCAGACCGAATCTCGGGCCCTGACAAAGCTCCCAACTACAGCACCACCTTAAAACGGCAAGCTGTTGCTTGAAAAACCATTTAGGCAGCCGCTGAAAACCCAACGTTGATAAATGCATCACTTATTTTCCGGGCCACAACTGACTATGGGCCTGAGCCCGACCCGACCTCTGGCCCAATCCTGAAACCCCCCAAGAGCGCCTTCTCAAATATATAGCAGAGTGTTGAGAAAACCATTGGGTTCTCATGACATCCTAACTACAACAAATGCATTACGATTTTCGTCGAGTGCGACCGATTGGGCTTAGTAGCCAGACCGAATCTCGGGCCGGACAAAGCTCCCAGCGACAGCCCCCGCCTTTAAATGGCAAGCTGTTGCTTGAAAAACCATGTGGGCAGCCGCCGACAACCCAACGTTAATAAATGCATCACTTCTTTTGCCGGGCTACAGCTGACTTTGGGCTCAAGCCGACCCGAATCCGGCCCGATCTCGGTGACCCACAAAAGCGCCTCTCAAGTGTAAAGCATGCTGTTGAAAAAACCATTTGGGGTGGTCATGAGATCCTAACTTCAATAAAGGCATCACGATTTACGTCGAATGGGACCCGATTGTGCTGTGAAGTCAAACCAAATCTTGGGTCGGACGAAGTTACCAACAACAGCACCCGCCAAAAAACGACAACTTTTCCTTCAAAAAGCATGTAGGCAGCCACCGAAAACCCAACGTTAATAAATGCATCACTTCTTTGGCCGGGCTACAAATGACTATGGGCCAGAGCGCGACTCGACCATTTGCTCGATACTGGTGCCCGCCTAGAGCGCCTCCTCAAATATAAATCAGGTTGTTGAGAAAACCATTTGGGGTTCTCATGACATCCTAACTTCAGCAAATGCATCACGATTTTCATCGAGTAGCACCCCATTGGGCTCAGGAGCCAGACCGAACCTTGGGCCCTAACAAAGCTGCCAACGACAGCACTCGCCTTAAAACGGCAAGCTATTGCTTGAAAAACCATTTAGGCAGCCGCCGAAAACCATCGTTGATAAATGCATCACTTATTTTCCGGGCTACAACTGACTATGGGCCTGAGCCCGACCCGACCTCTGGCCCAATCCTGAAACCCCCCAAGAGCGCCTTCTCAACATATAGCAGAGTGTTGAGAAAACCATTGGGGTTCTCATGACATCCTAACTACAACAAATGCATTACGATTTTCGTCGAGTGCGACCCGATTGGGCTTAGTAGCCAGACCGAATCTCGGGCCCGGACAAAGCTCCCAACGACAGCACCCGCCTTAAATGGCAAGCTGTTGCTTGAAAAACCATGTGGGCAGCCGCCGACAACCCAACGTTAATAAATGCATCACTTCTTTTGCCGGGCTACAGCTGACTTTGGGCTCAAGCCCGACCCGAATCCGGCCCGATCTCGGTGACCCACAAAAGCGCCCTCTCAAGTGTAAAGCATGCTGTTGAAAAAACCATTTGGGGTGGTCATGAGATCCTAACTTCAATAAAGGTATCACGATTTTCGTCGAATGGGACCGATTGTGCTGTGAAGTCAGACCGAACCTTGGGTCCTGACAAAGTTCCCAACAACAGCACCCGCCAAAAAACGACAACTTTTCCTTCAAAAAGCATGTAGGCAGCCACCGAAAACCCAACGTTAATAAATGCATCACTTCTTTGGCCGGGCTACAAATGACTATGGGCCAGAGCGCGACTCGACCATTTGCTCGATACTGGTGCCCGCCTAGAGCGCCTCCTCAAATATAAATCAGGTTGTTGAGAAAACCATTTGGGGTTCTCATGACATCCTAACTAAAGCAAATGCATTACGATTTCGTCGAGTACGACCCGATTGGGCTTAGTAGCCAGACCGAATCTCGGGCCCTGACAAAGCTCCCAACTACAGCACCCACCTTAAAACGGCAAGCTGTTGCTTGAAAAACCATTTAGGCAGCCGCTGAAAACCCAACGTTGATAAATGCATCACTTATTTTCCGGGCCACAACTGACTATGGGCCTGAGCCCGACCCGACCTCTGGCCCAATCCCGAAACCCTCCGAGAGCGCCTTCTCAAATATATAGCAGAGTGTTGAGAAAACCCATTGGGGTTCTCATGACATCCTAACTACAGCAAATGCGTTACGATTTTCGTCGAGTGCGACCCGATTGGGCTTAGTAGCCAGACCGAATCTCGGGCCGGACAAAGCTCCCAACGACAGCACCCGCCTTTAAATGGCAAGCTGTTGCTTGAAAAACCATGTGGGCAGCCGCCGACAACCCAACGTTAATAAATGCATCACTTCTTTTGCCGGGCTACAGCTGACTTTGGGCTCAAGCCCGACCCGAATCCGGCCCGATCTCGGTGACCCACAAAAGCGCCCTCTCAAGTGTAAAGCATGCTGTTGAAAAAACCATTTGGGGTGGTCATGAGATCCTAACTTCAATAAAGGTATCACGATTTTCGTCGAATGGGACCGGATTGTGCTGTGAAGTCAGACCGAACCTTGGGTCCTGACAAAGTTCCCAACAACAGCACCCGCCAAAAAACGACAACTTTTCCTTCAAAAAGCATGTAGGCAGCCACCGAAAACCCAACGTTAATAAATGCATCACTTCTTTGGCCGGGCTACAAATGACTATGGGCCAGAGCGCGACTCGACCATTTGCTCGATACTGGTGCCCGCCTAGAGCGCCTCCTCAAATATAAATCAGGTTGTTGAGAAAACCATTTGGGGTTCTCATGACATCCTAACTAAAGCAAATGCATTACGATTTCGTCGAGTACGACCCGATTGGGCTTAGTAGCCAGACCGAATCTCGGGCCCTGACAAAGCTCCCAACTACAGCACCACCTTAAAACGGCAAGCTGTTGCTTGAAAAACCATTTAGGCAGCCGCTGAAAACCCAACGTTGATAAATGCATCACTTATTTTCCGGGCCACAACTGACTATGGGCCTGAGCCCGACCCGACCTCTGGCCCAATCCTGAAACCCCCAAGAGCGCCTTCTCAAATATATAGCAGAGTGTTGAGAAAACCAATTGGGGTTCTCATGACATCCTAACTACAACAAATGCATTACGATTTTCGTCGAGTGCGACCGATTGGGCTTAGTAGCCAGACCGAATCTCGGGCCCGGACAAAGCTCCCACGACAGCACCCGCCATTAAATGGCAAGCTGTTGCTTGAAAAACATGTGGGCAGCCGCCGACAACCCAACGTTAATAAATGCATCACTTCTTTTGCCGGGCTACAGCTGACTTTGGGCTCAAGACCGACCCGAATCCGGCCCGATCTCGGTGACCCACAAAAGCGCCCTCTCAAGTGTAAAGCATGCTGTTGAAAAAACCATTTGGGGTGGTCATGAGATCCTAACTTCAATAAAGGTATCACGATTTTCGTCGAATGGGACCGGATTGTGCTGTGAAGTCAGACCGAACCTTGGGTCCGGACAAAGTTCCCAACAACAGCACCCGCAAAAAAACGACAACTTTTCCTTCAAAAAGCATGTAGGCAGCCACCGAAAACCCAACGTTAATAAATGCATCACTTCTTTGGCCGGGCTACAAATGACTATGGGCCAGAGCGCGACTCGACCATTTGCTCGATACTGGTGCCCGCCTAGAGCGCCTCCTCAAATATAAATCAGGTTGTTGAGAAAACCATTTGGGGTGCTCATGACATCCTAACTTCAGCAAATGCATCACGATTTTCATCGAGTAGCACCCGATTGGGCTCAGGAGCCAGACCGAACCTTGGGCCCTAACAAAGCTGCCAACGACAGCACTCGCCTTAAAACGGCAAGCTATTGCTTGAAAAACCATTTAGGCAGCCGCCGAAAACCCATCGTTGATAAATGCATCACTTATTTTCCGGGCTACAACTGACTATGGGCTGAGCCCGACCCGACCTCTGGCCCAATCCCGAAACCCTCCGAGAGCGCCTTCTCAAATATATAGCAGAGTGTTGAGAAAACCCATTGGGGTTCTCGTGACATCCTAACTACAAAAATGCGTTACGATTTTCGTCGAGTGCGACCCGATTGGGCTTAGTAGCCAGACCGAATCTCGGGCCGGACAAAGCTCCCAACGACAGCACCCGCGCCTCTGCGACCGATGGCTTAGTAGCTCTCGTTTTAAATGCTTGCTTGAAAAACCATGTGGGCAGCCGCCGACAACCCAACGTTAATAAATGCATCACTTCTTTTGCCGGGCTACAGCTGACTTTGGGCTCAAGCCCGACCCGAATCCGGCCCGATCTCGGTGACCCACAAAAGCGCCCCTCAAGTGTAAAGCATGCTGTTGAAAAAACCATTTGGGGTGGTCATGAGATCCTAACTTCAATAAAGGTATCACGATTTTCGTCGAATGGGACCGGATTGTGCTGTGAAGTCAGACCGAACCTTGGGTCCTGACAAAGTTCCCAACAACAGCACCCGCCAAAAAACGACAACTTTTCCTTCAAAAAGCATGTAGGCAGCCACCGAAAACCCAACGTTAATAAATGCATCACTTCTTTGGCCGGGCTACAAATGACTATGGGCCAGAGCGCGACTCGACCATTTGCTCGATACTGGTGCCCGCCTAGAGCGCCTCCTCAAATATAAATCAGGTTGTTGAGAAAACCATTTGGGGTGCTCATGACATCCTAACTTCAGCAAATGCATCACGATTTTCATCGAGTAGCACCCGATTGGGCTCAGGAGCCAGACCGAACCTTGGGCCCTAACAAAGCTGCCAACGACAGCACTCGCCTTAAAACGGCAAGCTATTGCTTGAAAAACCATTTAGGCAGCCGCCGAAAACCCATCGTTGATAAATGCATCACTTATTTTCCGGGCTACAACTGACTATGGGCCTGAGCCCGACCCGACCTCTGGCCCAATCCCGAAACCCTCCGAGAGCGCCTTCTCAAATATATAGCAGAGTGTTGAGAAAACCCATTGGGGTTCTCATGACATCCTAACTACAGCAAATGCGTTACGATTTTCGTCGAGTGCGACCCGATTGGGCTTAGTAGCCAGACCGAATCTCGGGCCGGACAAAGCTCCCAACGACAGCACCCGCCTTTAAATGGCAAGCTGTTGCTTGAAAAACCATGTGGGCAGCCGCCGACAACCCAACGTTAATAAATGCATCACTTCTTTTGCCGGGCTACAGCTGACTTTGGGCTCAAGCCCGACCCGAATCCGGCCCGATCTCGGTGACCCACAAAAGCGCCCTCTCAAGTGTAAAGCATGCTGTTGAAAAAACCATTTGGGGTGGTCATGAGATCCTAACTTCAATAAAGGTATCACGATTTTCGTCGAATGGGACCGATTGTGCTGTGAAGTCAGACCGAACCTTGGGTCCTGACAAAGTTCCCAACAACAGCACCCGCCAAAAAACGACAACTTTTCCTTCAAAAAGCATGTAGGCAGCCACCGAAAACCCAACGTTAATAAATGCATCACTTCTTTGGCCGGGCTACAAATGACTATGGGCCAGAGCGCGACTCGACCATTTGCTCGATACTGGTGCCCGCCTAGAGCGCCTCCTCAAATATAAATCAGGTTGTTGAGAAAACCATTTGGGGTTCTCATGACATCCTAACTAAAGCAAATGCATTACGATTTCGTCGAGTACGACCCGATTGGGCTTAGTAGCCAGACCGAATCTCGGGCCCTGACAAAGCTCCCAACTACAGCACCACCCTTAAAACGGCAAGCTATTGCTTGAAAAACCATTTAGGCAGCCGCCGAAAACCCACGTTGATAAATGCATCACTTATTTTCCGGGCTACAACTGACTATGGGCCTGAGCCCGACCCGACCTCTGGCCCAATCCCGAAACCCCCGAGAGCGCCTTCTCAAATATATAGCAGAGTGTTGAGAAAACCCATTGGGGTTCTCATGACATCCTAACTACAACAAATGCGTTACGATTTTCGTCGAGTGCGACCCGATTGGGCTTAGTAGCCAGACCGAATCTCGGGCCGGACAAAGCTCCCAACGACAGCACCCGCCTTAAATGGCAAGCTGTTGCTTGAAAAACCATGTGGGCAGCCGCCGACAACCCAACGTTAATAAATGCATCACTTCTTTTGCCGGGCTACAGCTGACTTTGGGCTCAAGCCCGACCCGAATCCGGCCCGATCTCGGTGACCCACAAAAGCGCCCTCTCAAGTGTAAAGCATGCTGTTGAAAAAACCATTTGGGGTGGTCATGAGATCCTAACTTCAATAAAGGTATCACGATTTTCGTCGAATGGGACCGGATTGTGCTGTGAAGTCAGACCGAACCTTGGGTCCTGACAAGTTCCCAACAACAGCACCCGCCAAAAAACGACAACTTTTCCTTCAAAAAGCATGTAGGCAGCCACCGAAAACCCAACGTTAATAAATGCATCACTTCTTTGGCCGGGCTACAAATGACTATGGGCCAGAGCGCGACTCGACCATTTGCTCGAACTGGTGCCCGCCTAGAGCGCCTCCTCAAATATAAATCAGGTTGTTGAGAAAACCATTTGGGGTTCTCATGCCGCGGTGAACCCGTGGCGGAAACCAACCCTTTTTACTCGCGACATTTCCCATACTATAGAGAACCGAACTCGCGACCCCCCCGCACGCGACCAAGATCGAAGCACAGCCAGCATCGTCGCCAGACGTCGAGAGAGCGACGCAGCAGAGCAACGATCACGGAACCGAGACGCGCTCGCGACACCCATATCGCGGAAGCGCAATGCACGCAGCCACGCGGCGAGGGGCTTACGAATCCGAAGATTTTGCATGCGCAGCATCCATCCTCGCTCGACACGCATCGTGCGCGGGATGGATCCCCCATTCTCGCCAGCCAACCTGACCCGCCACGCGACGGGAGGCCTTACCATGCCACCAACGTTTCCGGATGCATAGCTTCCATTCTCGCCCCGAACGCATCGAGTGCGCGCGGGGCATCCCACCCATTTTCGTAAGCCAACCAGAGCGGGGATCCGTTTTTTTTCATGCATAGCCCCCCCCATCCATTCTCGCCCGGCACGCATAGCGTGTGCGTGCACGGGGGGGCCATCCATCCTATTTCGCAACGCGGCGTGGGGAATCAATTTCCTGATGCGTGGCATCCATTCTCGCCCGGCACGCACCGTGTGCGTACCGAGGCATCCATCGTTCGTCCGAAGCCAACCTGACCGGAGCGAGGCGTGCGGGACATTTTTTGATGCGTTGCATCTGATCTCGCCTCGCTCGGATCGCACACGGGATCGGGGGGTAACCCCGTGCGCGATAGGATACGCGTCTCGCCAGCTTGCGGGTGTGGCGGGCGGGCGACCCGACCCGACCCGTCCGTACACCCCCGGGAACACCTCCCCCCTCAAGAAGGAAGAACATGCCAAAACCCACGTGGCGGCACCGGACATCAAAATGTCGAAAAAAGCGTGACTTTTTTCGGTGGGCCACATGGCGACCCGAGGGTGGGCCCGGTGCCTCCAGAGACACCTCCCCCTCAAGAAGGGAGAACATGCCAAAACTTGGGTGACGGCAGCGGACATCGAAATGTCGAAAGAAGCGTGACTTTTGTCGCGAGCGCGCCGAGCGTCCCGTGCGCTCGGCACCGCTACGCCGTCCCGCGCGCCATGCCCGCGCGGCACTCAGCATGCTATAATCGATTCCGCGAGCACGGGCGATGAGCGTCGTGCGCACGCAGCATCGCCATCTCGTTCGTTGGCCCGCTCCGCCCGGGCATTGGTGGAGGGGGAACCCGCCCTCCCCGGACGCCATACGCCGCGCGCGCGCGTCGTCCGTCGGCAAAGGCTAAGGCTAAGGCGCGCGCGCGCGGCGCGTGGGGGTGCTTCTGCACCCCCTCGCTCTTGCGCATCACCGCGCCCACCATGCCGCGGCGTGCCTGATTCCCACGGTTTCTCGATGCGCCACCCCCGATCACCGTATCGCCGCGCCCCGCGCATGGCGCGTCGCGGACACTCCCGCGCGAGTCACCGCCCCGCGCATGCTCGAGCGAGCCGTTACTAGGGCGAGCGTCCGAGCGAGTGACCGTTCCGCGCATGCTCGAGCGGGGCGTGCATGCGGGCGTCCTGCGCGAGTCATTCCCCGCGCATGCTCGACCAACTTGAGGGGGAACCCACCCCTCCACGTCCGCACGCCGGGGCCACAAGGGCCCCAGAGGGGTGGCCCGGTGCCTCCAGGACACCTCCCCCCTCAAGAAGGGAGAACATGCCAAAACCTAGGTGACGGCACTGGACATCCAAATGTCGAAAAAAGCGTGACTTTTTTCGGTGGGCCACATGGCCCCGTGAGGGTGGGCCCAGTGCCTCCAGAGACACCTCCCCCCCTCAAGAAGGGAGATCATGCCAAAATGGAGGTGGCGGCACTGCACATCCAAATGTCGAAAAAAGCGTGACTTTTCGCACGAGCGCGCCGAGCGTCCCTTGCGCGCGTACGCAGCGCCATCTCGCTCGCCATGCCGCGCGGGTCATCCCGCCCATGTCCGAGCATGGCGTGCGGGCGGGCGTCCCGCGCGAGGCCATCCCCGCGCATGTTCGATCATGGCGTGCGGGGGGGCGTCCCGCGCGAGGCCATGCCCGCCCATGTCCGAGCATGGCGCGCGGGCGGGCGTCCCGCGCGAGACATTCCCCGCCCATGTCCGAGCATGGCGTGCGGGCGGCGTCCCGTGGGAGTCATTCCCCGCGCATGCTCGAGCATGGCGCGCGGGCAACCGTCCCGCGCGAGACATTCCCGCGCGCATGCTCGAGCAAGGCGTGCGGGCGGGCGTCCATGGCGAGTCACCGCCCCACGCATGGCGTGCGGACGCAGGTCCCGTGCGAGACATCGAACGTGCTTGCTCGAGCATCTTGAGGGGAACCCACCCCTACTCGCCCGATGGAGGTGCTGCCTCCACGCCATGCCCACGGAGCCGGCGCCGCACGCCTGGGGCACACCGCCCCCGAGGGTGGGCCGGGTGCCTCTCGAGACACCTCCCCCTCAAGAAGGGAGAACATGCCAAAACCCAGGTGGCGGCACTGGACATCCAAATGTTGAAAAAAGCGTGGCTTTTTTCGGTGGGCCACAAGGCGCCCGAGGGTGGGCCCAGTGCCTCCAGAGACACTCCCCCCTCAAGAAGGGAGAACATGCCAAAACCCAGGTGGCGGCACTGGACATCCAAATGTTGAAAAAAGCGTGGCTTTTTTCGGTGGGCCACAAGGCGCCCCGAGGGTGGGCCCAGTGCCTCCAGAGACACCTCCCCCCTCAAGAAGGGAGATCATGCCAAAAGGGAGGTGGCGGCACTGGACATCCAAATGTCGAAAAAAGCGTGAATTTTCTCGAAAGGCCATTCCGGACGAGCCATCGCCTAGCATGCTCGAGCGCGGCGTGCGTCCCGCGCGAGTCATTTCCCGCGCATGCTCGAGCACGGCGTGCGGGCGAGCGTCCCGCGCGAGGCCATCCCCGCGCATGTTCGATCATGGCCTGCGGGGGGGCGTCCCGCGCGAGGCCATGCCCGCCCATGTCCGAGCATGGCGTGCGGGCGGGCGTCCCGCGCGAGGCCATCCCCGCGCGTGTTCGATCATGGCGTGCGGGGGGGCGTCCCGCGCGAGGCCATGCCCGCCCATGTCCGAGCATGGCGCGCCGGCGGGCGTCCGCGCGAGACATTCCCCGCCATGTCCGAGCATGGCGTGCGGGCGGGCGTCCCGTGGGAGTCATTCCCGCGCATGCTCGAGCACGGCGTGCGGGCGGGCGTCCCGCGCGAGGCCATCCCCGCGCATGTTCGATCATGGCGTGCGGGGGGGCGTCCATGGCGAGTCACCGCCCCACGCATGGCGTGCGGACGCCCGTCCCGTGCGAGACATCGAACGTGCTTGCTCGAGCATCTTGAGGGGGAACCCACCCCTACTCGCCCCGATGGAGGTGCTGCCTCCACGCCATGCCCACGGAGCCGGCGCCGCACGCCTGGGGCACACCGCCCCCCGAGGGTGGGCCGGGTGCCTCTCGAGACACCTCCCCCTCAAGAAGGGAGAACATGCCAAAACCCAGGTGGCGGCACTGGACATCCAAATGTTGAAAAAAGCGTGGCTTTTTTCGGTGGGCCACAAGGCGCCCCGAGGGTGGGCCCAGTGCCTCCAAAGACACCTCCCCCTCAAGAGGGAGAACATGCCAAAACCCAGGTGGCGGCACTGGACATCCAAATGTTGAAAAAAGCGTGGCTTTTTTCGGTGGGCCACAAGGCGCCCCGAGGGTGGGCCAGTGCCTCCAGAGACACCTCCCCCCTCAAGAAGGGAGATCATGCCAAAAGGGAGGTGGCGGCATTGGACATCCAAATGTCGAAAAAAGCGTGACTTTTCTCGAAAGGCCATTCCGGACGAGCCATCGCCTAGCATGCTCGAGCGCGGCGTGCGTCCCGCGCGAGTCATTCCCCGCGCATGCTCGAGCACGGCGTGCGGGCGAGCGTCCCGCGCGAGGCCATCCCCGCGCATGTTCGATCATGGCCTGCGGGGGGGCGTCCCGCGCGAGGCCATGCCCGCCCATGTCCGAGCATGGCGTGCGGGCGGGCGTCCCGCGCGAGGCCATCCCCGCGCGTGTTCGATCATGGCGTGCGGGGGGGCGTCCCGCGCGAGGCCATGCCCGCCATGTCCGAGCATGGCGCGCCGGCGGGCGTCCCGCGAGACATTCCCCGCCCATGTCGAGCATGGCGTGCGGGCGGGCGTCCCGTGGGAGTCATTCCCCGCGCATGCTCGAGCACGGCGTGCGGGCGGGCGTCCCGCGCGAGGCCATCCCGCGCATGTTCGATCATGGCGTGCGGGGGGGCGTCCATGGCGAGTCACCGCCCCACGCATGGCGTGCGGACGCCCGTCCCGTGCGAGACATCGAACGTGCTTGCTCGAGCATCTTGAGGGGGAACCCACCCCTACTCGCCCCGATGGAGGTGCTGCCTCCACGCCATGCCCACGGAGCCGGCGCCGCACGCCTGGGGCACACCGCCCCCGGGGTGGGCCGGGTGCCTCTCGAGACGAAGGGAGAACATGCCAAACCCATCCCGACAAGAGAAAAGACACCTCCCCCCTCAAGAAGGAGAACATGCCAAAACCCAGGTGGCGGCACTGGACATCCAAATGTTGAAAAAAGCGTGGCTTTTTTCGGTGGGCCACAAGGCGCCCCGGGGTGGGCCCAGTGCCTCCAGAGACACCTCCCCCCTCAAGAAGGGAGATCATGCCAAAAGGGAGGTGGCGGCATTGGACATCCAAATGTCGAAAAAAGCGTGACTTTTCTCGAAAGGCCATTCCGGACGAGCCATCGCCTAGCATGCTCGAGCGCGGCGTGCGTCCCGCGCGAGTCATTCCCCGCGCATGCTCGAGCACGGCGTGCGGGCGAGCGTCCCGCGCGAGGCCATCCCCGCGCATGTTCGATCATGGCCTGCGGGGGGGCGTCCCGCGCGAGGCCGTGCCCGCCCATGTCCGAGCATGGCGTGCGGGCGGGCGTCCCGCGCGAGGCCATCCCCGCGCGTGTTCGATCATGGCTCACCAGCGGGCGAGTCACCGCCTCCGCACATGGTCGACCATGGCTGGCGGGCACTTGCACTTCGCGCGTGCTTGCATG
>NEEC01000072.1:90000-94555 GCA_002189035.1 Utricularia gibba
GAATCCGAAGATTTTGCATGCGCAGCATCCATCCTCGCCCGGCACGCATCGTGCGCGGGATGGATCCCCCCATTCTCGCCAGCCAACCTGACCCGCCACGCGACGGGAGGCCTTACCATGCCAACCAACGTTTCCGGATGCATAGCATCCATTCTCGCCCCGAACGCATCGTGTGCGCGCGGGGCATCCCACCCATTTTCGTAAGCCAACCAGCGCGGGGATCCGTTTTTTTTCATGCATGGCCCCATCCATTCTCGCCCGGCACGCATAGCGTGTGCGTGCACGGGGCCATCCATCCTATTTCGCAACGCGGCGTGGGGAATCAATTTCCTGATGCGTGGCATCCATTCTCGCCCGGCACGCACCGTGTGCGTACGCGAGGCATCCATCGTTCGTCCGAAGCCAACCTGACCGGAGCGAGGCGTGGGGGACATTTTTTGATGCGTTGCATCTGATCTCGCCTCGCTCGGATCGCGCACGGGATCGGGGGAGTAACCCCGTGCGCGATAGGATACGCGTCTCGCCAGCTTGCGGGTGTGGCGGGCGGGCGACCCGACCCGACCCGTCCGTACACCCCCTCGGAACACCTCCCCCTCAAGAAGGGAGAACATGCCAAAACCCAGGTGGCGGCACCGGACATCAAAATGTCGAAAAAAGCGTGACTTTTTTCGGTGGGCCACATGGCGACCCGAGGGTGGGCCCGGTGCCTCCAGAGACACCTCCCCCCTCAAGAAGGGAGAACATGCCAAAACTTGGGTGACGGCAGTGGACATCGAAATGTCGAAAAAAGCGTGACTTTTGTCGCGAGCGCGCCGAGCGTCCCGTGCGCTCGGCACCGCTACGCCGTCCCGCGCGCCATGCCCGCGCGGTCCTCAGCATGCTATAATCGATTCCGCGAGCACGGGCGATGAGCGTCGTGCGCACGCAGCATCGCCATCTCGTTCGTTGGCCCGCTCCGCCCGGGCATTGGTGGGAGGGGGAACCCGCCCTCCCCGGACGCCATACCGCGCGCGCGCGTCGTCCGTCGGCCGTCGGCAAAGGCTAAGGCTAAGGCGCGCGCGCGCGCGTGGGGGTGCTTCCGCACCCCCTCGCTCTTGCGCATCACCCGCTCCACCATGCGCGGCGTGCCTGATTCCCACGGTTTCTCGATGCGCCACCCCCGATCACCGTATCGCCGCGCCCCGCGCATGGCGCGTCGCGGACACTCCCGCGCGAGTCACCGCCCCGCGCATGCTCGAGCGAGCCGTTACTAGGGCGAGCGTCCCGAGCGAGTGACCGTTCCGCGCATGCTCGAGCGGGGCGTGCATGCGGGCGTCCTGCGCGAGTCATTCCCCGCGCATGCTCGACCAACTTGAGGGGGAACCCACCCCTCCACGTCCGCACGCCGGGGGCCACAAGGGCCCCAGAGGGTGGGCCCGGTGCCTCCAGGACACCTCCCCCCTCAAGAAGGGAGAACATGCCAAAACCTAGGTGACGGCACTGGACATCCAAATGTCGAAAAAAGCGTGACTTTTTTCGGTGGGCCACATGGCCCCGTGAGGGTGGGCCCAGTGCCTCCAGAGACACCTCCCCCCTCAAGAAGGGAGATCATGCCAAAATGGAGGTGGCGGCACTGCACATCCAAATGTCGAAAAAAGCGTGACTTTTCGCACGAGCGCGCCGAGCGTCCCTTGCGCGCGGTACCGCAGCGCCATCTCGCTCGCCATGCCCGCGCGGGTCATCCCGCCATGTCCGAGCATGGCGTGCGGGCGGGCGTCCCGCGCGAGGCCATCCCGCGCATGTTCGATCATGGCGTGCGGGGGGGCGTCCCGCGCGAGGCCATGCCCGCCCATGTCCGAGCATGGCGCGCGGCGGGCGTCCCGCGCGAGACATTCCCCCCATGTCCGAGCATGGCGTGCGGGCGGGCGTCCCGTGGGAGTCATTCCCCGCGCATGCTCGAGCATGGCGCGCGGGCAACCGTCCCGCGCGAGACATTCCCCGCGCATGCTCGAGCAAGGCGTGCGGGCGGGCGTCCATGGCGAGTCACCGCCCCACGCATGGCGTGCGGACGCAGGTCCCGTGCGAGACATCGAACGTGCTTGCTCGAGCATCTTGAGGGGGAACCCACCCCTACTCGCCCCGATGGAGGTGCTGCCTCCACGCCATGCCCACGGAGCCGGCGCCGCACGCCTGGGGCACACCGCCCCCCGAGGGTGGGCCGGGTGCCTCTCGAGACACCTCCCCCCTCAAGAAGGGAGAACATGCCAAAACCCAGGTGGCGGCACTGGACATCCAAATGTTGAAAAAAGCGTGGCTTTTTTCGGTGGGCCACAAGGCGCCCCGAGGGTGGGCCCAGTGCCTCCAGAGACACCTCCCCCTCAAGAAGGGAGAACATGCCAAAACCCAGGTGGCGGCACTGGACATCCAAATGTTGAAAAAAGCGTGGCTTTTTTCGGTGGGCCACAAGGCGCCCCGAGGGTGGGCCCAGTGCCTCCAGAGACACCTCCCCCTCAAGAAGGGAGATCATGCCAAAGGGAGGTGGCGGCACTGGACATCCAAATGTCGAAAAAAGCGTGAATTTTCTCGAAAGGCCATTCCGGACGAGCCATCGCCTAGCATGCTCGAGCGCGGCGTGCGTCCCGCGCGAGTCATTTCCCGCGCATGCTCGAGCACGGCGTGCGGGCGAGCGTCCCGCGCGAGGCCATCCCGCGCATGTTCGATCATGGCCTGCGGGGGGGCGTCCCGCGCGAGGCCATGCCCGCCCATGTCCGAGCATGGCGTGCGGGCGGGCGTCCCGCGCGAGGCCATCCCCGCGCGTGTTCGATCATGGCGTGCGGGGGGCGTCCCGCGCGAGGCCATGCCCGCCCATGTCCGAGCATGGCGCGCCGGCGGGCGTCCCGCGCGAGACATTCCCCGCCCATGTCCGAGCATGGCGTGCGGGCGGGCGTCCCGTGGGAGTCATTCCCCGCGCATGCTCGAGCACGGCGTGCGGGCGGGCGTCCCGCGCGAGGCCATCCCGCGCATGTTCGATCATGGCGTGCGGGGGGGCGTCCATGGCGAGTCACCGCCCCACGCATGGCGTGCGGACGCCCGTCCCGTGCGAGACATCGAACGTGCTTGCTCGAGCATCTTGAGGGGGAACCCACCCCTACTCGCCCCGATGGAGGTGCTGCCTCCACGCCATGCCCACGGAGCCGGCGCCGCACGCCTGGGGCACACCGCCCCCCGAGGGTGGGCCGGGTGCCTCTCGAGACACCTCCCCCTCAAGAAGGGAGAACATGCCAAAACCCAGGTGGCGGCACTGGACATCCAAATGTTGAAAAAAGCGTGGCTTTTTTCGGTGGGCCACAAGGCGCCCCGAGGGTGGGCCCAGTGCCTCCAAGACACCTCCCCCTCAAGAAGGGAGAACATGCCAAAACCCAGGTGGCGGCACTGGACATCCAAATGTTGAAAAAAGCGTGGCTTTTTTCGGTGGGCCACAAGGCGCCCCGAGGGTGGGCCCAGTGCCTCCAGAGACACCTCCCCCTCAAGAAGGGAGATCATGCCAAAAGGGAGGTGGCGGCACTGGACATCCAAATGTCGAAAAAAGCGTGAATTTTCTCGAAAGGCCATTCCGGACGAGCCATCGCCTAGCATGCTCGAGCGCGGCGTGCGTCCCGCGCGAGTCATTTCCCGCGCATGCTCGAGCACGGCGTGCGGGCGAGCGTCCCGCGCGAGGCCATCCCCGCGCATGTTCGATCATGGCCTGCGGGGGGGCGTCCCGCGCGAGGCCATGCCCGCCCATGTCCGAGCATGGCGTGCGGGCGGGCGTCCCGCGCGAGGCCATCCCCGCGCGTGTTCGATCATGGCGTGCGGGGGGGCGTCCCGCGCGAGGCCATGCCCGCCCATGTCCGAGCATGGCGCGCCGGCGGGCGTCCCGCGCGAGACATTCCCCGCCCATGTCCGAGCATGGCGTGCGGGCGGGCGTCCCGTGGGAGTCATTCCCGCGCATGCTCGAGCACGGCGTGCGGCGGGCGTCCCGCGCGAGGCATCCCGCGCATGTTCGATCATGGCGTGCGGGGGGCGTCCATGGCGAGTCACCGCCCACGCATGGCGTGCGGACGCCCGTCCCGTGCGAGACATCGAACGTGCTTGCTCGAGCATCTTGAGGGGGAACCCACCCCTACTCGCCCCGATGGAGGTGCTGCCTCCACGCCATGCCCACGGAGCCGGCGCCGCACGCCTGGGGCACACCGCCCCCCGAGGGTGGGCCGGGTGCCTCTCGAGACACCTCCCCCCTCAAGAAGGGAGAACATGCCAAAACCCAGGTGGCGGCACTGGACATCCAAATGTTGAAAAAAGCGTGGCTTTTTTCGGTGGGCCACAAGGCGCCCCGAGGGTGGGCCCAGTGCCTCCAAAGACACCTCCCCCTCAAGAAGGGAGAACATGCCAAAACCCAGGTGGCGGCACTGGACATCCAAATGTTGAAAAAAGCGTGGCTTTTTTCGGTGGGCCACAAGGCGCCCCGAGGGTGGGCCCAGTGCCTCCAGAGACACCTCCCCCCTCAAGAAGGGAGATCATGCCAAAAGGGAGGTGG
>NEEC01000309.1:0-5000 GCA_002189035.1 Utricularia gibba
CCCGCGCGCCATGCCCGCGCGGTCCTCAGCATGCTATAATCGATTCGCGAGCACGGGCGATGAGCGTCGTGCGCACGCAGCATCGCCATCTCGTTCGTTGGCCGCTCCGCCCGGGCATTGGGTGGAGGGGGAACCCGCCCCTCCCCGGACGCCATACGCGCGCGCGCGCGTCGTCCGTCGGCAAAGGCTAAGGCTAAGGCGCGCGCGCGCGCGTGGGGGTGCTTCCGCACCCCCTCGCTCTTGCGCATCACCCGCTCCACCATGCCGCGGCGTGCCTGATTCCCACGGTTTCTCGATGCGCCACCCCGATCACCGTATCGCCGCGCCCCGCGCATGGCGCGTCGCGGACACTCCCGCGCGAGTCACCGCCCCGCGCATGCTCGAGCGAGCCGTTACTAGGGCGAGCGTCCCGAGCGAGTGACCGTTCCGCGCATGCTCGAGCGGGGCGTGCATGCGGGCGTCCTGCGCGAGTCATTCCCCGCGCATGCTCGACCAACTTGAGGGGGAACCCACCCCTCCACGTCCGCACGCCGGGGCCACAAGGGCCCAGAGGGTGGGCCCGGTGCCTCCAGGACACCTCCCCCCTCAAGAAGGGAGAACATGCCAAAACCTAGGTGACGGCACTGGACATCCAAATGTCGAAAAAAGCGTGACTTTTTTCGGTGGGCCACATGGCCCCGTGAGGTGGGCCCAGTGCCTCCAGAGACACCTCCCCCTCAAGAAGGGAGATCATGCCAAAATGGAGGTGGCGGCACTGCACATCCAAATGTCGAAAAAAGCGTGACTTTTCGCACGAGCGCGCCGAGCGTCCCTTGCGCGCGTACCGCAGCGCCATCTCGCTCGCCATGCCCGCGCGGGTCATCCCGCCCATGTCCGAGCATGGCGTGCGGGCGGGCGTCCCGCGCGAGGCCATCCCCGCGCATGTTCGATCATGGCGTGCGGGGGGGCGTCCCGCGCGAGGCCATGCCCGCCCATGTCCGAGCATGGCGCGCGGCGGGCGTCCCGCGCGAGACATTCCCCGCCCATGTCCGAGCATGGCGTGCGGGCGGGCGTCCCGTGGGAGTCATTCCCCGCGCATGCTCGAGCATGGCGCGCGGGCAACCGTCCCGCGCGAGACATTCCCCGCGCATGCTCGAGCAAGGCGTGCGGGCGGGCGTCCATGGCGAGTCACCGCCCCACGCATGGCGTGCGGACGCAGGTCCCGTGCGAGACATCGAACGTGCTTGCTCGAGCATCTTGAGGGGGAACCCACCCCTACTCGCCCCGATGGAGGTGCTGCCTCCACGCCATGCCCACGGAGCCGGCGCCGCACGCCTGGGGCACACCGCCCCCCGAGGGTGGGCCGGGTGCCTCTCGAGACACCTCCCCCCTCAAGAAGGGAGAACATGCCAAAACCCAGGTGGCGGCACTGGACATCCAAATGTTGAAAAAAGCGTGGCTTTTTTCGGTGGGCCACAAGGCGCCCCGAGGGTGGGCCCAGTGCCTCCAGAGACACCTCCCCCCTCAAGAAGGGAGAACATGCCAAAACCCAGGTGGCGGCACTGGACATCCAAATGTTGAAAAAAGCGTGGCTTTTTTCGGTGGGCCACAAGGCGCCCCGAGGGTGGGCCCAGTGCCTCCAGAGACACCTCCCCCCTCAAGAAGGGAGATCATGCCAAAAGGGAGGTGGCGGCACTGGACATCCAAATGTCGAAAAAAGCGTGAATTTTCTCGAAAGGCCATTCCGGACGAGCCATCGCCTAGCATGCTCGAGCGCGGCGTGCGTCCCGCGCGAGTCATTTCCCGCGCATGCTCGAGCACGGCGTGCGGGCGAGCGTCCCGCGCGAGGCCATCCCCGCGCATGTTCGATCATGGCCTGCGGGGGGGCGTCCCGCGCGAGGCCATGCCCGCCCATGTCCGAGCATGGCGTGCGGGCGGGCGTCCCGCGCGAGGCCATCCCCGCGCGTGTTCGATCATGGCGTGCGGGGGGCGTCCCGCGCGAGGCCATGCCCGCCCATGTCCGAGCATGGCGCGCCGGCGGGCGTCCCGCGCGAGACATTCCCCGCCCATGTCCGAGCATGGCGTGCGGGCGGGCGTCCCGTGGGAGTCATTCCCCGCGCATGCTCGAGCACGGCGTGCGGGCGGGCGTCCCGCGCGAGGCCATCCCCGCGCATGTTCGATCATGGCGTGCGGGGGCGTCCATGGCGAGTCACCGCCCCACGCATGGCGTGCGGACGCCCGTCCCGTGCGAGACATCGAACGTGCTTGCTCGAGCATCTTGAGGGGGAACCCACCCCTACTCGCCCCGATGGAGGTGCTGCCTCCACGCCATGCCCACGGAGCCGGCGCCGCACGCCTGGGGCACACCGCCCCCCGAGGGTGGGCCGGGTGCCTCTCGAGACACCTCCCCCCTCAAGAAGGGAGAACATGCCAAAACCCAGGTGGCGGCACTGGACATCCAAATGTTGAAAAAAGCGTGGCTTTTTTCGGTGGGCCACAAGGCGCCCCGAGGGTGGGCCCAGTGCCTCCAGAGACACCTCCCCCCTCAAGAAGGGAGAACATGCCAAAACCCAGGTGGCGGCACTGGACATCCAAATGTTGAAAAAAGCGTGGCTTTTTTCGGTGGGCCACAAGGCGCCCCGAGGGTGGGCCCAGTGCCTCCAGAGACACCTCCCCCCTCAAGAAGGGAGATCATGCCAAAAGGGAGGTGGCGGCACTGGACATCCAAATGTCGAAAAAAGCGTGAATTTTCTCGAAAGGCCATTCCGGACGAGCCATCGCCTAGCATGCTCGAGCGCGGCGTGCGTCCCGCGCGAGTCATTCCCGCGCATGCTCGAGCACGGCGTGCGGGCGAGCGTCCCGCGCGAGGCCATCCCCGCGCATGTTCGATCATGGCCTGCGGGGGGCGTCCCGCGCGAGGCCATGCCCGCCCATGTCCGAGCATGGCGTGCGGGCGGGCGTCCCGCGCGAGGCCATCCCCGCGCGTGTTCGATCATGGCGTGCGGGGGCGTCCCGCGCGAGGCCATGCCCGCCCATGTCCGAGCATGGCGCGCCGGCGGGCGTCCCGCGCGAGACATTCCCCGCCCATGTCCGAGCATGGCGTGCGGGCGGGCGTCCCGTGGGAGTCATTCCCCGCGCATGCTCGAGCACGGCGTGCGGCGGGCGTCCGCGCGAGGCCATCCCCGCGCATGTTCGATCATGGCGTGCGGGGGGCGTCCATGGCGAGTCACCGCCCCACGCATGGCGTGCGGACGCCCGTCCCGTGCGAGACATCGAACGTGCTTGCTCGAGCATCTTGAGGGGAACCCACCCCTACTCGCCCCGATGGAGGTGCTGCCTCCACGCCATGCCCACGGAGCCGGCGCCGCACGCCTGGGGCACACCGCCCCCCGAGGGTGGGCCGGGTGCCTCTCGAGACACCTCCCCCTCAAGAAGGAGAACATGCCAAAACCCAGGTGGCACTGGACATCCAAATGTTGAAAAAAGCGTGGCTTTTTTCGGTGGGCCACAAGGCGCCCCGAGGGTGGGCCCAGTGCCTCCAAAGACACCTCCCCCCTCAAGAAGGGAGAACATGCCAAAACCCAGGTGGCGGCACTGGACATCCAAATGTTGAAAAAAGCGTGGCTTTTTTCGGTGGGCCACAAGGCGCCCCGAGGGTGGGCCCAGTGCCTCCAGAGACACCTCCCCCCTCAAGAAGGGAGATCATGCCAAAAGGGAGGTGGCGGCACTGGACATCCAAATGTCGAAAAAAGCGTGAATTTTCTCGAAAGGCCATTCCGGACGAGCCATCGCCTAGCATGCTCGAGCGCGGCGTGCGTCCCGCGCGAGTCATTTCCCGCGCATGCTCGAGCACGGCGTGCGGGCGAGCGTCCCGCGCGAGGCCATCCCCGCGCATGTTCGATCATGGCCTGCGGGGGGCGTCCCGCGCGAGGCCATGCCCGCCCATGTCCGAGCATGGCGTGCGGGCGGGCGTCCCGCGCGAGGCCATCCCCGCGCGTGTTCGATCATGGCGTGCGTCCCGCGCGAGGCCATGCCCGCCCATGTCCGAGCATGGCGCGCCGGCGGGCGTCCCGCGCGAGACATTCCCCGCCCATGTCCGAGCATGGCGTGCGGCGGGCGTCCCGTGGGAGTCATTCCCCGCGCATGCTCGAGCACGGCGTGCGGGCGGGCGTCCCGCGCGAGGCCATCCCCGCGCATGTTCGATCATGGCGTGCGGGGGGCGTCCATGGCGAGTCACCGCCCCACGCATGGCGTGCGGACGCCCGTCCCGTGCGAGACATCGAACGTGCTTGCTCGAGCATCTTGAGGGGAACCCACCCCTACTCGCCCCGATGGAGGTGCTGCCTCCACGCCATGCCCACGGAGCCGGCGCCGCACGCCTGGGGCACACCGCCCCGAGGGTGGGCCGGGTGCCTCTCGAGACACCTCCCCCTCAAGAAGGGAGAACATGCCAAAACCCAGGTGGCGGCACTGGACATCCAAATGTTGAAAAAAGCGTGGCTTTTTTCGGTGGGCCACAAGGCGCCCCGAGGGTGGGCCCAGTGCCTCCAAAGACACCTCCCCCCTCAAGAAGGAGAACATGCCAAAACCCAGGTGGCGGCACTGGACATCCAAATGTTGAAAAAAGCGTGGCTTTTTTCGGTGGGCCACAAGGCGCCCCGAGGGTGGGCCCAGTGCCTCCAGAGACACCTCCCCCCTCAAGAAGGGAGATCATGCCAAAAGGGAGTGGCGGCATTGGACATCCAAATGTCGAAAAAAGCGTGACTTTTCTCGAAAGGCCATTCCGGACGAGCCATCGCCTAGCATGCTCGAGCGCGGCGTGCGTCCCGCGCGAGTCATTCCCCGCGCATGCTCGAGCACGGCGTGCGGGCGAGCGTCCCGCGCGAGGCCATCCCCGCGCATGTTCGATCATGGCCTGCGGGGGGCGTCCCGCGCGAGGCCGTGCCCGCCCATGTCCGAGCATGGCGTGCGGGCGGGCGTCCCGCGCGAGGCCATCCCCGCGCGTGTTCGATCATGGCTCA
>NEEC01000309.1:12500-19031 GCA_002189035.1 Utricularia gibba
TCGTCGCCAGACGTTCGGAACCGAGACGCGCTCGCGACCATCGCGGAAGCGCAATGCACGCAGCCACGCGGCGAGGGGCTTACGAATCCGAAGATTTTGCATGCGCAGCATCCATCCTCGCCCGGCACGCATCGTGCGCGGGATGGATCCCCCCATTCTCGCCAGCCAACCTGACCCGCCACGCGACGGGAGGCCTTACCATGCCAACCAACGTTTCCGGATGCATAGCATCCATTCTCGCCCCGAACGCATCGTGTGCGCGCGGGGCATCCCACCCATTTTCGTAAGCCAACCAGCGCGGGGATCCGTTTTTTTTCATGCATGGCCCCATCCATTCTCGCCCGGCACGCATAGCGTGTGCGTGCACGGGGCCATCCATCCTATTTCGCAACGCGGCGTGGGGAATCAATTTCCTGATGCGTGGCATCCATTCTCGCCCGGCACGCACCGTGTGCGTACGCGAGGCATCCATCGTTCGTCCGAAGCCAACCTGACCGGAGCGAGGCGTGGGGGACATTTTTTGATGCGTTGCATCTGATCTCGCCTCGCTCGGATCGCGCACGGGATCGGGGAGTAACCCCGTGCGCGATAGGATACGCGTCTCGCCAGCTTGCGGGTGTGGCGGGCGGGCGACCCGACCCGACCCGTCCGTACACCCCCTCGGAACACCTCCCCCCTCAAGAAGGGAGAACATGCCAAAACCCAGGTGGCGGCACCGGACATCAAAATGTCGAAAAAAGCGTGACTTTTTTCGGTGGGCCACATGGCGACCCGAGGGTGGGCCCGGTGCCTCCAGAGACACCTCCCCCCTCAAGAAGGGAGAACATGCCAAAACTTGGGTGACGGCAGTGGACATCGAAATGTCGAAAAAAGCGTGACTTTTGTCGCGAGAGCGCCGAGCGTCCCGTGCGCTCGGCACCGCTACGCCGTCCCGCGCGCCATGCCCGCGCGGTCCTCAGCATGCTATAATCGATTCCGCGAGCACGGGCGATGAGCGTCGTGCGCACGCAGCATCGCCATCTCGTTCGTTGGCCCGCTCCGCCCGGGCATTGGTGGGAGGGGGAACCCGCCCCTCCCCGGACGCCATACCGCGCGCGCGCGTCGTCCGTCGGCGGCAAAGGCTAAGGCTAAGGCGCGCGCGCGCGCGTGGGGGTGCTTCCGCACCCCCTCGCTCTTGCGCATCACCCGCTCCACCATGCCGCGGCGTGCCTGATTCCCACGGTTTCTCGATGCGCCACCCCCGATCACCGTATCGCCGCGCCCCGCGCATGGCGCGTCGCGGACACTCCCGCGCGAGTCACCGCCCCGCGCATGCTCGAGCGAGCCGTTACTAGGGCGAGCGTCCCGAGCGAGTGACCGTTCCGCGCATGCTCGAGCGGGGCGTGCATGCGGGCGTCCTGCGCGAGTCATTCCCCGCGCATGCTCGACCAACTTGAGGGGAACCCACCCCTCCACGTCCGCACGCCGGGGCCACAAGGGCCCCAGAGGGTGGGCCCGGTGCCTCCAGGACACCTCCCCCCTCAAGAAGGGAGAACATGCCAAAACCTAGGTGACGGCACTGGACATCCAAATGTCGAAAAAAGCGTGACTTTTTTCGGTGGGCCACATGGCCCCGTGAGGGTGGGCCCAGTGCCTCCAGAGACACCTCCCCCCTCAAGAAGGGAGATCATGCCAAAATGGAGGTGGCGGCACTGCACATCCAAATGTCGAAAAAAGCGTGACTTTTCGCACGAGCGCGCCGAGCGTCCCTTGCGCGCGGTACCGCAGCGCCATCTCGCTCGCCATGCCCGCGCGGGTCATCCCGCCCATGTCCGAGCATGGCGTGCGGGCGGGCGTCCCGCGCGAGGCCATCCCCGCGCATGTTCGATCATGGCGTGCGGGGGGCGTCCCGCGCGAGGCCATGCCCGCCCATGTCCGAGCATGGCGCGCGGGCGGGCGTCCCGCGCGAGACATTCCCCGCCCATGTCCGAGCATGGCGTGCGGGCGGGCGTCCCGTGGGAGTCATTCCCCGCGCATGCTCGAGCATGGCGCGCGGGCAACCGTCCCGCGCGAGACATTCCCCGCGCATGCTCGAGCAAGGCGTGCGGGCGGGCGTCCATGGCGAGTCACCGCCCCACGCATGGCGTGCGGACGCAGGTCCCGTGCGAGACATCGAACGTGCTTGCTCGAGCATCTTGAGGGGGAACCCACCCCTACTCGCCCCGATGGAGGTGCTGCCTCCACGCCATGCCCACGGAGCCGGCGCCGCACGCCTGGGGCACACCGCCCCCGAGGGTGGGCCGGGTGCCTCTCGAGACACCTCCCCCCTCAAGAAGGGAGAACATGCCAAAACCCAGGTGGCGGCACTGGACATCCAAATGTTGAAAAAAGCGTGGCTTTTTTCGGTGGGCCACAAGGCGCCCCGAGGGTGGGCCCAGTGCCTCCAGAGACACCTCCCCCCTCAAGAAGGGAGAACATGCCAAAACCCAGGTGGCGGCACTGGACATCCAAATGTTGAAAAAAGCGTGGCTTTTTTCGGTGGGCCACAAGGCGCCCCGAGGGTGGGCCCAGTGCCTCCAGAGACACCTCCCCCCTCAAGAAGGGAGATCATGCCAAAAGGGAGGTGGCGGCACTGGACATCCAAATGTCGAAAAAAGCGTGAATTTTCTCGAAAGGCCATTCCGGACGAGCCATCGCCTAGCATGCTCGAGCGCGGCGTGCGTCCCGCGCGAGTCATTTCCCGCGCATGCTCGAGCACGGCGTGCGGGCGAGCGTCCCGCGCGAGGCCATCCCCGCGCATGTTCGATCATGGCCTGCGGGGGGCGTCCCGCGCGAGGCCATGCCCGCCCATGTCCGAGCATGGCGTGCGGGCGGGCGTCCCGCGCGAGGCCATCCCCGCGCGTGTTCGATCATGGCGTGCGGGGGGGCGTCCCGCGCGAGGCCATGCCCGCCCATGTCCGAGCATGGCGCGCCGGCGGGCGTCCCGCGCGAGACATTCCCCGCCCATGTCCGAGCATGGCGTGCGGGCGGGCGTCCCGTGGGAGTCATTCCCCGCGCATGCTCGAGCACGGCGTGCGGGCGGGCGTCCCGCGCGAGGCCATCCCCGCGCATGTTCGATCATGGCGTGCGGGGGCGTCCATGGCGAGTCACCGCCCCACGCATGGCGTGCGGACGCCCGTCCCGTGCGAGACATCGAACGTGCTTGCTCGAGCATCTTGAGGGGGAACCCACCCCTACTCGCCCCGATGGAGGTGCTGCCTCCACGCCATGCCCACGGAGCCGGCGCCGCACGCCTGGGGCACACCGCCCCCCGAGGGTGGGCCGGGTGCCTCTCGAGACACCTCCCCCCTCAAGAAGGGAGAACATGCCAAAACCCAGGTGGCGGCACTGGACATCCAAATGTTGAAAAAAGCGTGGCTTTTTTCGGTGGGCCACAAGGCGCCCCGAGGGGGCCCAGTGCCTCCAAAGACACCTCCCCCCTCAAGAAGGGAGAACATGCCAAAACCCAGGTGGCGGCACTGGACATCCAAATGTTGAAAAAAGCGTGGCTTTTTTCGGTGGGCCACAAGGCGCCCCGAGGGTGGGCCCAGTGCCTCCAGAGACACCTCCCCCCTCAAGAAGGGAGATCATGCCAAAAGGGAGGTGGCGGCACTGGACATCCAAATGTCGAAAAAAGCGTGAATTTTCTCGAAAGGCCATTCCGGACGAGCCATCGCCTAGCATGCGAGCGCGGCGTGCGTCCCGCGCGAGTCATTTCCCGCGCATGCTCGAGCACGGCGTGCGGGCGAGCGTCCCGCGCGAGGCCATCCCCGCGCATGTTCGATCATGGCCTGCGGGGGGCGTCCCGCGCGAGGCCATGCCCGCCCATGTCCGAGCATGGCGTGCGGGCGGGCGTCCCGCGCGAGGCCATCCCGCGCGTGTTCGATCATGGCGTGCGGGGGGGCGTCCCGCGCGAGGCCATGCCCGCCCATGTCCGAGCATGGCGCGCCGGCGGGCGTCCCGCGCGAGACATTCCCCGCCCATGTCCGAGCATGGCGTGCGGGCGGGCGTCCCGTGGGAGTCATTCCCCGCGCATGCTCGAGCACGGCGCGCGGGCAACCGTCCGCGCGAGACATTCCCGCGCATGCTCGAGCAAGGCGTGCGGGGGCGTCCATGGCGAGTCACCGCCCCACGCATGGCGTGCGGACGCCGTCCCGTGCGAGACATCGAACGTGCTTGCTCGAGCATCTTGAGGGGGAACCCACCCCTACTCGCCCCGATGGAGGTGCTGCCTCCACGCCATGCCCACGGAGCCGGCGCCGCACGCCTGGGGCACACCGCCCCCGAGGGTGGGCCGGGTGCCTCTCGAGACACCTCCCCCCTCAAGAAGGGAGAACATGCCAAAACCCAGGTGGCGGCACTGGACATCCAAATGTTGAAAAAAGCGTGGCTTTTTTCGGTGGGCCACAAGGCGCCCCGAGGGTGGGCCCAGTGCCTCCAGAGACACCTCCCCCCTCAAGAAGGGAGAACATGCCAAAACCCAGGTGGCGGCACTGGACATCCAAATGTTGAAAAAAGCGTGGCTTTTTTCGGTGGGCCACAAGGCGCCCCGAGGGTGGGCCCAGTGCCTCCAGAGACACCTCCCCCCTCAAGAAGGGAGATCATGCCAAAAGGGAGGTGGCGGCACTGGACATCCAAATGTCGAAAAAAGCGTGAATTTTCTCGAAAGGCCATTCCGGACGAGCCATCGCCTAGCATGCTCGAGCGCGGCGTGCGTCCCGCGCGAGTCATTTCCCGCGCATGCTCGAGCACGGCGTGCGGGCGAGCGTCCCGCGCGAGGCCATCCCCGCGCATTCGATCATGGCCTGCGGGGGGCGTCCCGCGCGAGGCCATGCCCGCCCATGTCCCGCGTGGCGTCGGCGGGCGTCCCGCGCGAGGCCATCCCGCGCGTGTTCGATCATGGCGTGGGGGGGCCCGCGCGAGGCCATGCCCGCCCATGTCCGAGCATGGCGCGCCGGCGGGCGTCCGCGCGAGACATTCCCCGCCCATGTCCGAGCATGGCGTGCGGCGGGCGTCCCGTGGGAGTCATTCCCCGCGCATGCTCGAGCACGGCGTGCGGGCGGGCGTCCCGCGCGAGGCCATCCCCGCGCATGTTCGATCATGGCGTGCGGGGGGCGTCCATGGCGAGTCACCGCCCCACGCATGGCGTGCGGACGCCCGTCCCGTGCGAGACATCGAACGTGCTTGCTCGAGCATCTTGAGGGGGAACCCACCCCTACTCGCCCCGATGGAGGTGCTGCCTCCACGCCATGCCCACGGAGCCGGCGCCGCACGCCTGGGGCACACCGCCCCCCGAGGGTGGGCCGGGTGCCTCTCGAGACACCTCCCCCCTCAAGAAGGGAGAACATGCCAAAACCCAGGTGGCGGCACTGGACATCCAAATGTTGAAAAAAGCGTGGCTTTTTTCGGTGGGCCACAAGGCGCCCCGAGGGTGGGCCCAGTGCCTCCAAAGACACCTCCCCCTCAAGAAGGGAGAACATGCCAAAACCCAGGTGGCGGCACTGGACATCCAAATGTTGAAAAAAGCGTGGCTTTTTTCGGTGGGCCACAAGGCGCCCCGAGGGTGGGCCCAGTGCCTCCAGAGACACCTCCCCCCTCAAGAAGGGAGATCATGCCAAAAGGGAGGGGCGGCACTGGACATCCAAATGTCGAAAAAAGCGTGAATTTTCTCGAAAGGCCATTCCGGACGAGCCATCGCCTAGCATGCTCGAGCGCGCGTGCGTGCGTCCCGCGCGAGTCATTTCCCGCGCATGCTCGAGCACGGCGTGCGGGCGAGCGTCCCGCGCGAGGCCATCCCCGCGCATGTTCGATCATGGCCTGCGGGGGGCGTCCCGCGCGAGGCCATGCCCGCCCATGTCCGAGCATGGCGTGCGGGCGGGCGTCCCGCGCGAGGCCATCCCGCGCGTGTTTCGATCATGGCGTGCGGGGGGGCGTCCCGCGCGAGGCCATGCCCGCCCATGTCCGAGCATGGCGCGCCGGCGGGCGTCCCGCGCGAGACATTCCCGCCCATGTCCGAGCATGGCGTGCGGGCGGGCGTCCCGTGGGAGTCATTCCCCGCGCATGCTCGAGCACGGCGTGCGGGCGGGCGTCCCGCGCGAGGCCATCCCCGCGCATGTTCGATCATGGCGTGCGGGGGGGCGTCCATGGCGAGTCACCGCCCCACGCATGGCGTGCGGACGCCCGTCCCGTGCGAGACATCGAACGTGCTTGCTCGAGCATCTTGAGGGGAACCCACCCCTACTCGCCCCGATGGAGGTGCTGCCTCCACGCCATGCCCACGGAGCCGGCGCCGCACGCCTGGGGCACACGCCCCCCGAGGGTGGGCGGGTGCCTCTCGAGACACCTCCCCCCTCAAGAAGGGAGAACATGCCAAAACCCAGGTGGCGGCACTGGACATCCAAATGTTGAAAAAAGCGTGGCTTTTTTCGGTGGGCCACAAGGCGCCCCGAGGGTGGGCCCAGTGCCTCCAAAGACACCTCCCCCCTCAAGAAGGGAGAACATGCCAAAACCCAG
>NEEC01000391.1:0-2500 GCA_002189035.1 Utricularia gibba
CGCATGCTCGAGCAAGGCGTGCGGGCGGCGTCCATGGCGAGTCACCGCCCCACGCATGGCGTGCGGACGCCGTCCCGTGCGAGACATCGAACGTGCTTGCTCGAGCATCTTGAGGGGGAACCCACCCCTACTCGCCCCGATGGAGGTGCTGCCTCCACGCCATGCCCACGGAGCCGGCGCCGCACGCCTGGGGCACACCGCCCCCGAGGGGGCCGGGTGCCTCTCGAGACACCTCCCCCCTCAAGAAGGGAGAACATGCCAAAACCCAGGTGGCGGCACTGGACATCCAAATGTTGAAAAAAGCGTGGCTTTTTTCGGTGGGCCACAAGGCGCCCCGAGGGTGGGCCCAGTGCCTCCAGAGACACCTCCCCCCTCAAGAAGGGAGAACATGCCAAAACCCAGGTGGCGGCACTGGACATCCAAATGTTGAAAAAAGCGTGGCTTTTTTCGGTGGGCCACAAGGCGCCCGAGGGTGGGCCCAGTGCCTCCAGAGACACCTCCCCCTCAAGAAGGGAGATCATGCCAAAAGGGAGGTGGCGGCACTGGACATCCAAATGTCGAAAAAAGCGTGACTTTTCTCGAAAGGCCATTCCGGACGAGCCATCGCCTAGCATGCTCGAGCGCGGCGTGTCCCGCGCGAGTCATTCCCGCGCATGCTCGAGCACGGCGTGCGGGCGAGCGTCCCGCGCGAGGCCATCCCCGCGCATGTTCGATCATGGCCTGCGGGGGGCGTCCCGCGCGAGGCCATGCCCGCCCATGTCCGAGCATGGCGCGCGGCGGGCGTCCCGCGCGAGACATTCCCCGCCCATGTCCGAGCATGGCGTGCGGGCGGGCGTCCCGTGGGAGTCATTCCCCGCGCATGCTCGCGCGGGCGTCCATGGCGAGTCACCGCCCCACGCATGGCGTGCGGACGCCCGTCCCGTGCGAGACATCGAACGTGCTTGCTCGAGCATCTTGAGGGGAACCCACCCCTACTCGCCCCGATGGAGGTGCTGCCTCCACGCCATGCCCACGGAGCCGGCGCCGCACGCCTGGGGCACACCGCCCCCCGAGGGTGGGCCGGTGCCTCTCGAGACACCTCCCCCTCAAGAAGGGAGAACATGCCAAAACCCAGGTGGCGGCACTGGACATCCAAATGTTGAAAAAAGCGTGGCTTTTTTCGGTGGGCCACAAGGCGCCCCGAGGGTGGGCCCAGTGCCTCCAGAGACACCTCCCCCCTCAAGAAGGGAGATCATGCCAAAAGGGAGGTGGCGGCACTGGACATCCAAATGTCGAAAAAAGCGTGAATTTTCTCGAAAGGCCATTCCGGACGAGCCATCGCCTAGCATGCTCGAGCGCGGCGTGCGTCCCGCGCGAGTCATTTCCCGCGCATGCTCGAGCACGGTGCGGCGAGCGTCCCGCGCGAGGCCATCCCCGCGCATGTTCGATCATGGCCTGCGGGGGGGCGTCCCGCGCGAGGCCATGCCCGCCCATGTCCGAGCATGGCGTGCGGGCGGGCGTCCCGCGCGAGGCCATCCCCGCGCGTGTTCGATCATGGCGTGCGGGGGGCGTCCCGCGCGAGGCCATGCCCGCCCATGTCCGAGCATGGCGCGCCGGCGGCGTCCCGCGCGAGACATTCCCCGCCCATGTCCGAGCATGGCGTGCGGGCGGGCGTCCCGTGGGAGTCATTCCCCGCGCATGCTCGAGCACGGCGTGCGGCGGGCGTCCCGCGCGAGGCCATCCCCGCGCATGTTCGATCATGGCGTGCGGGGGGGCGTCCATGGCGAGTCACCGCCCCACGCATGGCGTGCGGACGCCCGTCCCGTGCGAGACATCGAACGTGCTTGCTCGAGCATCTTGAGGGGAACCCACCCCTACTCGCCCCGATGGAGGTGCTGCCTCCACGCCATGCCCACGGAGCCGGCGCCGCACGCCTGGGGCACACCGCCCCCCGAGGGTGGGCCGGGTGCCTCTCGAGACACCTCCCCCCTCAAGAAGGGAGAACATGCCAAAACCCAGGTGGCGGCACTGGACATCCAAATGTTGAAAAAAGCGTGGCTTTTTTCGGTGGGCCACAAGGCGCCCCGAGGGTGGCCAGTGCCTCCAAAGACACCTCCCCCCTCAAGAAGGGAGAACATGCCAAAACCCAGGTGGCGGCACTGGACATCCAAATGTTGAAAAAAGCGTGGCTTTTTTCGGTGGGCCACAAGGCGCCCCGAGGGTGGGCCCAGTGCCTCCAGAGACACCTCCCCCCTCAAGAAGGGAGATCATGCCAAAAGGGAGGTGGCGGCATTGGACATCCAAATGTCGAAAAAAGCGTGACTTTTCTCGAAAGGCCATTCCGGACGAGCCATCGCCTAGCATGCTCGAGCGCGGCGTGCGTCCCGCGAGTCATTCCCCGCGCATGCTCGAGCACGGCGTGCGGGCGAGCGTCCCGCGCGAGGCCATCCCCGCGCATGTTCGATCATGGCCTGCGGGGGGCGTCCCGCGCGAGGCCATGCCCGCCCATGTCCGAGCATGG
>NEEC01000391.1:12500-15000 GCA_002189035.1 Utricularia gibba
GGACATCCAAATGTTGAAAAAAGCGTGGCTTTTTTCGGTGGGCCACAAGGCGCCCCGAGGGTGGGCCCAGTGCCTCCAGAGACACCTCCCCCCTCAAGAAGGGAGAACATGCCAAAACCCAGGTGGCGGCACTGGACATCCAAATGTTGAAAAAAGCGTGGCTTTTTTCGGTGGGCCACAAGGGCCCCGAGGGTGGGCCCAGTGCCTCCAGAGACACCTCCCCCCTCAAGAAGGGAGATCATGCCAAAAGGGAGGTGGCGGCACTGGACATCCAAATGTCGAAAAAAGCGTGAATTTTCTCGAAAGGCCATTCCGGACGAGCCATCGCCTAGCATGCTCGAGCGCGGCGTGCGTCCCGCGCGAGTCATTTCCGCGCATGCTCGAGCACGGCGTGCGGGCGAGCGTCCCGCGCGAGGCCATCCCCGCGCATGTTCGATCATGGCCTGCGGGGGGGCGTCCCGCGCGAGGCCATGCCCGCCCATGTCCGAGCATGGCGTGCGGGCGGGCGTCCCGCGCGAGGCCATCCCCGCGCGTGTTCGATCATGGCGTGCGGGGGGGCGTCCCGCGCGAGGCCATGCCCGCCCATGTCCGAGCATGGCGCGCCGGCGGGCGTCCCCGCGCGAGACATTCCCCGCCCATGTCCGAGCATGGCGTGCGGGCGGGCGTCCCGTGGGAGTCATTCCCCGCGCATGCTCGAGCACGGCGTGCGGGCGGGCGTCCCGCGCGAGGCCATCCCCGCGCATGTTCGATCATGGCGTGCGGGGGGCGTCCATGGCGAGTCACCGCCCCACGCATGGCGTGCGGACGCCCGTCCCGTGCGAGACATCGAACGTGCTTGCTCGAGCATCTTGAGGGGGAACCCACCCCTACTCGCCCCGATGGAGGTGCTGCCTCCACGCCATGCCCACGGAGCCGGCGCCGCACGCCTGGGGCACACCGCCCCCGAGGGTGGGCCGGGTGCCTCTCGAGACACCTCCCCCCTCAAGAAGGGAGAACATGCCAAAACCCAGGTGGCGGCACTGGACATCCAAATGTTGAAAAAAGCGTGGCTTTTTTCGGTGGGCCACAAGGCGCCCCGAGGGTGGGCCCAGTGCCTCCAAAGACACCTCCCCCCTCAAGAAGGGAGAACATGCCAAAACCCAGGGCGGCACTGGACATCCAAATGTTGAAAAAAGCGTGGCTTTTTTCGGTGGGCCACAAGGCGCCCCGAGGGTGGGCCCAGTGCCTCCAGAGACACCTCCCCCCTCAAGAAGGGAGATCATGCCAAAAGGGAGGTGGCGGCACTGGACATCCAAATGTCGAAAAAAGCGTGAATTTTCTCGAAAGGCCATTCCGGACGAGCCATCGCCTAGCATGCTCGAGCGCGGCGTGCGTCCCGCGCGAGTCATTTCCCGCGCATGCTCGAGCACGGCGCGGGCGAGCGTCCCGCGCGAGGCCATCCCCGCGCATGTTCGATCATGGCCTGCGGGGGGCGTCCCGCGCGAGGCCATGCCCGCCCATGTCCGAGCATGGCGTGCGGGCGGGCGTCCCGCGCGAGGCCATCCCCGCGCGTGTTCGATCATGGCGTGCGGGGGGCGTCCCGCGCGAGGCCATGCCCGCCCATGTCCGAGCATGGCGCGCCGGCGGGCGTCCCGCGCGAGACATTCCCCGCCCATGTCCGAGCATGGCGTGCGGGCGGGCGTCCCGTGGGAGTCATTCCCCGCGCATGCTCGAGCACGGCGCGCGGGCCCGTCCCGCGCGAGACATCCCCGCGCATGCTCGAGCAAGGCGTGCGGGGGCGTCCATGGCGAGTCACCGCCCCACGCATGGCGTGCGGACGCGTCCCGTGCGAGACATCGAACGTGCTTGCTCGAGCATCTTGAGGGGGAACCCACCCCTACTCGCCCCGATGGAGGTGCTGCCTCCACGCCATGCCCACGGAGCCGGCGCCGCACGCCTGGGGCACACCGCCCCCCGAGGGGGGCCGGGTGCCTCTCGAGACACCTCCCCCCTCAAGAAGGGAGAACATGCCAAAACCCAGGTGGCGGCACTGGACATCCAAATGTTGAAAAAAGCGTGGCTTTTTTCGGTGGGCCACAAGGCGCCCCGAGGTGGGCCCAGTGCCTCCAGAGACACCTCCCCCCTCAAGAAGGGAGAACATGCCAAAACCCAGGTGGCGGCACTGGACATCCAAATGTTGAAAAAAGCGTGGCTTTTTTCGGTGGGCCACAAGGCGCCCCGAGGGTGGGCCCAGTGCCTCCAGAGACACCTCCCCCCTCAAGAAGGGAGATCATGCCAAAAGGGAGGTGGCGGCACTGGACATCCAAATGTCGAAAAAAGCGTGAATTTTCTCGAAAGGCCATTCCGGACGAGCCATCGCCTAGCATGCTCGAGCGCGGCGTGCGTCCCGCGCGAGTCATTTCCCGCGCATGCTCGAGCACGGCGTGCGGGCGAGCGTCCCGCGCGAGGCCATCCCCGCGCATGTTCGATCATGGCCTGCGGGGGGCGTCCCGCGCGAGGC
>NEEC01000264.1:10000-15000 GCA_002189035.1 Utricularia gibba
ACCTGACCGGAGCGAGGCGTGGGGGACATTTTTTGATGCGTTGCATCTGATCTCGCCTCGCTCGGATCGCGCACGGGATCGGGGGAGTAACCCCGTGCGCGATAGGATACGCGTCTCGCCAGCTTGCGGGTGTGGCGGGCGGGCGACCCGACCCGACCCGTCCGTACACCCCCTCGGAACACCTCCCCCCTCAAGAAGGGAGAACATGCCAAAACCCAGGTGGCGGCACCGGACATCAAAATGTCGAAAAAAGCGTGACTTTTTTCGGTGGGCCACATGGCGACCCGAGGGTGGGCCCGGTGCCTCCAGAGACACCTCCCCCTCAAGAAGGGAGAACATGCCAAAACTTGGGTGACGGCAGTGGACATCGAAATGTCGAAAAAAGCGTGACTTTTGTCGCGAGAGCGCCGAGCGTCCCGTGCGCTCGGCACCGCTACGCCGTCCCGCGCGCCATGCCCGCGCGGTCCTCAGCATGCTATAATCGATTCCGCGAGCACGGGCGATGAGCGTCGTGCGCACGCAGCATCGCCATCTCGTTCGTTGGCCCGCTCCGCCCGGGCATTGGTGGAGGGGGAACCCGCCCCTCCCCGGACGCCATACCGCGCGCGCGCGTCGTCGTCGGCCGTCGGCAAAGGCTAAGGCTAAGGCGCGCGCGCGCGCGTGGGGTGCTTCCGCACCCCCTCGCTCTTGCGCATCACCCGCTCCACCATGCCGCGGCGTGCCTGATTCCCACGGTTTCTCGATGCGCCACCCCCGATCACCGTATCGCCGCGCCCCGCGCATGGCGCGTCGCGGACACTCCCGCGCGAGTCACCGCCCCGCGCATGCTCGAGCGAGCCGTTACTAGGGCGAGCGTCCCGAGCGAGTGACCGTTCCGCGCATGCTCGAGCGGGGCGTGCATGCGGGCGTCCTGCGCGAGTCATTCCCGCGCATGCTCGACCAACTTGAGGGGGAACCCACCCCTCCACGTCCGCACGCCGGGGCCACAAGGGCCCCAGAGGGTGGGCCCGGTGCCTCCAGGACACCTCCCCCCAAGAAGGGAGAACATGCCAAAACCTAGGTGACGGCACTGGACATCCAAATGTCGAAAAAAGCGTGACTTTTTTCGGTGGGCCACATGGCCCCGTGAGGGTGGGCCCAGTGCCTCCAGAGACACCTCCCCCTCAAGAAGGGAGATCATGCCAAAATGGAGGTGGCGGCACTGCACATCCAAATGTCGAAAAAAGCGTGACTTTTCGCACGAGCGCGCCGAGCGTCCCTTGCGCGCGGTACCGCAGCGCCATCTCGCTCGCCATGCCCGCGCGGGTCATCCCGCCCATGTCCGAGCATGGCGTGCGGGCGGGCGTCCCGCGCGAGGCCATCCCCGCGCATGTTCGATCATGGCGTGCGGGGGGCGTCCCGCGCGAGGCCATGCCCGCCCATGTCCGAGCATGGCGCGCGGGCGGGCGTCCCGCGCGAGACATTCCCCGCCCATGTCCGAGCATGGCGTGCGGGCGGGCGTCCCGTGGGAGTCATTCCCCGCGCATGCTCGAGCATGGCGCGCGGGCAACCGTCCCGCGCGAGACATTCCCCGCGCATGCTCGAGCAAGGCGTGCGGGCGGGCGTCCATGGCGAGTCACCGCCCCACGCATGGCGTGCGGACGCAGGTCCCGTGCGAGACATCGAACGTGCTTGCTCGAGCATCTTGAGGGGGAACCCACCCCTACTCGCCCCGATGGAGGTGCTGCCTCCACGCCATGCCCACGGAGCCGGCGCCGCACGCCTGGGGCACACCGCCCCCGAGGGTGGGCCGGGTGCCTCTCGAGACACCTCCCCCTCAAGAAGGGAGAACATGCCAAAACCCAGGTGGCGGCACTGGACATCCAAATGTTGAAAAAAGCGTGGCTTTTTTCGGTGGGCCACAAGGCGCCCCGAGGGTGGGCCCAGTGCCTCCAGAGACACCTCCCCCCTCAAGAAGGGAGAACATGCCAAAACCCAGGTGGCGGCACTGGACATCCAAATGTTGAAAAAAGCGTGGCTTTTTTCGGTGGGCCACAAGGCGCCCCGAGGGTGGGCCCAGTGCCTCCAGAGACACCTCCCCCCTCAAGAAGGGAGATCATGCCAAAAGGGAGGTGGCGGCACTGGACATCCAAATGTCGAAAAAAGCGTGAATTTTCTCGAAAGGCCATTCCGGACGAGCCATCGCCTAGCATGCTCGAGCGCGGCGTGCGTCCCGCGCGAGTCATTTCCCGCGCATGCTCGAGCACGGCGTGCGGGCGAGCGTCCCGCGCGAGGCCATCCCGCGCATGTTCGATCATGGCCTGCGGGGGGGCGTCCCGCGCGAGGCCATGCCCGCCCATGTCCGAGCATGGCGTGCGGGCGGGCGTCCCGCGCGAGGCCATCCCCGCGCGTGTTCGATCATGGCGTGCGGGGGGGCGTCCCGCGCGAGGCCATGCCCGCCCATGTCCGAGCATGGCGCGCCGGCGGGCGTCCCGCGCGAGACATTCCCCGCCCATGTCCGAGCATGGCGTGCGGCGGGCGTCCCGTGGGAGTCATTCCCCGCGCATGCTCGAGCACGGCGTGCGGGCGGGCGTCCCGCGCGAGGCCATCCCCGCGCATGTTCGATCATGGCGTGCGGGGGGGCGTCCATGGCGAGTCACCGCCCCACGCATGGCGTGCGGACGCCCGTCCCGTGCGAGACATCGAACGTGCTTGCTCGAGCATCTTGAGGGGGAACCCACCCCTACTCGCCCCGATGGAGGTGCTGCCTCCACGCCATGCCCACGGAGCCGGCGCCGCACGCCTGGGGCACACCGCCCCCGAGGGTGGGCCGGGTGCCTCTCGAGACACCTCCCCCTCAAGAAGGGAGAACATGCCAAAACCCAGGTGGCGGCACTGGACATCCAAATGTTGAAAAAAGCGTGGCTTTTTTCGGTGGGCCACAAGGCGCCCCGAGGGTGGGCCCAGTGCCTCCAAAGACACCTCCCCCCTCAAGAAGGGAGAACATGCCAAAACCCAGGTGGCGGCACTGGACATCCAAATGTTGAAAAAAGCGTGGCTTTTTTCGGTGGGCCACAAGGCGCCCCGAGGGTGGGCCCAGTGCCTCCAGAGACACCTCCCCCTCAAGAAGGGAGATCATGCCAAAAGGGAGGTGGCGGCACTGGACATCCAAATGTCGAAAAAAGCGTGAATTTTCTCGAAAGGCCATTCCGGACGAGCCATCCCTAGCATGCTCGAGCGCGGCGTGCGTCCCGCGCGAGTCATTTCCCGCGCATGCTCGAGCACGGCGTGCGGGCGAGCGTCCCGCGCGAGGCCATCCCCGCGCATGTTCGATCATGGCCTGCGGGGGGGCGTCCCGCGCGAGGCCATGCCCGCCCATGTCCGAGCATGGCGTGCGGGCGGGCGTCCGCGCGAGGCCATCCCCGCGCGTGTTCGATCATGGCGTGCGGGGGGCGTCCGCGCGAGGCCATGCCGCCCATGTCCGAGCATGGCGCGCCGGCGGGCGTCCCGCGCGAGACATTCCCCGCCCATGTCCGAGCATGGCGTGCGGGCGGGCGTCCCGTGGGAGTCATTCCCCGCGCATGCTCGAGCACGGCGTGCGGGCGGGCGTCCCGCGCGAGGCCATCCCCGCGCATGTTCGATCATGGCGTGCGGGGGGGCGTCCATGGCGAGTCACCGCCCCACGCATGGCGTGCGGACGCCCGTCCCGTGCGAGACATCGAACGTGCTTGCTCGAGCATCTTGAGGGGGAACCCACCCCTACTCGCCCCGATGGAGGTGCTGCCTCCACGCCATGCCCACGGAGCCGGCGCCGCACGCCTGGGGCACACCGCCCCCGAGGGTGGGCCGGGTGCCTCTCGAGACACCTCCCCCCTCAAGAAGGGAGAACATGCCAAAACCCAGGTGGCGGCACTGGACATCCAAATGTTGAAAAAAGCGTGGCTTTTTTCGGTGGGCCACAAGGCGCCCCGAGGGTGGGCCCAGTGCCTCCAGAGACACCTCCCCCCTCAAGAAGGGAGAACATGCCAAAACCCAGGTGGCGGCACTGGACATCCAAATGTTGAAAAAAGCGTGGCTTTTTTCGGTGGGCCACAAGGCGCCCCGAGGGTGGGCCCAGTGCCTCCAGAGACACCTCCCCCCTCAAGAAGGGAGATCATGCCAAAAGGGAGGTGGCGGCACTGGACATCCAAATGTCGAAAAAAGCGTGAATTTTCTCGAAAGGCCATTCCGGACGAGCCATCGCCTAGCATGCTCGAGCGCGGCGTGCGTCCCGCGCGAGTCATTTCCCGCGCATGCTCGAGCACGGCGTGCGGGCGAGCGTCCCGCGCGAGGCCATCCCCGCGCATGTTCGATCATGGCCTGCGGGGGGGCGTCCCGCGCGAGGCCATGCCCGCCCATGTCCGAGCATGGCGTGCGGGCGGGCGTCCCGCGCGAGGCCATCCCCGCGCGTGTTCGATCATGGCGTGCGGGGGGGCGTCCCGCGCGAGGCCATGCCCGCCCATGTCCGAGCATGGCGCGCCGGCGGGCGTCCCGCGCGAGACATTCCCCGCCCATGTCCGAGCATG
Organism: Utricularia gibba; assembly: GCA_002189035.1. Lineage (NCBI taxonomy): Eukaryota > Viridiplantae > Streptophyta > Magnoliopsida > Lamiales > Lentibulariaceae > Utricularia > Utricularia gibba. The sequence continues at coordinate 14,545 of NEEC01000264.1, forward strand.
GCGTGCGGGCGGGCGTCCCGTGGGAGTCATTCCCCGCGCATGCTCGAGCACGGCGTGCGCGAGGCCATCCCCGCGCATGTTCGATCATGGCGTGCGCGTCCATGGCGAGTCACGCCCCACGCATGGCGTGCGGACGCCCGTCCCGTGCGAGACATCGAACGTGCTTGCTCGAGCATCTTGAGGGGGAACCCACCCCTACTCGCCCGATGGAGGTGCTGCCTCCACGCCATGCCCACGGAGCCGGCGCCGCACGCCTGGGGCACATGGGCCGGGTGCCTCTCGAGTCAAGAAGGGAGAACATGCCAAAACCCAGGTGGCGGCACTGGACATCCAAATGTTGAAAAAAGCGTGGCTTTTTTCGGTGGGCCATGGGCCCAGTGCCTCCAAAGACACCTCCCCCTCAAGAAGGGAGAACATGCCAAAACCCAGGTGGCGGCACTGGACATCCAAATGTTG
>NEEC01000230.1:10000-15000 GCA_002189035.1 Utricularia gibba
CAGTGGACATCGAAATGTCGAAAAAAGCGTGACTTTTGTCGCGAGAGCGCCGAGCGTCCCGTGCGCTCGGCACCGCTACGCCGTCCCGCGCGCCATGCCCGCGCGGTCCTCAGCATGCTATAATCGATTCCGCGAGCACGGGCGATGAGCGTCGTGCGCACGCAGCATCGCCATCTCGTTCGTTGGCCCGCTCCGCCCGGGCATTGGTGGGAGGGGGAACCCGCCCCTCCCCGGACGCCATACCGCGCGCGCGCGTCGTCCGTCGGCCGTCGGCAAAGGCTAAGGCTAAGGCGCGCGCGCGCGCGTGGGGTGCTTCCGCACCCCCTCGCTCTTGCGCATCACCCGCTCCACCATGCCGCGGCGTGCCTGATTCCCACGGTTTCTCGATGCGCCACCCCCGATCACCGTATCGCCGCGCCCCGCGCATGGCGCGTCGCGGACACTCCCGCGCGAGTCACCGCCCCGCGCATGCTCGAGCGAGCCGTTACTAGGGCGAGCGTCCCGAGCGAGTGACCGTTCCGCGCATGCTCGAGCGGGGCGTGCATGCGGGCGTCCTGCGCGAGTCATTCCCCGCGCATGCTCGACCAACTTGAGGGGGAACCCACCCCTCCACGTCCGCACGCCGGGGCCACAAGGGCCCCAGAGGGTGGGCCCGGTGCCTCCAGGACACCTCCCCCCTCAAGAAGGGAGAACATGCCAAAACCTAGGTGACGGCACTGGACATCCAAATGTCGAAAAAAGCGTGACTTTTTTCGGTGGGCCACATGGCCCCGTGAGGGTGGGCCCAGTGCCTCCAGAGACACCTCCCCCCTCAAGAAGGGAGATCATGCCAAAATGGAGGTGGCGGCACTGCACATCCAAATGTCGAAAAAAGCGTGACTTTTCGCACGAGCGCGCCGAGCGTCCCTTGCGCGCGGTACCGCAGCGCCATCTCGCTCGCCATGCCCGCGCGGGTCATCCCGCCCATGTCCGAGCATGGCGTGCGGGCGGGCGTCCCGCGCGAGGCCATCCCCGCGCATGTTCGATCATGGCGTGCGGGGGGCGTCCCGCGCGAGGCCATGCCCGCCCATGTCCGAGCATGGCGCGCGGGCGGGCGTCCCGCGCGAGACATTCCCCGCCATGTCCGAGCATGGCGTGCGGGCGGGCGTCCCGTGGGAGTCATTCCCCGCGCATGCTCGAGCATGGCGCGCGGGCAACCGTCCCGCGCGAGACATTCCCCGCGCATGCTCGAGCAAGGCGTGCGGGCGGGCGTCCATGGCGAGTCACCGCCCCACGCATGGCGTGCGGACGCAGGTCCCGTGCGAGACATCGAACGTGCTTGCTCGAGCATCTTGAGGGGGAACCCACCCCTACTCGCCCCGATGGAGGTGCTGCCTCCACGCCATGCCCACGGAGCCGGCGCCGCACGCCTGGGGCACACCGCCCCCGAGGGTGGGCCGGGTGCCTCTCGAGACACCTCCCCCCTCAAGAAGGGAGAACATGCAAAACCCAGGTGGCGGCACTGGACATCCAAATGTTGAAAAAAGCGTGGCTTTTTTCGGTGGGCCACAAGGCGCCCCGAGGGTGGGCCCAGTGCCTCCAGAGACACCTCCCCCCTCAAGAAGGGAGAACATGCCAAAACCCAGGTGGCGGCACTGGACATCCAAATGTTGAAAAAAGCGTGGCTTTTTTCGGTGGGCCACAAGGCGCCCCGAGGGTGGGCCCAGTGCCTCCAGAGACACCTCCCCCTCAAGAAGGGAGATCATGCCAAAGGGAGGTGGCGGCACTGGACATCCAAATGTCGAAAAAAGCGTGAATTTTCTCGAAAGGCCATTCCGGACGAGCCATCGCCTAGCATGCTCGAGCGCGGCGTGCGTCCCGCGCGAGTCATTTCCCGCGCATGCTCGAGCACGGCGTGCGGGCGAGCGTCCCGCGCGAGGCCATCCCCGCGCATGTTCGATCATGGCCTGCGGGGGGGCGTCCCGCGCGAGGCCATGCCCGCCCATGTCCGAGCATGGCGTGCGGGCGGGCGTCCCGCGCGAGGCCATCCCGCGCGTGTTCGATCATGGCGTGCGGGGGGGCGTCCCGCGCGAGGCCATGCCCGCCCATGTCCGAGCATGGCGCGCCGGCGGGCGTCCCGCGCGAGACATTCCCCGCCCATGTCCGAGCATGGCGTGCGGGCGGGCGTCCCGTGGGAGTCATTCCCGCGCATGCTCGAGCACGGCGTGCGGGCGGGCGTCCCGCGCGAGGCCATCCCCGCGCATGTTCGATCATGGCGTGCGGGGGGGCGTCCATGGCGAGTCACCGCCCCACGCATGGCGTGCGGACGCCCGTCCCGTGCGAGACATCGAACGTGCTTGCTCGAGCATCTTGAGGGGGAACCCACCCCTACTCGCCCCGATGGAGGTGCTGCCTCCACGCCATGCCCACGGAGCCGGCGCCGCACGCCTGGGGCACACCGCCCCCGAGGGTGGGCCGGGTGCCTCTCGAGACACCTCCCCCTCAAGAAGGGAGAACATGCCAAACCCAGGTGGCGGCACTGGACATCCAAATGTTGAAAAAAGCGTGGCTTTTTTCGGTGGGCCACAAGGCGCCCCGAGGGTGGGCCCAGTGCCTCCAAAGACACCTCCCCCTCAAGAAGGGAGAACATGCCAAAACCCAGGTGGCGGCACTGGACATCCAAATGTTGAAAAAAGCGTGGCTTTTTTCGGTGGGCCACAAGGCGCCCCGAGGGTGGGCCCAGTGCCTCCAGAGACACCTCCCCCTCAAGAAGGGAGATCATGCCAAAAGGGAGGTGGCGGCACTGGACATCAAAATGTCGAAAAAAGCGTGAATTTTCTCGAAAGGCCATTCCGGACGAGCCATCGCCTAGCATGCTCGAGCGCGGCGTGCGTCCCGCGCGAGTCATTTCCCGCGCATGCTCGAGCACGGCGTGCGGGCGAGCGTCCCGCGCGAGGCCATCCCCGCATGTTCGATCATGGCCTGCGGGGGGGCGTCCCGCGCGAGGCCATGCCCGCCCATGTCCGAGCATGGCGTGCGGGCGGGCGTCCCGCGCGAGGCCATCCCGCGCGTGTTCGATCATGGCGTGCGGGGGGGCGTCCCGCGCGAGGCCATGCCCGCCCATGTCCGAGCATGGCGCGCCGGCGGGCGTCCCGCGCGAGACATTCCCCGCCCATGTCCGAGCATGGCGTGCGGGCGGGCGTCCCGTGGGAGTCATTCCCCGCGCATGCTCGAGCACGGCGCGCGGGCGTCCCGCGCGAGACATTCCCGCGCATGCTCGAGCAAGGCGTGCGGGCGGGCGTCCATGGCGAGTCACCGCCCACGCATGGCGTGCGGACGCAGGTCCCGTGCGAGACATCGAACGTGCTTGCTCGAGCATCTTGAGGGGGAACCCACCCCTACTCGCCCCGATGGAGGTGCTGCCTCCACGCCATGCCCACGGAGCCGGCGCCGCACGCCTGGGGCACACCGCCCCCCGAGGGTGGGCCGGGTGCCTCTCGAGACACCTCCCCTCAAGAAGGGAGAACATGCCAAAACCCAGGTGGCGGCACTGGACATCCAAATGTTGAAAAAAGCGTGGCTTTTTTCGGTGGGCCACAAGGCGCCCCGAGGGTGGGCCCAGTGCCTCCAGAGACACCTCCCCCTCAAGAAGGGAGAACATGCCAAAACCCAGGTGGCGGCACTGGACATCCAAATGTTGAAAAAAGCGTGGCTTTTTTCGGTGGGCCACAAGGCGCCCCGAGGGTGGGCCCAGTGCCTCCAGAGACACCTCCCCTCAAGAAGGGAGATCATGCCAAAAGGGAGGTGGCGGCACTGGACATCCAAATGTCGAAAAAAGCGTGAATTTTCTCGAAAGGCCATTCCGGACGAGCCATCGCCTAGCATGCTCGAGCGCGGCGTGCGTCCCGCGCGAGTCATTTCCCGCGCATGCTCGAGCACGGCGTGCGGGCGAGCGTCCCGCGCGAGGCCATCCCCGCGCATGTTCGATCATGGCCTGCGGGGGGGCGTCCCGCGCGAGGCCATGCCCGCCCATGTCCGAGCATGGCGTGCGGGCGGGCGTCCCGCGCGAGGCCATCCGCGCGTGTTCGATCATGGCGTGCGGGGGGCGTCCCGCGCGAGGCCATGCCCGCCCATGTCCGAGCATGGCGCGCCGGCGGGCGTCCCGCGCGAGACATTCCCCGCCATGTCCGAGCATGGCGTGCGGGCGGGCGTCCCGTGGGAGTCATTCCCGCGCGCTCGAGCACTCGCGCGAGCATTCCCGCGCATGTCGAGCATGGCGTGCGGGGGGCGTCCATGGCGAGTCACCGCCCCACGCATGGCGTGCGGACGCCCGTCCCGTGCGAGACATCGAACGTGCTTGCTCGAGCATCTTGAGGGGGAACCCACCCCTACTCGCCCCGATGGAGGTGCTGCCTCCACGCCATGCCCACGGAGCCGGCGCCGCACGCCTGGGGCACACCGCCCCCGAGGGTGGGCCGGGTGCCTCTCGAGACACCTCCCCCTCAAGAAGGGAGAACATGCCAAAACCCAGGTGGCGGCACTGGACATCCAAATGTTGAAAAAAGCGTGGCTTTTTTCGGTGGGCCACAAGGCGCCCGAGGGTGGGCCCAGTGCCTCCAAAGACACCTCCCCCCTCAAGAAGGGAGAACATGCCAAAACCCAGGTGGCGGCACTGGACATCCAAATGTTGAAAAAAGCGTGGCTTTTTTCGGTGGGCCACAGGCGCCCCGAGGGTGGGCCCAGTGCCTCCAGAGACACCTCCCCCTCAAGAAGGGAGATCATGCCAAAAGGGAGGTGGCGGCACTGGACATCCAAATGTCGAAAAAAGCGTGAATTTTCTCGAAAGGCCATTCCGGACGAGCCATCGCCTAGCATGCTCGAGCGCGGCGTGCGTCCCGCGCGAGTCATTTCCCGCGCATGCTCGAGCACGGCGTGCGGGCGAGCGTCCCGCGCGAGGCCATCCCCGCATGTTCGATCATGGCCTGCGGGGGGCGTCCCGCGCGAGGCCATGCCCGCCCATG
>NEEC01000308.1:5000-10000 GCA_002189035.1 Utricularia gibba
AGCCAACCTGACCCGCCACGCGACGGGAGGCCTTACCATGCCAACCAACGTTTCCGGATGCATAGCATCCATTCTCGCCCCGAACGCATCGTGTGCGCGCGGGGCATCCCACCCATTTTCGTAAGCCAACCAGCGCGGGGATCCGTTTTTTTTCATGCATGGCCCCATCCATTCTCGCCCGGCACGCATAGCGTGTGCGTGCACGGGGCCATCCATCCTATTTCGCAACGCGGCGTGGGGAATCAATTTCCTGATGCGTGGCATCCATTCTCGCCCGGCACGCACCGTGTGCGTACGCGAGGCATCCATCGTTCGTCCGAAGCCAACCTGACCGGAGCGAGGCGTGGGGGACATTTTTTGATGCGTTGCATCTGATCTCGCCTCGCTCGGATCGCGCACGGGATCGGGGGAGTAACCCCGTGCGCGATAGGATACGCGTCTCGCCAGCTTGCGGGTGTGGCGGGCGGGCGACCCGACCCGACCCGTCCGTACACCCCTCGGAACACCTCCCCCCTCAAGAAGGGAGAACATGCCAAAACCCAGGTGGCGGCACCGGACATCAAAATGTCGAAAAAAGCGTGACTTTTTTCGGTGGGCCACATGGCGACCCGAGGGTGGGCCCGGTGCCTCCAGAGACACCTCCCCCTCAAGAAGGGAGAACATGCCAAAACTTGGGTGACGGCAGTGGACATCGAAATGTCGAAAAAAGCGTGACTTTTGTCGCGAGAGCGCCGAGCGTCCCGTGCGCTCGGCACCGCTACGCCGTCCCGCGCGCCATGCCCGCGCGGTCCTCAGCATGCTATAATCGATTCCGCGAGCACGGGCGATGAGCGTCGTGCGCACGCAGCATCGCCATCTCGTTCGTTGGCCCGCTCCGCCCGGGCATTGGTGGGAGGGGGAACCCGCCTCCCCGGACGCCATACCGCGCGCGCGCGTCGTCCGTCGGCCGTCGGCAAAGGCTAAGGCTAAGGCGCGCGCGCGCGCGTGGGGGTGCTTCCGCACCCCCTCGCTCTTGCGCATCACCCGCTCCACCATGCCGCGGCGTGCCTGATTCCCACGGTTTCTCGATGCGCCACCCCCGATCACCGTATCGCCGCGCCCCGCGCATGGCGCGTCGCGGACACTCCCGCGCGAGTCACCGCCCCGCGCATGCTCGAGCGAGCCGTTACTAGGGCGAGCGTCCCGAGCGAGTGACCGTTCCGCGCATGCTCGAGCGGGGCGTGCATGCGGGCGTCCTGCGCGAGTCATTCCCCGCGCATGCTCGACCAACTTGAGGGGGAACCCACCCTCCACGTCCGCACGCCGGGGCCACAAGGGCCCCAGAGGGTGGGCCCGGTGCCTCCAGGACACCTCCCCCTCAAGAAGGGAGAACATGCCAAAACCTAGGTGACGGCACTGGACATCCAAATGTCGAAAAAAGCGTGACTTTTTTCGGTGGGCCACATGGCCCCGTGAGGGTGGGCCCAGTGCCTCCAGAGACACCTCCCCCCTCAAGAAGGGAGATCATGCCAAAATGGAGGTGGCGGCACTGCACATCCAAATGTCGAAAAAAGCGTGACTTTTCGCACGAGCGCGCCGAGCGTCCCTTGCGCGCGGTACCGCAGCGCCATCTCGCTCGCCATGCCCGCGCGGGTCATCCCGCCCATGTCCGAGCATGGCGTGCGGGCGGGCGTCCCGCGCGAGGCCATCCCGCGCATGTTCGATCATGGCGTGCGGGGGGGCGTCCCGCGCGAGGCCATGCCCGCCCATGTCCGAGCATGGCGCGCGGGCGGGCGTCCCGCGCGAGACATTCCCCGCCCATGTCCGAGCATGGCGTGCGGGCGGGCGTCCCGTGGGAGTCATTCCCCGCGCATGCTCGAGCATGGCGCGCGGGCAACCGTCCCGCGCGAGACATTCCCCGCGCATGCTCGAGCAAGGCGTGCGGGCGGGCGTCCATGGCGAGTCACCGCCCCACGCATGGCGTGCGGACGCAGGTCCCGTGCGAGACATCGAACGTGCTTGCTCGAGCATCTTGAGGGGGAACCCACCCCTACTCGCCCCGATGGAGGTGCTGCCTCCACGCCATGCCCACGGAGCCGGCGCCGCACGCCTGGGGCACACCGCCCCCGAGGGTGGGCCGGGTGCCTCTCGAGACACCTCCCCCTCAAGAAGGGAGAACATGCCAAAACCCAGGTGGCGGCACTGGACATCCAAATGTTGAAAAAAGCGTGGCTTTTTTCGGTGGGCCACAAGGCGCCCCGAGGGTGGGCCCAGTGCCTCCAGAGACACCTCCCCCCTCAAGAAGGGAGAACATGCCAAAACCCAGGTGGCGGCACTGGACATCCAAATGTTGAAAAAAGCGTGGCTTTTTTCGGTGGGCCACAAGGCGCCCCGAGGGTGGGCCCAGTGCCTCCAGAGACACCTCCCCCCTCAAGAAGGGAGATCATGCCAAAAGGGAGGTGGCGGCACTGGACATCCAAATGTCGAAAAAAGCGTGAATTTTCTCGAAAGGCCATTCCGGACGAGCCATCGCCTAGCATGCTCGAGCGCGGCGTGCGTCCCGCGCGAGTCATTTCCCGCGCATGCTCGAGCACGGCGTGCGGGCGAGCGTCCCGCGCGAGGCCATCCCCGCGCATGTTCGATCATGGCCTGCGGGGGGGCGTCCCGCGCGAGGCCATGCCCGCCCATGTCCGAGCATGGCGTGCGGGCGGGCGTCCCGCGCGAGGCCATCCCGCGCGTGTTCGATCATGGCGTGCGGGGGGCGTCCCGCGCGAGGCCATGCCCGCCCATGTCCGAGCATGGCGCGCCGGCGGGCGTCCCGCGCGAGACATTCCCCGCCCATGTCCGAGCATGGCGTGCGGCGGGCGTCCCGTGGGAGTCATTCCCCGCGCATGCTCGAGCACGGCGCGCGGGCGTCCCGCGCGAGGCCATCCCCGCGCATGTTCGATCATGGCGTGCGGGGGGCGTCCATGGCGAGTCACCGCCCCACGCATGGCGTGCGGACGCCCGTCCCGTGCGAGACATCGAACGTGCTTGCTCGAGCATCTTGAGGGGGAACCCACCCCTACTCGCCCCGATGGAGGTGCTGCCTCCACGCCATGCCCACGGAGCCGGCGCCGCACGCCTGGGGCACACCGCCCCCGAGGGTGGGCCGGGTGCCTCTCGAGACACCTCCCCCTCAAGAAGGGAGAACATGCCAAAACCCAGGTGGCGGCACTGGACATCCAAATGTTGAAAAAAGCGTGGCTTTTTTCGGTGGGCCACAAGGCGCCCCGAGGGTGGGCCCAGTGCCTCCAAGACACCTCCCCCCTCAAGAAGGGAGAACATGCCAAAACCCAGGTGGCGGCACTGGACATCCAAATGTTGAAAAAAGCGTGGCTTTTTTCGGTGGGCCACAAGGCGCCCCGAGGGTGGGCCCAGTGCCTCCAGAGACACCTCCCCCCTCAAGAAGGGAGATCATGCCAAAAGGGAGGTGGCGGCACTGGACATCCAAATGTCGAAAAAAGCGTGAATTTTCTCGAAAGGCCATTCCGGACGAGCCATCGCCTAGCATGCTCGAGCGCGGCGTGCGTCCCGCGCGAGTCATTTCCCGCGCATGCTCGAGCACGGCGTGCGGGCGAGCGTCCCGCGCGAGGCCATCCCCGCGCATGTTCGATCATGGCCTGCGGGGGGGCGTCCCGCGCGAGGCCATGCCCGCCCATGTCCGAGCATGGCGTGCGGGCGGGCGTCCCGCGCGAGGCCATCCCGCGCGTGTTCGATCATGGCGTGCGGGGGGCGTCCCGCGCGAGGCCATGCCCGCCCATGTCCGAGCATGGCGCGCCGGCGGGCGTCCCGCGCGAGACATTCCCCGCCCATGTCCGAGCATGGCGTGCGGGCGGGCGTCCCGTGGGAGTCATTCCCCGCGCATGCTCGAGCACGGCGTGCGCGGGCGTCCCGCGCGAGACATCCCCGCATGTTCGATCATGGCCGGGGGGGCGTCCATGGCGAGTCACCGCCCCACGCATGGCGTGCGGACGCCCGTCCCGTGCGAGACATCGAACGTGCTTGCTCGAGCATCTTGAGGGGGAACCCACCCCTACTCGCCCCGATGGAGGTGCTGCCTCCACGCCATGCCCACGGAGCCGGCGCCGCACGCCTGGGGCACACCGCCCCCGAGGGTGGGCCGGGTGCCTCTCGAGACACCTCCCCCTCAAGAAGGGAGAACATGCCAAAACCCAGGTGGCGGCACTGGACATCCAAATGTTGAAAAAAGCGTGGCTTTTTTCGGTGGGCCACAAGGCGCCCCGAGGGTGGGCCCAGTGCCTCCAGAGACACCTCCCCCTCAAGAAGGGAGAACATGCCAAAACCCAGGTGGCGGCACTGGACATCCAAATGTTGAAAAAAGCGTGGCTTTTTTCGGTGGGCCACAAGGCGCCCCGAGGGTGGGCCCAGTGCCTCCAGAGACACCTCCCCCCTCAAGAAGGGAGATCATGCCAAAAGGGAGGTGGCGGCACTGGACATCCAAATGTCGAAAAAAGCGTGAATTTTCTCGAAAGGCCATTCCGGACGAGCCATCGCCTAGCATGCTCGAGCGCGGCGTGCGTCCCGCGCGAGTCATTTCCCGCGCATGCTCGAGCACGGCGTGCGGGCGAGCGTCCGCGCGAGGCCATCCCCGCGCATGTTCGATCATGGCCTGCGGGGGGCGTCCCGCGCGAGGCCATGCCCGCCCATGTCCGAGCATGGCGTGCGGGCGGGCGTCCCGCGCGAGGCCATCCCCGCGCGTGTTCGATCATGGCGTGCGGGGGGGCGTCCCGCGCGAGGCCATGCCCGCCCATGTCCGAGCATGGCGCGCCGGCGGGCGTCCCGCGCGAGACATTCCCCGCCCATGTCCGAGCATGGCGTGCGGGCGGGCGTCCCGTGGGAGTCATTCCCCGCGCATGCTCGAGCACGGCGTGCGGGCGGCGTCCCGCGCGAGGCCATCCCCGCGCATGTTCGATCATGGCGTGCGGGGGGCGTCCATGGCGAGTCACCGCCCCACGCAT
>NEEC01000390.1:5000-10000 GCA_002189035.1 Utricularia gibba
CATGGCGACCCGAGGGTGGGCCCGGTGCCTCCAGAGACACCTCCCCCCTCAAGAAGGGAGAACATGCCAAAACTTGGGTGACGGCAGTGGACATCGAAATGTCGAAAAAAGCGTGACTTTTGTCGCGAGAGCGCCGAGCGTCCCGTGCGCTCGGCACCGCTACGCCGTCCCGCGCGCCATGCCCGCGCGGTCCTCAGCATGCTATAATCGATTCCGCGAGCACGGGCGATGAGCGTCGTGCGCACGCAGCATCGCCATCTCGTTCGTTGGCCCGCTCCGCCCGGGCATTGGTGGGAGGGGGAACCCGCCCCTCCCCGGACGCCATACCGCGCGCGCGCGTCGTCCGTCGGCCGTCGGCAAAGGCTAAGGCTAAGGCGCGCGCGCGCGCGCGTGGGGTGCTTCCGCACCCCCTCGCTCTTGCGCATCACCCGCTCACCATGCCGCGGCGTGCCTGATTCCCACGGTTTCTCGATGCGCCACCCCGATCACCGTATCGCCGCGCCCCGCGCATGGCGCGTCGCGGACACTCCCGCGCGAGTCACCGCCCGCGCATGCTCGAGCGAGCCGTTACTAGGGCGAGCGTCCCGAGCGAGTGACCGTTCCGCGCATGCTCGAGCGGGGCGTGCATGCGGGCGTCCTGCGCGAGTCATTCCCCGCGCATGCTCGACCAACTTGAGGGGGAACCCACCCCTCCACGTCCGCACGCCGGGGCCACAAGGGCCCCAGAGGGTGGGCCCGGTGCCTCCAGGACACCTCCCCCCTCAAGAAGGGAGAACATGCCAAAACCTAGGTGACGGCACTGGACATCCAAATGTCGAAAAAAGCGTGACTTTTTTCGGTGGGCCACATGGCCCCGTGAGGGTGGGCCCAGTGCCTCCAGAGACACCTCCCCCTCAAGAAGGGAGATCATGCCAAAATGGAGGTGGCGGCACTGCACATCCAAATGTCGAAAAAAGCGTGACTTTTCGCACGAGCGCGCCGAGCGTCCCTTGCGCGCGGTACCGCAGCGCCATCTCGCTCGCCATGCCCGCGCGGTCATCCCGCCCATGTCCGAGCATGGCGTGCGGGCGGGCGTCCCGCGCGAGGCCATCCCCGCGCATGTTCGATCATGGCGTGCGGGGGGCGTCCCGCGCGAGGCCATGCCCGCCCATGTCCGAGCATGGCGCGCGGGCGGGCGTCCCGCGCGAGACATTCCCCGCCCATGTCCGAGCATGGCGTGCGGGCGGGCGTCCCGTGGGAGTCATTCCCCGCGCATGCTCGAGCATGGCGCGCGGGCAACCGTCCCGCGCGAGACATTCCCCGCGCATGCTCGAGCAAGGCGTGCGGGCGGGCGTCCATGGCGAGTCACCGCCCACGCATGGCGTGCGGACGCAGGTCCCGTGCGAGACATCGAACGTGCTTGCTCGAGCATCTTGAGGGGGAACCCACCCCTACTCGCCCCGATGGAGGTGCTGCCTCCACGCCATGCCCACGGAGCCGGCGCCGCACGCCTGGGGCACACCGCCCCCCGAGGGTGGGCCGGGTGCCTCTCGAGACACCTCCCCCTCAAGAAGGGAGAACATGCCAAAACCCAGGTGGCGGCACTGGACATCCAAATGTTGAAAAAAGCGTGGCTTTTTTCGGTGGGCCACAAGGCGCCCCGAGGGTGGGCCCAGTGCCTCCAGAGACACCTCCCCCCTCAAGAAGGGAGAATGCCAAAACCCAGGTGGCGGCACTGGACATCCAAATGTTGAAAAAAGCGTGGCTTTTTTCGGTGGGCCACAAGGCGCCCCGAGGGTGGGCCCAGTGCCTCCAGAGACACCTCCCCCTCAAGAAGGGAGATCATGCCAAAAGGGAGGTGGCGGCACTGGACATCCAAATGTCGAAAAAAGCGTGAATTTTCTCGAAAGGCCATTCCGGACGAGCCATCGCCTAGCATGCTCGAGCGCGGCGTGCGTCCCGCGCGAGTCATTTCCCGCGCATGCTCGAGCACGGCGTGCGGGCGAGCGTCCCGCGCGAGGCCATCCCCGCGCATGTTCGATCATGGCCTGCGGGGGGGCGTCCCGCGCGAGGCCATGCCCGCCCATGTCCGAGCATGGCGTGCGGGCGGGCGTCCCGCGCGAGGCCATCCCCGCGCGTGTTCGATCATGGCGTGCGGGGGCGTCCCGCGCGAGGCCATGCCCGCCCATGTCCGAGCATGGCGCGCCGGCGGGCGTCCCGCGCGAGACATTCCCCGCCCATGTCCGAGCATGGCGTGCGGGCGGGCGTCCCGTGGGAGTCATTCCCCGCGCATGCTCGAGCACGGCGTGCGGGCGGGCGTCCGCGCGAGGCCATCCCCGCGCATGTTCGATCATGGCGTGCGGGGGGGCGTCCATGGCGAGTCACCGCCCCACGCATGGCGTGCGGACGCCCGTCCCGTGCGAGACATCGAACGTGCTTGCTCGAGCATCTTGAGGGGGAACCCACCCCTACTCGCCCCGATGGAGGTGCTGCCTCCACGCCATGCCCACGGAGCCGGCGCCGCACGCCTGGGGCACACCGCCCCCGAGGGTGGGCCGGGTGCCTCTCGAGACACTCCCCCCTCAAGAAGGGAGAACATGCCAAAACCCAGGTGGCGGCACTGGACATCCAAATGTTGAAAAAAGCGTGGCTTTTTTCGGTGGGCCACAAGGCGCCCGAGGGTGGGCCCAGTGCCTCCAAAGACACCTCCCCCCTCAAGAAGGGAGAACATGCCAAAACCCAGGTGGCGGCACTGGACATCCAAATGTTGAAAAAAGCGTGGCTTTTTTCGGTGGGCCACAAGGCGCCCCGAGGGTGGGCCCAGTGCCTCCAGAGACACCTCCCCCTCAAGAAGGGAGATCATGCCAAAAGGGAGGTGGCGGCACTGGACATCCAAATGTCGAAAAAAGCGTGAATTTTTCTCGAAAGGCCATTCCGGACGAGCCATCGCCTAGCATGCTCGAGCGCGGCGTGCGTCCCGCGCGAGTCATTTCCCCGCGCATGCTCGAGCACGGCGTGCGGGCGAGCGTCCCGCGCGAGGCCATCCCGCGCATGTTCGATCATGGCCTGCGGGGGGGCGTCCCGCGCGAGGCCATGCCCGCCATGTCCGAGCATGGCGTGCGGGCGGGCGTCCCGCGCGAGGCCATCCCCGCGCGTGTTCGATCATGGCGTGCGGGGGGGCGTCCCGCGCGAGGCCATGCCCGCCATGTCCGAGCATGGCGCGCCGGCGGGCGTCCCGCGCGAGACATTCCCCGCCATGTCCGAGCATGGCGTGCGGGCGGGCGTCCCGTGGGAGTCATTCCCCGCGCATGCTCGAGCACGGCGCGCGGGCGTCCCGCGCGAGGCATCCCCGCGCATGTCGAGCATGGCGTGCGGGCGGGCGTCCATGGCGAGTCACCGCCCCACGCATGGCGTGCGGACGCCCGTCCCGTGCGAGACATCGAACGTGCTTGCTCGAGCATCTTGAGGGGGAACCCACCCCTACTCGCCCCGATGGAGGTGCTGCCTCCACGCCATGCCCACGGAGCCGGCGCCGCACGCCTGGGGCACACGCCCCCCGAGGGTGGGCCGGGTGCCTCTCGAGACACCTCCCCCCTCAAGAAGGGAGAACATGCCAAAACCCAGGTGGCGGCACTGGACATCCAAATGTTGAAAAAAGCGTGGCTTTTTTCGGTGGGCCACAAGGCGCCCCGAGGGTGGGCCCAGTGCCTCCAGAGACACCTCCCCCTCAAGAAGGGAGAACATGCCAAAACCCAGGTGGCGGCACTGGACATCCAAATGTTGAAAAAAGCGTGGCTTTTTTCGGTGGGCCACAAGGCGCCCCGAGGGTGGGCCCAGTGCCTCCAGAGACACCTCCCCCCTCAAGAAGGGAGATCATGCCAAAAGGGAGGTGGCGGCACTGGACATCCAAATGTCGAAAAAAGCGTGAATTTTCTCGAAAGGCCATTCCGGACGAGCCATCGCCTAGCATGCTCGAGCGCGGCGTGCGTCCCGCGCGAGTCATTTCCCGCGCATGCTCGAGCACGGCGTGCGGGCGAGCGTCCCGCGCGAGGCCATCCCCGCGCATGTTCGATCATGGCCTGCGGGGGGGCGTCCCGCGCGAGGCCATGCCCGCCCATGTCCGAGCATGGCGTGCGGGCGGGCGTCCGCGCGAGGCCATCCCCGCGCGTGTTCGATCATGGCGTGCGGGGGGCGTCCCGCGCGAGGCCATGCCCGCCCATGTCCGAGCATGGCGCGCCGGCGGGCGTCCCGCGCGAGACATTCCCCGCCCATGTCCGAGCATGGCGTGCGGGCGGGCGTCCCGTGGGAGTCATTCCCCGCGCATGCTCGAGCACGGCGTGCGGGCGGGCGTCCCGCGCGAGGCCATCCCCGCGCATGTTCGATCATGGCGTGCGGGGGGCGTCCATGGCGAGTCACCGCCCCACGCATGGCGTGCGGACGCCCGTCCCGTGCGAGACATCGAACGTGCTTGCTCGAGCATCTTGAGGGGGAACCCACCCCTACTCGCCCCGATGGAGGTGCTGCCTCCACGCCATGCCCACGGAGCCGGCGCCGCACGCCTGGGGCACACCGCCCCCCGAGGGTGGGCCGGGTGCCTCTCGAGACACCTCCCCCCTCAAGAAGGGAGAACATGCCAAAACCCAGGTGGCGGCACTGGACATCCAAATGTTGAAAAAAGCGTGGCTTTTTTCGGTGGGCCACAAGGCGCCCCGAGGGTGGGCCCAGTGCCTCCAAGACACCTCCCCCTCAAGAAGGGAGAACATGCCAAAACCCAGGTGGCGGCACTGGACATCCAAATGTTGAAAAAAGCGTGGCTTTTTTCGGTGGGCCACAAGGCGCCCCGAGGGTGGGCCCAGTGCCTCCAGAGACACCTCCCCCTCAAGAAGGGAGATCATGCCAAAAGGGAGGTGGCGGCACTGGACATCCAAATGTCGAAAAAAGCGTGAATTTTCTCGAAAGGCCATTCCGGACGAGCCATCGCCTAGCATGCTCGAGCGCGGCGTGCGTCCCGCGCGAGTCAT
>NEEC01000390.1:20000-22109 GCA_002189035.1 Utricularia gibba
GGCCATCCATCCTATTTCGCAACGCGGCGTGGGGAATCAATTTCCTGATGCGTGGCATCCATTCTCGCCCGGCACGCACCGTGTGCGTACGCGAGGCATCCATCGTTCGTCCGAAGCCAACCTGACCGGAGCGAGGCGTGGGGGACATTTTTTGATGCGTTGCATCTGATCTCGCCTCGCTCGGATCGCGCACGGGATCGGGGGAGTAACCCCGTGCGCGATAGGATACGCGTCTCGCCAGCTTGCGGGTGTGGCGGGCGGGCGACCCGACCCGACCCGTCCGTACACCCCTCGGAACACCTCCCCCCTCAAGAAGGGAGAACATGCCAAAACCCAGGTGGCGGCACCGGACATCAAAATGTCGAAAAAAGCGTGACTTTTTTCGGTGGGCCACATGGCGACCCGAGGGTGGGCCCGGTGCCTCCAGAGACACCTCCCCCCTCAAGAAGGGAGAACATGCCAAAACTTGGGTGACGGCAGTGGACATCGAAATGTCGAAAAAAGCGTGACTTTTGTCGCGAGAGCGCCGAGCGTCCCGTGCGCTCGGCACCGCTACGCCGTCCCGCGCGCCATGCCCGCGCGGTCCTCAGCATGCTATAATCGATTCCGCGAGCACGGGCGATGAGCGTCGTGCGCACGCAGCATCGCCATCTCGTTCGTTGGCCCGCTCCGCCCGGGCATTGGTGGGAGGGGAACCCGCCCCTCCCCGGACGCCATACCGCGCGCGCGCGTCGTCCGTCGGCAAAGGCTAAGGCTAAGGCGCGCGCGCGCGCGTGGGGTGCTTCCGCACCCCCTCGCTCTTGCGCATCACCCGCTCCACCATGCCGCGGCGTGCCTGATTCCCACGGTTTCTCGATGCGCCACCCCCGATCACCGTATCGCCGCGCCCCGCGCATGGCGCGTCGCGGACACTCCCGCGCGAGTCACCGCCCCGCGCATGCTCGAGCGAGCCGTTACTAGGGCGAGCGTCCCGAGCGAGTGACCGTTCCGCGCATGCTCGAGCGGGGCGTGCATGCGGGCGTCCTGCGCGAGTCATTCCCCGCGCATGCTCGACCAACTTGAGGGGGAACCCACCCCTCCACGTCCGCACGCCGGGGCCACAAGGGCCCCAGAGGGTGGGCCCGGTGCCTCCAGGACACCTCCCCCCTCAAGAAGGGAGAACATGCCAAAACCTAGGTGACGGCACTGGACATCCAAATGTCGAAAAAAGCGTGACTTTTTTCGGTGGGCCACATGGCCCCGTGAGGGTGGGCCCAGTGCCTCCAGAGACACCTCCCCCCTCAAGAAGGGAGATCATGCCAAAATGGAGGTGGCGGCACTGCACATCCAAATGTCGAAAAAAGCGTGACTTTTCGCACGAGCGCGCCGAGCGTCCCTTGCGCGCGGTACCGCAGCGCCATCTCGCTCGCCATGCCCGCGCGGGTCATCCCGCCCATGTCCGAGCATGGCGTGCGGCGGGCGTCCCGCGCGAGGCCATCCCCGCGCATGTTCGATCATGGCGTGCGGGGGGGCGTCCCGCGCGAGGCCATGCCCGCCCATGTCCGAGCATGGCGCGCGGGCGGGCGTCCCGCGCGAGACATTCCCCGCCCATGTCCGAGCATGGCGTGCGGGCGGGCGTCCCGTGGGAGTCATTCCCCGCGCATGCTCGAGCATGGCGCGCGGGCAACCGTCCCGCGCGAGACATTTCCCGCGCATGCTCGAGCAAGGCGTGCGGGCGGGCGTCCATGGCGAGTCACCGCCCCACGCATGGCGTGCGGACGCAGGTCCCGTGCGAGACATCGAACGTGCTTGCTCGAGCATCTTGAGGGGGAACCCACCCCTACTCGCCCCGATGGAGGTGCTGCCTCCACGCCATGCCCACGGAGCCGGCGCCGCACGCCTGGGGCACACCGCCCCCCGAGGGTGGGCCGGGTGCCTCTCGAGACACCTCCCCCCTCAAGAAGGGAGAACATGCCAAAACCCAGGTGGCGGCACTGGACATCCAAATGTTGAAAAAAGCGTGGCTTTTTTCGGTGGGCCACAAGGCGCCCCGAGGGTGGGCCCAGTGCCTCCAGAGACACCTCCCCCTCAAGAAGGGAGAACATGCCAAAACCCAGGTGGCGGCACTGG
>NEEC01000229.1:0-2500 GCA_002189035.1 Utricularia gibba
ACCCTTTTTACTCGCGACATTTCCCATACTATAGAGAACGACTCGCGGCACGCGACCAAGATCGAAGCACAGCCAGCATCGTCGCCAGACGTTCGGAACCGAGACGCGCTCGCGACCATCGCGGAAGCGCAATGCACGCAGCCACGCGGCGAGGGGCTTACGAATCCGAAGATTTTGCATGCGCAGCATCCATCCTCGCCCGGCACGCATCGTGCGCGGGATGGATCCCCCCATTCTCGCCAGCCAACCTGACCCGCCACGCGACGGGAGGCCTTACCATGCCAACCAACGTTTCCGGATGCATAGCATCCATTCTCGCCCCGAACGCATCGTGTGCGCGCGGGGCATCCCACCCATTTTCGTAAGCCAACCAGCGCGGGGATCCGTTTTTTTTCATGCATGGCCCCATCCATTCTCGCCCGGCACGCATAGCGTGTGCGTGCACGGGGCCATCCATCCTATTTCGCAACGCGGCGTGGGGATCAATTTCCTGATGCGTGGCATCCATTCTCGCCCGGCACGCACCGTGTGCGTACGCGAGGCATCCATCGTTCGTCCGAAGCCAACCTGACCGGAGCGAGGCGTGGGGACATTTTTTGATGCGTTGCATCTGATCTCGCCTCGCTCGGATCGCGCACGGGATCGGGGGAGTAACCCCGTGCGCGATAGGATACGCGTCTCGCCAGCTTGCGGGTGTGGCGGGCGGGCGACCCGACCCGACCCGTCCGTACACCCCCTCGGAACACCTCCCCCCTCAAGAAGGGAGAACATGCCAAAACCCAGGTGGCGGCACCGGACATCAAAATGTCGAAAAAAGCGTGACTTTTTTCGGTGGGCCACATGGCGACCCGAGGGTGGGCCCGGTGCCTCCAGAGACACCTCCCCCTCAAGAAGGGAGAACATGCCAAAACTTGGGTGACGGCAGTGGACATCGAAATGTCGAAAAAAGCGTGACTTTTGTCGCGAGCGCGCCGAGCGTCCCGTGCGCTCGGCACCGCTACGCCGTCCCGCGCGCCATGCCGCGCGGTCCTCAGCATGCTATAATCGATTCCGCGAGCACGGGCGATGAGCGTCGTGCGCACGCAGCATCGCCATCTCGTTCGTTGGCCCGCTCCGCCCGGGCATTGGTGGGAGGGGGAACCCGCCCCTCCCCGGACGCCATACCGCGCGCGCGCGTCGTCCGTCGGCCGTCGGCAAAGGCTAAGGCTAAGGCGCGCGCGCGCGCGTGGGGGTGCTTCCGCACCCCCTCGCTCTTGCGCATCACCCGCTCCACCATGCCGCGGCGTGCCTGATCCCACGGTTTCTCGATGCGCCACCCCGATCACCGTATCGCCGCGCCCCGCGCATGGCGCGTCGCGGACACTCCCGCGCGAGTCACCGCCCCGCGCATGCTCGAGCGAGCCGTTACTAGGGCGAGCGTCCCGAGCGAGTGACCGTTCCGCGCATGCTCGAGCGGGGCGTGCATGCGGGCGTCCTGCGCGAGTCATTCCCCGCGCATGCTCGACCAACTTGAGGGAACCCACCCCTCCACGTCCGCACGCCGGGGCCACAAGGGCCCCAGAGGGTGGGCCCGGTGCCTCCAGGACACCTCCCCCCTCAAGAAGGGAGAACATGCCAAAACCTAGGTGACGGCACTGGACATCCAAATGTCGAAAAAAGCGTGACTTTTTTCGGTGGGCCACATGGCCCCGAGGGTGGGCCCAGTGCCTCCAGAGACACCTCCCCCCTCAAGAAGGGAGATCATGCCAAAATGGAGGTGGCGGCACTGCACATCCAAATGTCGAAAAAAGCGTGACTTTTCGCACGAGCGCGCCGAGCGTCCCTTGCGCGCGGTACCGCAGCGCCATCTCGCTCGCCATGCCCGCGCGGGTCATCCCGCCCATGTCCGAGCATGGCGTGCGGGCGGGCGTCCCGCGCGAGGCCATCCCGCGCATGTTCGATCATGGCGTGCGGGGGCGTCCCGCGCGAGGCCATGCCCGCCCATGTCCGAGCATGGCGTGCGGGCGGGCGTCCCGTGGGAGTCATTCCCCGCGCATGCTCGAGCATGGCGCGCGGGCCGTCCCGCGCGAGACATTCCCCGCGCATGCTCGAGCAAGGCGTGCGGGCGGGCGTCCATGGCGAGTCACCGCCCCACGCATGGCGTGCGGACGCAGGTCCCGTGCGAGACATCGAACGTGCTTGCTCGAGCATCTTGAGGGGGAACCCACCCCTACTCGCCCCGATGGAGGTGCTGCCTCCACGCCATGCCCACGGAGCCGGCGCCGCACGCCTGGGGCACACCGCCCCCCGAGGGTGGGCCGGGTGCCTCTCGAGACACCTCCCCCCTCAAGAAGGGAGAACATGCCAAAACCCAGGTGGCGGCACTGGACATCCAAATGTTGAAAAAAGCGTGGCTTTTTTCGGTGGGCCACAAGGCGCCCCGAGGGTGGGCCCAGTGCCTCCAGAGACACCTCCCCCCTCAAGAAGGGAGAACATGCCAAAACCCAGGTGGCGGCACTGG
>NEEC01000229.1:12500-15000 GCA_002189035.1 Utricularia gibba
GCCTGATTCCCACGGTTTCTCGATGCGCCCCCGATCACCGTATCGCCGCGCCCCGCGCATGGCGCGTCGCGGACACTCCCGCGCGAGTCACCGCCCCGCGCATGCTCGAGCGAGCCGTTACTAGGGCGAGCGTCCCGAGCGAGTGACCGTTCCGCGCATGCTCGAGCGGGGCGTGCATGCGGGCGTCCTGCGCGAGTCATTCCCCGCGCATGCTCGACCAACTTGAGGGGAACCCACCCCTCCACGTCCGCACGCCGGGGCCACAAGGGCCCCAGAGGGTGGGCCCGGTGCCTCCAGGACACCTCCCCCCTCAAGAAGGGAGAACATGCCAAAACCTAGGTGACGGCACTGGACATCCAAATGTCGAAAAAAGCGTGACTTTTTTCGGTGGGCCACATGGCCCCGTGAGGGTGGGCCCAGTGCCTCCAGAGACACCTCCCCCCTCAAGAAGGGAGATCATGCCAAAATGGAGGTGGCGGCACTGCACATCCAAATGTCGAAAAAAGCGTGACTTTTCGCACGAGCGCGCCGAGCGTCCCTTGCGCGCGGTACCGCAGCGCCATCTCGCTCGCCATGCCCGCGCGGGTCATCCCCCATGTCCGAGCATGGCGTGCGGGCGGGCGTCCCGCGCGAGGCCATCCCCGCGCATGTTCGATCATGGCGTGCGGGGGGCGTCCCGCGCGAGGCCATGCCCGCCCATGTCCGAGCATGGCGCGCGGGCGGGCGTCCCGCGCGAGCATTCGCCCATGTCCGAGCATGGCGTGCGGGCGGGCGTCCCGTGGGAGTCATTCCCGCGCATGCTCGAGCATCCGTCCCGCGCGAGACATTCCCCGCGCATGCTCGAGCAAGGCGTGCGGGCGGGCGTCCATGGCGAGTCACCGCCCCACGCATGGCGTGCGGACGCAGGTCCCGTGCGAGACATCGAACGTGCTTGCTCGAGCATCTTGAGGGGGAACCCACCCCTACTCGCCCCGATGGAGGTGCTGCCTCCACGCCATGCCCACGGAGCCGGCGCCGCACGCCTGGGGCACACCGCCCCCGAGGGTGGGCCGGGTGCCTCTCGAGACACCTCCCCCTCAAGAAGGGAGAACATGCCAAAACCCAGGTGGCGGCACTGGACATCCAAATGTTGAAAAAAGCGTGGCTTTTTTCGGTGGGCCACAAGGCGCCCCGAGGGTGGGCCCAGTGCCTCCAGAGACACCTCCCCCCTCAAGAAGGGAGAACATGCCAAAACCCAGGTGCGGCACTGGACATCCAAATGTTGAAAAAAGCGTGGCTTTTTTCGGTGGGCCACAAGGCGCCCCGAGGGTGGCCCCAGTGCCTCCAGAGACACCTCCCCCCTCAAGAAGGGAGATCATGCCAAAAGGGAGGTGGCGGCACTGGACATCCAAATGTCGAAAAAAGCGTGAATTTTCTCGAAAGGCCATTCCGGACGAGCCATCGCCTAGCATGCTCGAGCGCGGCGTGCGTCCCGCGCGAGTCATTTCCCGCGCATGCTCGAGCACGGCGTGCGGGCGAGCGTCCCGCGCGAGGCCATCCCCGCGCATGTTCGATCATGGCCTGCGGGGGGCGTCCCGCGCGAGGCCATGCCCGCCCATGTCCGAGCATGGCGTGCGCGGGCGTCCCGCGCGTCCCGCGCGATCATGACCATTGTCCGAGCATGGCGCGCCGGCGGGCGTCCCGCGCGAGACATTCCCCGCCCATGTCCGAGCATGGCGTGCGGGCGGGCGTCCCGTGGGAGTCATTCCCCGCGCATGCTCGAGCGGCGTGCGGCGGGCGTCCCGCGCGAGGCCATCCCCGCGCATGTTCGATCATGGCGTGCGGGGGGCGTCCATGGCGAGTCACCGCCCCACGCATGGCGTGCGGACGCCCGTCCCGTGCGAGACATCGAACGTGCTTGCTCGAGCATCTTGAGGGGAACCCACCCCTACTCGCCCCGATGGAGGTGCTGCCTCCACGCCATGCCCACGGAGCCGGCGCCGCACGCCTGGGGCACACCGCCCCCCGAGGGTGGGCCGGGTGCCTCTCGAGACACCTCCCCCCTCAAGAAGGGAGAACATGCCAAAACCCAGGTGGCGGCACTGGACATCCAAATGTTGAAAAAAGCGTGGCTTTTTTCGGTGGGGCGCCCCGAGGGTGGGCCCAGTGCCTCCAGAGACACCTCCCCCCTCAAGCATGCCAAAACCCAGGTGGCGGCACTGGACATCCAAATGTTGAAAAAAGCGTGGCTTTTTTCGGTGGGCCACAAGTGGGCCCAGTGCCTCCAGAGACACCTCCCCCCTCAAGAAGGGAGATCATGCCAAAAGGGAGGTGGCGGCACTGGACATCCAAATGTCGAAAAAAGCGTGAATTTTCTCGAAAGGCCATTCCGGACGAGCCATCGCCTAGCATGCTCGAGCGCGGCGTGCGTCCCGCGCGAGTCATTTCCCGCGCATGCTCGAGCACGGCGTGCGGGCGAGCGTCCCGCGCGAGGCCATCCCCGCGCATGTTCGATCATGGC
>NEEC01000229.1:35000-36953 GCA_002189035.1 Utricularia gibba
CATCCATTCTCGCCCGGCACGCACCGTGTGCGTACGCGAGGCATCCATCGTTCGTCCGAAGCCAACCTGACCGGAGCGAGGCGTGGGGGACATTTTTTGATGCGTTGCATCTGATCTCGCCTCGCTCGGATCGCGCACGGGATCGGGGGAGTAACCCCGTGCGCGATAGGATACGCGTCTCGCCAGCTTGCGGGTGTGGCGGGCGGGCGACCCGACCCGACCCGTCCGTACACCCCCTCGGAACACCTCCCCCTCAAAGAAGGGAGAACATGCCAAAACCCAGGTGGCGGCACCGGACATCAAAATGTCGAAAAAAGCGTGACTTTTTTCGGTGGGCCACATGGCGACCCGAGGGTGGGCCCGGTGCCTCCAGAGACACCTCCCCCCTCAAGAAGGGAGAACATGCCAAAACTTGGGTGACGGCAGTGGACATCGAAATGTCGAAAAAAGCGTGACTTTTGTCGCGAGCGCGCCGAGCGTCCCGTGCGCTCGGCACCGCTACGCCGTCCCGCGCGCCATGCCGCGCGGTCCTCAGCATGCTATAATCGATTCGCGAGCACGGGCGATGAGCGTCGTGCGCACGCAGCATCGCCATCTCGTTCGTTGGCCCGCTCCGCCCGGGCATTGGTGGGAGGGGAACCCGCCCCTCCCCGGACGCCATACCGCGCGCGCGCGTCGTCCGTCGGCCGTCGGCAAAGGCTAAGGCTAAGGCGCGCGCGCGCGCGTGGGGTGCTTCCGCACCCCCTCGCTCTTGCGCATCACCCGCTCCACCATGCCGCGGCGTGCCTGATTCCCACGGTTTCTCGATGCGCCACCCCCGATCACCGTATCGCCGCGCCCCGCGCATGGCGCGTCGCGGACACTCCCGCGCGAGTCACCGCCCCGCGCATGCTCGAGCGAGCCGTTACTAGGGCGAGCGTCCCGAGCGAGTGACCGTTCCGCGCATGCTCGAGCGGGCGTGCATGCGGGCGTCCTGCGCGAGTCATTCCCCCGCGCATGCTCGACCAACTTGAGGGGGAACCCACCCTCCACGTCCGCACGCCGGGGCCACAAGGGCCCCAGAGGTGGCCCGGTGCCTCCAGGACACCTCCCCCCTCAAGAAGGGAGAACATGCCAAAACCTAGGTGACGGCACTGGACATCCAAATGTCGAAAAAAGCGTGACTTTTTTCGGTGGGCCACATGGCCCCGTGAGGGTGGGCCCAGTGCCTCCAGAGACACCTCCCCCCTCAAGAAGGGAGATCATGCCAAAATGGAGGTGGCGGCACTGCACATCCAAATGTCGAAAAAAGCGTGACTTTTCGCACGAGCGCGCCGAGCGTCCCTTGCGCGCGGTACCGCAGCGCCATCTCGCTCGCCATGCCCGCGCGGGTCATCCCGCCCATGTCCGAGCATGGCGTGCGGGCGGGCGTCCCGCGCGAGGCCATCCCCGCGCATGTTCGATCATGGCGTGCGGGGCGTCCCGCGCGAGGCCATGCCGCCCATGTCCGCATGGCGCGCGGGCGGGCGTCCCGCGCGAGACATTCCCCGCCCATGTCCGAGCATGGCGTGCGGGCGGGCGTCCCGTGGGAGTCATTCCCCGCGCATGCTCGAGCATGGCGCGCGGGCAACCGTCCCGCGCGAGACATTCCCCGCGCATGCTCGAGCAAGGCGTGCGGGGGCGTCCATGGCGAGTCACCGCCCCACGCATGGCGTGCGGACGCAGGTCCCGTGCGAGACATCGAACGTGCTTGCTCGAGCATCTTGAGGGGAACCCACCCCTACTCGCCCCGATGGAGGTGCTGCCTCCACGCCATGCCCACGGAGCCGGCGCCGCACGCCTGGGGCACACCGCCCCCGAGGGTGGGCCGGGTGCCTCTCGAGACACCTCCCCCCTCAAGAAGGGAGAACATGCCAAAACCCAGGTGCGGCACTGGACATCCAAATGTTGAAAAAAGCGTGGCTTTTTTCGGTG
>NEEC01000002.1:3397500-3487500 GCA_002189035.1 Utricularia gibba
TATGCTTTTTTTTTTGTCACATTAGATTTGTGGAAATGATATATGCTTGCAAGAAACCGAAGGAATCACCTCTTGAATTGAAGAAAATTCCAGTGTTGAGTGCACCAGTAAGTTAGAATGTAACTAGATTAAACATTTATTCATTATGTACTAATTGTTAAATCCCAAATGTTGCTAGGTTCCACGACAAGAAGAGGGATCAGAGTGTGGAATTTATGTATTGTATCATACTCATTTATTTCTAAAGATGTCACCACAAGAATTCAAAAAGGAAGCTTTTCCATATTTTGTAAGTTTTAGCCTTCATATATTAATTTGAATAGTAATCAAATTTCTAATTTCATTATAATCTCTTTTAGATGCAAAAGGACTGGTTTCAAATACAAGAAATTGAAGATTTTGTGATAAGTGATTTTGTGTCACTTATATTTGTACTTTTTAGGACTCCCTTAGATGAGTTTTGCATTCTTTTTATCCCACTTTCTTTATGTTTTTAGAAGAATTTTATATCTTTCATACCACTTTGATTTTTTTGAAGGGAAAGTGTGTTTTATGATTTTTCAGGACGAATTTGGAATAATTTGAAGGATTTTCGAGCTATTTTGATGGAGGCTAAGATTTGGTCTATCCAGAGATGAAGACTCGGTCAAAGATTCTCAGATAAGATAAGATTTGCATCTTATCTTGGAAAACTTGGATCTCATACTAGAAGATTTGTATCAAATCTTAGAAGATTCGGATAGAAGATTTGATGTGAGCCCATCAAGGAAGCCTGACAAATCCCCACCATTATATAAAGATCCAAACGCGAAGACCTAAAGGGGAGTCGAAGTGGTGAACGACCAGAGAGTCAATCTAGGGTTTAGAGTCGAGTCTAGCATGTTTTGGATTCCTTTCCTTTCGTTTTTCATCAACCTTTGTTGTTTAGAGTCAAGTATGCGCGTGTGAGCGCTTGTGGTTGAGGATCTGCTGTGAAGCCTTGCTTGCGCAAGTCCTGCGCGCGTGACTGTCTTACTATGTTTTTCAGCATTTAATTTGAGGTATGATTCTGTTTTTCACAACGTTTTCTTTACCAACGTGATCTTTAGTACCATATAACCCTAAGAGAGTGTGGGAGAATCAAAGATTGGCCTCAAGCACCTAAGGAGAAGGGCTCAATCGGACATCGTTGGTAAGGCACATTCTGTCTAATCTGTCTACGAGGTGTGAGGTGTAGGGTTAGATTTGGGTGTAGGGAAAACATGGTTATCACAAGAGGTGAAATAGCTCTGATGGCGTGGTTGATTCCATAATCCCACAAAACAAGGGACGGTGCTATAACAGTCACCGAGTAGCACTACTTTAGCATAAGACTCCCAAAGCTTGCGCAAGCAGGTCAGTCTTCAAGGTTTGCACACATGCAAGGGCGAGTTTCAAGTAAGGTGGATCTTAGATCCAAGTCCACTTTTCTTATTGTTTCATAACCCAATCTTTCTTTTATTTTCAATCTTTTTAAATTTGTTTTGAAAAGAATATTCCAATAACAATTCCCTGTGGATACGATCTTATTTTATTATTTCGACGGTTTCTGTACACTTGCAGAATTACCATCACTTTACACATGAGATTGGAGTTGGAAAGAATTTAGTTGAATTGATGCGCTGAAATTATCTTGTTATTTTTATTTTGTAAACTTTTTTTAGAAAAAAATGTTGGTATTTTATTTTGTTTGTATGCTTCAAATTAGGGTTTGTGGGTGTAATGATAAATTTTAAATTAATTTAGATATAAAATGTAATTTTATAAAAGTTGGGTATAGCATGCAAAAACGTGAAAAATAGATATAAAATAGATATAAAATAGATATAAAATAGATCATGCAATTTCAAAATAGGTGCGTGCACGTTACACACTATATTGATATTAAAATTGGATTAAATTAGGGTTTGTCGGTGTGAATTAATAAATTTTAAACTAAATTAGGTATAAAATGTAATTTTATAAAATATGGGTATAACATGAAAAAATGTGAAACACAATGGGTACGTCATGCAATTTTCCCATAAAAGTTGTTTTTAACATTAGGTAGATTTATAATAAACTCCCTTGTTGCACAATGACATATCTGGCCGTTAAAACCGAGCTTGTACTATCCTTTCTATTCTAGGTAAGGAGCCATTATGGGGACCACACTCACCTCTCTAGCTGCCTTGCCACTAGAGCTGGGTACGAGTTTGACTCGGCGGGTCACGGGTCGAACCCATCGGATAAAAAATGAAATGTCTAACTCGGCGGGTACGGGTTGATGGGTTGGACAGCTGACCCGTCCCGGGTCATGGTTGATACTGCAATGACATGTTTGCGGTGTCTGGAGAATATTGAATCCAATATCTTCCAGGCACTGTAATTGCATGTTTGCGATGCCTAGAGAATATTGAAGCCAGTGTCTTTCAGGCACTATAATTGTATGTTTGTGGTGCCTGGAGAATATTGAAGTCTATGTTTTCCAGGCACTGTAATTGCATGTTTGTAGTGCCTGAAGAACATTGAAGCCAATATCTTCCAAGTACTACAATTGTATGTTTGCGGTGCCTAAAGAACATTGAAGCTAATGTCTTCCAGGCACTACAATTATATGTTTGCGATGCCTGAAAAATATTGAAGCCAATGTATTCTAGGCACTACAATTGTATGTTTGCAGTGTCTGGAGAATATTGAAGTTAGTATCTTCCAGGCACTGCAATGGCATGTTTGCGATGCCTGAAAAATATTGAAGCTAGTGTTTTACAAGCCTATTTTGGTGGACCCGTTGGGTCGACTCGTACCCGTGTACAATCGACCTGTCCTGAATCTGTTTTCGACCCATCACGAGTCAACCCGCCGAATACACGGGTCACCTCTACTTGCCACGGTCTCGCTAGCACACATTTCCATAATTCTTTGTTACTTTATATTTCTTTTATTTTTGAACTTGCTAATTCTTCCGACCAACTCGGTCAAACTAACGGATCTCTGTGTCGATGGAGGTTTTCGGTGTGTTCATCGATGATGCTTTTGCGAGTCCGATCATTGTTTTGAGCAGAAACTATGTTGTGAACCCGGAGGAGTGAAAAGATCGTGCGTTGCGATATTCCACAATGTTCGAAGCACATGTACGTGGATTTTCGTTTCATTGTTTTTCGTTTTGATTTCTTAGGGTGGTTTAATCTGTCTATTTCGTGGCTGGATATCAGAAGAATATGCGAGTGAATTTTTGTTGCTCAATTTTTCCATGGAGAAATCGGGGTAATGGATGGACTCGAATATTGGGATTCAGAGTATGAAGTTATGGCACTGGTTTTTCATGGTTGTAGCAACTTGCATTCATCATGTGATTTATTAGTGTATATCGGATATGTGTTTGGTTTAGGTGTGTGTTCTTGAATGATACGCCAGAGATTGCATTCAAAATAACCCGAGGGTTCGTGCTTTGTATTATTTGGTTCTTGTTGTTAGGGGTCTGCGAATTATGTGGTGAATCGTTTGTGATCAACAATCAGGGTAGCGTACCTGCAACAATGAGATAGTCTCTGATACATGTTTTTCTGGGTCTAAGCGGCTGTCAGTCTATCGTCATCAGTGTATTTCGATGAAACATAAATCTGGAAGTGCTTGCAGTTAGTTTATGGGATTATTGATCCATTCTCTGCACTAATATTATTTGAAATTTTCCTTAGGTTTTGCATCTTCCTCGGAAGTATTTGGGGGAGTATGTCCACGGGTTGTCATCAGAGGCCTTACGGATAAGTGTGTGCAAAGGTGATATTGATTATTCTTGTGGATTTCTACGCATGGTTGCATGCTATGTGTTCATTGTAGCCCTATAGATCTTCATGATAAAATGTTTTGTGCATGCCCATCAGGATTCCATAAATACTATCTATGCATGACCCGTCTATGCTTCAAAAAATATTTTATCCTTCGCTTGTTTTTTGCATATTACACCAATTTTTGCCTGATGTCGAGCAGATTCTTTCAAATTTATGCATACGTTTGTAATCTGAAATTTATGATCTCTCATACTCATGTAGGGGATGTAGTTCTAAAAGATTTGAAAATAAAGGCAGAAGAAAGCTTAGTGAACACATTATCTGTCTTCTCAATTATATTAAATCCATATAATCTATTAAATACTTGCAAGTTCCATGTGTTGGGATGCTGAGTTTCTTATACTTCATTTTGGTTTCTTTGTTTTGGTTGATGATGCTCATCATCATGATTTTTTTTTCCTTGTCAACATATAGGTTTCTTGCTCGTGCGAAGGCTGAATCAGTGAAATCTAGGGAAGCTTCTGAGGAGAAATTGCTTAGGAAGGGAAGCTGGTTTCCTTTAAGATGGTAAATGAGGTTTACTAGCCGATTTTTTCTAATTCATCTTGAACACATTTGTTCTTTTTTCTTTTTGGAAAGAGGTTATTTCAAGATTTTCCAAGACTGATTTTAGCACCTTGCCTATTGTATTTTCTCTAAGCAGGCATAACAATTCTGAAGATGACCTCCCAATGGATTCATCATATGCATCTGAGACAGTGGAAGGGAAGTTTACTAAAGAAGAGTGGGAAGCTGTCAATAAACTGCTAAGCTACCAACCAGATGAAGATTTGATTGGCAATACAAAGGACATGCATAAAATGATACATTATATGGTGACTATATCAATCAGCAAAGCAGCTGCAAGGATTGAAGATCAGTATCCAAAACATCGAGATTGTCTGTGGTAGTGACTATATCAATCAGCAAAGCAGCTGCAAGGATTGTCAGTATCCAAAACATCGAGATTGTCTGTGGTAGTTTCAGAAATCTTTGTATATTGATGAAGTTCATGTCTCGAAGCACCTGCTATGATGTTAAGTTGCAATATTATGGTTTCACTTCACCTGAAGGATCACTTGTCGAGGTGTGTGTTAGGGGTTCTATCATTTTTTTTGTGTGATCAAATTCATGCGGACAGGAAGTTTCATTTTAATTCTAAGAAATTGAAAATGTATTTTTCATTGTCTTTTTATTGTGTATTGTGTAACTTATGCACTTGGGTTTAAGTCTTAACAGCAGTTGATTCTTTTTTTTTTCCACAGAGTGTCTCAAGTAAGCTGAAAAGGAATGCTTTGCAAGCTAGCTTTCTGCATACTCAAGTGGGTGAAAACGTGTGCTGGACGCTTTCAGCAACAATTGCTCCCTGCTATGTCACAGTAACTTTGGTAGAGAATTTAATATTTTCAATTCCATTTGAGTGATTTTGTCTTTTGTGGTGTTGATGCCATGTAATTTCTAAGGATTGTTATTTTTTCATTTACCTTTACTTATTCAATTGTGTAGTCAAATCTTGTGAAGTTATTGCTTATCCTACTCACTCCTTATTAACTGTTAGTGTTCCTGCATTTTTCATATGCCCAGATTCAATTGGGTAGTTTGTGCCTGTGTTTCATAGTCACATGACCTTGTAACCTATGCTTTCATGTTCAAACAACGAATTGGTCATTGGCCTATTTTGGAAAGTTTTCATCCTGTGTTTTTTTTTTTTTTTTTACTGAATTCATTTTTTATAGTATTATAATGTCTTTTTAACTTTTTGTGTCAATCTTCTAGGTGCTTATTGAAAGTTATAAGCGCTTTTCACTTTTTATGAAGAGGAGCAACGCTATTAGCCCTACAATTGCCCTAGAAACTGCCACAGCTCTCCAGGTAACACTCATGTCACATGATATTTATGTAGGATTTTTCTTCTAGAGCCTGAGTTAAGCGTTCAAGAAATAACATGATTTACAGAATA
Source organism: Utricularia gibba (assembly GCA_002189035.1). NCBI lineage: Eukaryota > Viridiplantae > Streptophyta > Magnoliopsida > Lamiales > Lentibulariaceae > Utricularia > Utricularia gibba. The sequence continues at coordinate 3,403,288 of NEEC01000002.1, forward strand.
GAATTGGAAAAGTGACACGTAAAGCTCAGGAACAACTGCAGATGGTGCTAGAAGAGCATAGCAGGTCATATTCATGTACCTAATACGTGTGAATGAAACAGCTTTTTGATAAGGCATGACTTGTTTTTGTTTTAGTTAATGTTCATTATTTGTCACATCAGTGTTTTCTTGGAATCAGATCCTTAGTTTCAGCTTTCAATCACAGATAATTGGTCATTGCTTATCTGCATTTGCATTATCTCAAAATAATTCTTTTTTTAGACCTACATATTTGCTCTTGACATTGATATAGATGCCCCCAAAGTCAGAGTTCCTATAGGCTCTAGCTCCACTGAAGATGTGAACCATCTTTTATTGGACTTTGGTCACTTCACCTTGCAAAAAAAGGTAATTTATACCTGTTTTTTCATGTTTTTCACTAAAATTTTGATTTCTATGAAATTAATTTACTGTGAATAACAGGAAGATTTTCAGCCAGATGGTGAAAGCCAAAGTCTGTATTCTCGTTTTCATATATCTGGAAGAGATATGGCGGCTTTTTTTACAGATGACCATTCTAAGGGTTTAACAAGCAGTTCGAGTTTTGCAACAGCATTCTCTGTACCTTCTGGAGATTTTGAAAACTCCCTTTTCTTATAGATAGGTGTGGAATGGGTGTAATCGTTGATCAGGTAGGTACAGATTATCAAATTTTCTTTTTTTATCAACGAGGCATTTACTAGTACTACATGTATGTTATGAAGATAAAGGTGCTTCATCCAAATCATCCATCCACAAGAATATCTGTTAAAATTCTCAGCCGTGGTGTGCATTTCTCGCCTTGGAGGTATCAGAGACTTATAAAGTTGATGGCCCTACTTGGGGGTGTAATGGCTGATGATGAGCAGCTACCACAAGAGAATCTCCGAATACACACCCTCCCATGGCATCATCTAGATCTGTCAAGTGATGCAAGAATTTTAGTCTGGAAGGTTAGAAACTTACTCAAACACACTACAGGTTGGCTGTTAACACCTTATTATTATAATGATTTGTTGCTCTTTTCTCATTATTATAGTTTTTTTTATTACAGGGAATTGTATATTCAGTTGCTGCGTGGCATCCTTACCATGTTGTCTTGTTTGGATTTTATTTTTATGTATTGAAATCTGAAAATTCATATAGCTATCAGCGGTGCTCAAGGTCTTTCAATACCCTCCCCGAAAAAAAAAAGAAGAAAAAAAGAAAAAAAAAAAGAAGAAAAAAAGAAAAAAAAGAAGAAAAAAGAAAAAAAAGAAGAAAAAGAAGAAAAAAAACGAAAGAAAAAAAAAAGAAAAAAAAAAAAGAAAAAAAAAGAAAAAAAAAAAGAAAAAAGAAAAAAAAACAAAAGAAAAAAAAAACAATCTTTCTACATCTGGAATTGCAGCATGGCAGGGAAACAAGTATTTGATGTTCCCCCAGCAAGTCTTGGTGGTTCTCCCACATGTATTGCTATCTGCCCTAGGGGCATGGATATAAAAAAGGTAGTGATATTTTACTAATTCTGCTATTAGTCGTTCCTTTTAGCGCTGTGGCTGAATATGTGCATATTAAATTTTTATGTATTTAAAACAACAATGCCCTTCTCTTTCATGTGAAGTCTAGGTTGAATGAAGCAAAATGTCAGTATGCTTGTCTTGCGGGGTGCATTAGGACAAAATCTGGTTCATGATTGAATTTGACTCTTAAATTCTCTCTTTTTCATCCCAGTCTCTGGAGTCTTTTAGTACTTTGATAATTGAGTTCCAAAAGGAGGAAAAACAAGCTTGGATAAGGGGACTTGTCCAGTGTACCTAGAGAGCTTCTGTAAGAAGTTAAATCCTATGGTCAGTTCTTTTATCTTGGATGTGCTTAGGCAATCAACATTCACTTTATTCATTGACAGGCCCCACCTTCAGTTAATATACTTCATGAGGTAATTGATGAGCATGTAGAGCTCACTGTAACTCATGGCAGTATCTTGAAGGCGGGTGATCTTGTTATCACTGGAACTGTGATAGAAACCAAAATTTCATTATACGGAAAGGTCAGCAATTTTGTTTCGGTTATGTTATTTAAAAACATCCATGTGCTTTTATCACAAGGCTATTACTTGTGATTGTGTCTTTTTTCTTGTTAGGGGTGAGTGTACCATTCTGATGTGTAAATCTGTCTTTTTCAGTTTAGAGATGACAAAAATGATGACATGCAGGAGAAACTGATCCTTGAAATTCTTGCTAATGGTGGAAAGGTTTGTATTTCCTCTTATGATTTTTAATTGCTATCATCAAATCCTGACCTAGTAAGTACATACACCAAAAGTAAATTAAGAATTGTGGACATTATTTCCATATTTTGCACAGTGTGATATTATTGTATCTCATCAGGCGAGCTGATAATTTTCTTCAGGTTCATGTCTCAAGTTGTACTAGTGACTTAATCGTAAAGATGAAGTTGAATTCCTTGAAAATTATGGATCAGCTTGAGGATTTGTCGGGAGACAAGTATTTTGCAAGCTCAGTAGCTGACGTACATGCACATGATTCACCTTTGAATTCGGAATATCTAGGAATTGCGCCCATTTTATTGCCAATGGAAGAGGATGATGACTTTAAAGATGCTTTGTAAGATTTTTGTGTCTTCACAGGATCCCTCTGAATGTGGTTTACATGATATTTTTTACGAGACAATGGGATCTGATGGGTCTGATTTTGTTTCTTTTTTATTCTTGAGAAGGGATGCTGGCTCCCCTAACTATGACAGTCTTGATACCCAGGTAACTATTTGTACTCAAATTAGACAATTGAATATCCATTTGTTTTAAATTGATCCTGCATACTGCTTATTTCAAAAAACGATCTTGCATGTTATTGTGTCTCACAATTCTTAATTTACAGATGAGTATCCAGATGTCAAAGTTGGAATTTTATTTCAACCGGCCTACTGTAGTTGCTTTGATCAATTTTGGTGTTGATATGAGCTCTGCACATAACTTAGGTGATAGTTCACACAAAGAAAATCTTGATGCTGAACCTAAAGAAAGGATTGAGCAACATGCACATGATTCATCTGTGAAAGGATTACTGGGTTATGGAAAAAGTAGGGTTGTTTTTCGTATGTATATGAAAGTTGACAGCGTCACTGTGTTTCTAAACAAAGAGGATGGTTCTCAACTTGCTATGTTCATTCAAGAAAGTTTTCAGTTGGATATCAAGGTGGTTTCTATTGTTGATTTTGTTTTGTTGTACGTCTGGGACTCTACTACTGGACTACTTATTGTTATGCATAATTAGGTACACCCAAGTTCAAACTCCATTGAGGGAACTTTGGGCAACTTGAGATTGTGCGATCTAAGCCTTGGATGTGGGCACTGCTGGGGTTGGCTTTGTGATTTGCGTGACCAAGTGGCAGAGTCACTGATTCAGGTCCTTTAACAATCGATTCATTGTGATTGGTCATTTGTTTTTTATGATTGGTCATTTGTTTCATTGTGATGTTCTGCAATTGAATTCCCAAAATCTGCATTTAACAATCGATTCAACTGCTTTGAACTTTCTTTTTACCACTTCTATATTTTTCTTAGGTAACGCCCTCAGTTTTATACATTCTTGGATGTTAATTTCATTGTTACAGCTTGGAATATATTCCATCTTGTTTATCTTATAATTAAGATTTAGCAATCTTCCTGAATAGACTATCACCTTTTATGGGGTTCGCTAATCTGTTGTTTAAATTCACTGAAATGTGTTTTGATGCCTTTTTCTGTCTATGTATGCTACCAACTTTAAAAATTTGCTCAGGGTAAATTTGATGCCTTTTGACTTTTTTGCATGGACACACTTATTTGCTCATGTAGCCCCTTATGGATGTTTTCCCATCTTACATTTCTGCAGTTTCATGCAACTTGATCTTGGTCATCTACGAATCAGAAATACATTTAGATGGCATGGAAATCCAGAGAAGGATACTTCTGCTGTCCATCTTGATATTCTTGATGCCAAGGTTGTTACAGGCATTCATTTACTGAAATTTGTTAATGACCTTATGCTGTTTCTTTTTTCCATTCAGATTCTTGGGATTAATGTGACTGTTGGAATAAATGGCTGTGTTGGCAAACCTATGATACGTGAAGGAAGAGAAGTTAAATTGCATGTTAGGCGCAGTTTGAGAGATGTCTTTCGCAAAGTCCCTACACTCTTCTTGGAAATTAAAGTAATTTCTCAGTTTCTGTTCCTCAAATGCGTCTCTTTCCTGTCTTTCCTTTTGAGTAAATTAAAACTCCTGATTTCACCCTCAATAGCGGAAGCTCATTCTCTTGTGGAGCAGGTGGCTTCAGTGCATGCAGTAATGTCTGATAGAGAGTATAATGTTATTCTTAGTTGTTTCTGTACAAACTTGTGTGAACCACCAAATATTCCTCCTAGTTTCACAAATAGCCAGTCATCCGCAAAAGACACTATTAAAATGCTGGCCGTTAAGATGAACATGAATGGCCAGATCCTTTTCTCTCGTACTGTTACAATAATGGCAGTTGAAGTTGACCATGCGTTGCTAGAGCTATGTTATGGGGCAGATAAAGAATCACCACTGGCATATGTTTTGGTGAGTGTTCTTGTTGAAATATTCTGCTTTTCAAATAAGGGATGTCCTTTTTCAATTAGTTTATATTGTGCAGATTGAAGGCCTTTGGGTCTCATATCGAATGACATCATTATCAGAAGCTGAGTTATATGCCACTATTCCTAAATTCTCTATTTTAGACATTCGCCCCAATAGGAAAACGAAGATGAGGTTGATGCTTGGGTCCTGTACAGATGCCCCAAGGCAGATTTCTCCTGGGCCTTGGACCGTTCTAGTTCAACGATGTTATTGATGGATGGAAGGTGGCGCACCTCATCACAATCATTTGTAATCTGGGTCCAACAGCCTCGTATTCTTTTTGTTCCGAAGTTTCTTCTTGCTGGGTGAATTTTTTGTGCCTGCCTTGGGTGCCATCAGTGGCAGGGAGGAAATGATGGATCCACATAATGATCCAATTTCTAAGAGCAGTATAGTTCTTTCAGTGCCCATATATAAACAGATTGAAGAAGTAGTGCATTTATCTCCAACTAAGCAGCTTGTTGCGGATGCTTTTGGGATTGATGAATATTTATATGATTGTTGTGGTAAAACCATTCATCTCATTTGTGAGGAGTTTCAGTTTCCATTTTCCCATCCCATTATTATCATTGGGCGAGGGAAGAAGTTATGCTTCAAAAATGTAAAAATTGAGGTACATAATTATTCATGTCTATCAGGACATAGTTCAACCTTCTTTTTTTTCTACCCATGTTGGCAGCATTTTCATAATTTTTGCCCATTATCTGATTATGTGTCTTGCATCGGGAAGTCCTTTTTTTTTTCTGACATTGGCTTATTCTTAGAATGGCTTGCTGCTGAAGAAATATACTTACTTGAGCAATGAAAGCTCATATTCAGTCTCTCCAGAAGATGGTGTTGAAATATCCTTTGAGGATGATCACGTCCTCAATAGAAATCATGAAGCTTTGGATCCTTCAGATGAAAATTCATCAGACACTGGTCGCTGTGAATCAACTAGAATTCAAAGTCTTTAGTTTGAAGTGCATGTAGATTTTTAACATTGTTGCGATTTCTCTCCTATAGAGTTGCCAACTCTTGATGTCATAATCATTCATATTTTTTCCCTTCGATTCAGGTTGTTTCCCCAGATTTCACCTTCTATGACAGTAGCAAATCATTCCTTGATGATTCTACCCATGGTGAAAAGATTCTTCATGCAAAGGCTGACTTAAGCTTCATGTAAGTTGTACCTGGTGAACACTATGCTCCCTATTGAAATGCTTCGTGGCTTTGTACTGATAGAGACCTTTTATCTTACCTTGAATGTGTGCTGTGCTCCGAATTTGGTTCAGCCTCGGTATAAAATTATGATATAAGACTCAATATTGCAGCTCGATGATCTTTCAATTTATTTGCTGATTCAAAAATTATTTATCATCACGTTAGATTTTATTAAACTTTAGCTTTTATTATTTTGTATGTTATTAAATAGGTATGCATCAAAGGAAGAGGATAAATGGATAAGGGGCTGTGTAAAGGATCTAACCATGGAAGCTGGTTCTGGGCTTGTTGTTCTTGATCCAGTTGATATTTCTGGGGATATACTTCTGTTAAAGATAAAACAAGCATATCACTTCTGTCTGGCGATTTATATTTTCATCTTTCTCTAGGTGTTATCTCCCTTCTGCTTAATCTGCATAGTCAGGCATCCACAATGAGTAATATTGAGAATATCTTGACAAGTGATTCATATCAAGGTAGCTTGTTTTTCACAGATAATGGTCATCTCAGCAATCTAACGTTTTGGAGGCCTAGGGCTCCTTCAAACTATGTTGTTTTGGTGATTGTGTAACATCACGGTACAGTGTACTACTGCATTTCCTTTTTGTCAGTATTTTGGAACATCAGAAAAATTTTAATGTGTCTGTTTTTTTTGTAACAATCATTTGCTAATTTCTGCATTTCGAACAATAGACACAATCTAACAAGGTTTTTGCTTTTCTATGTCACTATCTTTTCTTGTATTCTACTGAGATATGTTTCTGAGTCTGCTAATTAGATTGCTTGTTTGCTTCTCAGGCCGAACCCACCATCTCAGTCAGTGCTTGCAGTAAGCAATGCTTATGGCCGTGCACTGAAGCCTCTTGGGTTCAAGCTAATTGCTTCATTTTGGGGGTTCAAGGGCGAATAACCCAAGAAGTACCTCTTGATATTAGCGCCCAGTGTTCCATTTGGCAACCAATTGCACCCCAGGATATATTGCTCTAGGATGTGTTGCTAATGTTGGAAGCCAGCCTCCTCCAAATCATATTGTTCGTTGCCTTCGTTATGATCTTGTTACCTCAACCATGTGTTTGGAGTGTGTATGTAATGCTTCTCCTAATGATTCATTTGAAGACGGATTCAGCATATGGAGACTAGACAACTCTATTGGGTCGTTTTATGCTCATGCATCTGCTGGCTTTCCTTCCAAATCCTCTTGCTTTGACCTGAATCATCTTCTTCTATGGTACAATAGCTTGCGTATATCATTATCCACTGGATCCCTTCTGGATTATAAAAATGAGCAGGAAAATCAATTACATCTGACTGGCAGCCAGGGTCCGGTATCTACTGGCTGGGATGTTTTAAGATCTATTTCTAAATTAAGTGCATGTTATATGTCAACACCAAACTTTGAGAAGATATGGTGGGACACCGGGAGTGACTTCCAGAGATCATTTTCTATTTGGAGACCTATACCTCATGTAGGATATGCCATACTGGGTGACTGCATCACCGAAGGGTAAGGTTTATATATATCCCTTTGGACACTTTTGTGTACCATGCCTTCATGTCAGTATCATCTTCTCAATCCTGTAGTACTTAAAGTCCATTCTGTCAACTTCACTTCTCAGCCTGGAACCTCCTCCATCAGGCGTCATTTTCAAGTCTGATAACTCTGAGATTTCTGCAAAACCTGTTCAATTTACAAAAGTTGCTCAAATTGGGAAGAGGGCCAGAAGGAAGCTTTCTTCTGGTACCCTATTGCCCCTCCTAGTTATGCTTCTCTAGGATGTGTGGTGACTCAACAAGATGAAGCACCATCTCTAGAATTGTTGTGCTGTCCAAGAATGGATTTAGTCAATCAAGCTGATATCGTTGACACACCTATCTCAAGAGTACCTAATTCAAAAGCTGCTCAGACCTTGAGTATTTGAAAAGTTGGAAACCAAGTAAGCTCCATAAAAAAACTAGATTTCGATCAGCAGGATCATTGCTTTTGACACATGACCTCATGGATTTTATTAATTTATGTCACGTTTACCACTAAACAGAAGATCCATTTTTCCCTTGATCCCAGTTTCCATTATTTCTGCAGGCCAGCACATTTCTTGCTCGATCAGATCTGAAGAAGCCATCAAACAAATTAGCATTTTCTATAGGGTACTCAGTGAAGCCAAAAACAAAGGACAATATAACAGCAGATATGAAAATCAGATGCCTATCTTTGACTATATTGGACAGGTTGTGTGGCATGGTTGCTCTTTGCATATTAATATTGTCCTTAATCTAGATTTTTTCTTTAAATGCCAATGTGTTGATCTTCTATGTATCGTATGCTCTTTTTAGATTACTCCACTTTTTGATGCCACAATTACAAACATCAAACTAGCAACACATGGAAGACTTGAGGCAATGAATGCTGTGCTGATTTCCTCTTTTGCCTCATCAATTTTTAATATTCAATTAGAAGCATGGGAGCCACTTATCGAGCCATTTGATGGGATTTTGAAGTAAGAATTATAGGCCCATTTTATCTTTCTCTTATTGAGTTTTCTACATTCGGATTTGAGTTATATTCACCACATTTTGGTGATTTCGTGCTATGCTATTCATAATCTTACTAATCTAAACGATTATTGTTTCATATCGTAGGATTGAAATGTACGATAACAGTTCAAGCCAATCAGCAAGAATTGATAAAAGGATGAGAATTGCTGTGACAAGTATTCTTAATGTGAATCTTAGTGCTGCCAATTTTGATACTTTAGGTCTAACATTGGATTCCTGGAGAAACAGAGGGAATTTGAAGAGAAAGCCATTATGCTGTATGAGGTTGCAAGAAAACTTACATCCTAGTGCTGATTATAGGTTATGCTTTTTGTACTGTTTTTTTATTGTTTATATGCATTCAGGATTCTGCTGTTCCAAACATATCTGAACCAAAGTGATGCTATTGTGCTTTGGATGAAGATGATTTCCAGACTGTGATAGTGCAAAATGAACTTGGGTGTGATTTATATCTGAGGAAAAGTCAGCAGGACTTCAAAGACTTTGAATTACTACATTATGATAATCATGCAACTCTATGTATGCCACCCTCTAAGTATTCTAACAAGTTAAATGTTTCTGATGAATCAAGGGAACCTAGCTGCTATATCAGTGTCCAAGTAGTAAAAGCAAAGGTTGGTCACTTAAAGCATTTAATTTATAGTTGTGAACTTTATTTGGATTCAATATTTTTTGACCTTTCAGGGTTTACCTCTTGTTGATGATGGAAATAGTTAAAACATTTTTTGTGCTTTGCGTTTGCTGGTTGAGAATCAAGATGCAAATTTGCCAAAGCCTTTTCCTCAAAGTGCAAGAACAAAATGTGTCAAAATGTCAACTACCGAAGTGAATGGCTTGGATGAAGGCACAGCTGAATGGAATACAGTGGAATCCTGATTCATCTTACATTTGAAGTTCCTCAAAAGGTATAATTTTGAAAGCTTTTTGGCCTTCAGGCACACTAATCTATGATAAAACAAGCCATTTTAAGGGTGCTGAAAATTGAAATACAGTGGAATCCTGATTCATCTTACATTTGGATGGATTTACAGCCAATTTTTTAAAAAATAGAAGAATAAATTTTTTATCTTAATTAAGTGGCTTTGATTTCCAGTTGCTATGATGGGTATACACAAATGCTCTTTCAATTTCAAAGTACATTTGTTGCTTCAAATTGTGCACATGGTTTTAGTTGTAGTAAAACTCAAATATGTAATAATTTCTCTTGAATATGACTACACTCTATTGTTGATTAACCATAGCCTCATGTAATTTGTCATGCTGTTCATGTAATTATGTGCGATACCTCGTGATATATGAACCATTTCATGTTCATTTAGTTTGATGCCTACATTTTCATGATTAATATTGCATTATTCACTGCTAGGGAATATTAAACATCACACTGCTTCAAGGCTTGTTAAAACTCGCCATCAGTTTTGGTTTTTTTGCTAGTGTGGATGATTTAGTTTTGGGCGCAGTTGATCCAATTTGGACCTTTTTCTTCTTTTTCGCTTGCGTGCAGGAGGTTGCGGGTGAGCATTGAGCGTGACATGGGAGGATCAGAAGCAGCCCCTAAAACAATTAGGTTTTTTGTCCCGTACTGGATTGTTAATGATACTTTTCTATCCCTGGCATACAGAGTAGTGGAAATTGAACCACTCGAGAGTGTGGATTTTGATTCTCCTCTAAACCCCAAAGCAGTGAAGTCCGCAAGGTTAAAGCATTCCTCAACTTCCTTAGTGAGGAGACAGAGTAGTGTAAGGAAAAATATTCAAGTGCTGGAAGAAATTGAAGATACTAGTCCAACACCTTGCATGGTTTCTCCTCAAGACTACATCGGTCGTGGTGGTGTTATGTTATTCTCTCCACGAAATGACACATATTTGTCTCCATGGGTTGGAATTTCTGTTGCCCTTCGAAACTCTGTGAATTTTGGTCTTGGTGTATCACTTCTTGAGTTGGAGAAAAAGGTGATACACATGAATCAGATTTCCTTTGAATAGGTTCAGCTTATATTTAGGTCTCTGAATCTATGAATTTAATGTCACTCTCAGCAAAGAGTTGAATTAAAGACATACTGTCGTGATGGAAGTTACTACAAACTCTCAGCTGTACTCTTCATGACTTCAGACAGGACTAAGGTGTATTTCTTTTACTTGTGAATTGCTTTGCTCGGGAATAAATTCTAGTATATTTTCGAATATAACTCAGTTTCATTTTCAAGAGAACTTTCCATTTTATATTCAGGTTATACATGTTCAGCCACACTCGGTGTTAATTAACAGAGTTGGCTTTGGGATATGCATACAACAATGTGGTACGCAGTCCTTAAATTGGCTTTATCCTACTGGCCCTTCCTTGTATCTTGGATGGCAATCTGGAAAAGCTGAACTACTCAAGGTTTTGTGATCATCATTATTTATCATACATGCTCAATTACACGAAATTAAAACACCTGACTCATATGCTGTGTTGTAGTTGAGGGTGGATGGTTACTTGTGGAGCACGCCTTTTACAATTGATTCTGAAGGTACAATGTCTACATTCATGAGATCTGAGGTCGGAAATCAAGGAATGAGTCTCATTATTGAGGTAAGAGGTGGTACAAAGGCCTCAAGATATGAAGTCATATTCCGCCTTACAGGTAACATGCTAACTAATTTTTTTTTTTTAAGGATGTGTAGCTATCTCAGAAGCTTTCTTTGCAAGAAGTGTGTATAGTTATTAACAATAACAGACATGTTAGTAATATGCAACTGTGGTATAGATTCCATGAACTTTAATTTGTCATCGTGGTAGTCAACCATTTGAAAACTTGGCAGGATTTAAAATCGTTCATTTTTTCTACCATTGCAATTTCGGCAAGCTGGCAGTTCCAAGGTATCATGGAGACCTCTACTTCCAAATTCTGCTGCTTCCTTTTCATTTGAAGATCTTGGTGGAGAACGAAAATTGGAACTGCTGCTAGAAGAAAATGATTCTATGACATCACAGAAATATGGCATTGATGAGGTGAAAGACCATTTGCCCCTCCTAGTCTCCAGTGGACCCAAGCGTAGTCTCAGAGTTACTATTATTCGGGATGAGAAAGTAAACGTTGTTAAAATTAGTGACTGGATGCCAGAAAATGAATCACCCACCCTATTATCCCGAAGCCTTTCATCTGTACAATAAATGTCTGATAATAAGTCTCAGCTTCAAGACCCATCAGTTGCCCCAGATGCTGAATTTCATCTCACCCTTGAAGTTGCAGAGCTTGGGTTATCCATTGTCGATCACACACCACAGGAGATATTATATCTGTCCTTGCAGAACTTTTTGCTGTCATATTCAACTGGAGTGGGCTCAGGAATCAATCGGTAAATTTTCTTAACATAGAACTCATTGACTGATTTAAGCTCTTTTGCTAATTGGATTGTTTTTCATCACATCTCCTAAGCTCTAAACCAGGGAAAAGATCTGTTCTCTTTAGGTTATTGAATCCACTATTCATCATTTGAAGGTTCTTTTTTTTCTAATTTTAAAAGATTTTGTGGTATATAATTCTGGATCTTCTTTTGTAGACTGAACATTAGAATGGGAGGAATTCAGGTTGACAATCAGTTGCCTTTAACTCCAATGCCTGTCCTCGTTCGACCTCAGAGAATTGGGGAGGACACTGATTCTATTTTGAAGCTCTCCATCACACAGTAGTCTACTGGATCTTCGGATTTATGCATATATCGTTACACGAGTTTGCAAGTGAGAATAATGAAAACTGTATTTTTTTTCTTACCTTTCCCTGGGTTGTACGTGAAAATTGTCTTTTCAGGGGCCGGAAAACATTGCATTTTTTGCAAATATTCACAAACAATCATTTGGCGCATTCATGAGCTTATCCAGCAGGCAAATATCACAAGACACTTTGGCAGTCAGACAACATCTGTTTCGGTTGATCCAGTCATTCAAATCGGGTATGCAGTATGCAATGTCCCTAAGCGATCTAATACACAGTAATCTTCTTGAGAAAACACTTCTGTTTTGCAGTGTTCTTAGTATATCAGAGGTCCGCTTTAAATTAACAATGGCAATGTCTCCTACTCAACGACCAGTGGGTGTCCTTGGATTTTGGTAAGCTTAATGACTGCCCTTGGAAATACTGAAAATATGCCGGTAAACATATCACCTGATTCTTCTCTCTGCAATATGATTAATTATTATATTTTGATGTTGTTAAGATGTTGCTTATTATGGACTTTGCCCTACATATCGTTGTGGTTGAATTAGCTGACTTGACCCTGCATAACTTGATTATGTCATGTGTTCCTATTGGGGGACAGCAACTCCTATAACTATAATGTATTTATAAAACAGCTTTTAGCATCATGGCTTCTCATTCCTTTTAAAATTCACATTTTGTGATTCTCATTTTCTTCTGTTGGTCCTACTTCCCAAAAAAAATGTGGCCAAAGTTAACCAAAGAAGCATGAACATTCATTATTGGCTGGGGCTTATGGTTGCAACTGTCCTCACCCTTTAGGGAAAACAATCTCAAGACCAAACATATTTCCAAGCAGTTTTTGGGAGTCCTCTTCCTATGTTCTTGAATTCGGGATATGAAAATGCTGAATATTTTCTTTTCAGTAAGATATCATCGATATGAAAGCTCCTGTATTTGGCATTTTTCATGTTTGCGTCTTTGGTTTTCAGCTGAGAGAAAAATTGTTGGATGTTATCTAGCTTCCTGTAAATGTATTCTCTTCTATTTTTGTATACGCTTCACAGCATCATTCTATCCGTATTGTCAATTTCTCTCACTTTAACATGTCTTGACAATGTTTCATTTTCCACTTAACATCAACATTTCAGGATAACAAGGGTGTAGAGGATTTTGGTGATGTTATTCGAGGTGGAGGCGCCCTGGCTAAAGGCCTCTTCCGAGGAGTTACTGGCATTCTTACAAAACCACTTGAAGGAGCAAAAGCATTAGGTGTTGAAGGCTTTGTTCAGGGAGTTGGAAAGGGTTTGATAGGTGCTGCTGCACAACCTGTTACTGGTGTTCTTGATCTTCTATCAAAAACTACAGAGGGTGCAAATGCGATGAGAATGAAAATAACCTCGGCTATTGCTTTTGAAGATCAACTTGTTCGCCGAAGACTACCTCGTGCAATCAGTGGTGACCATTTGCTTAGGCCGTATGATGAGGACAGGTAAACGTCTCGTTTTCCTATGCAATACATGCAGTATAAGTAATAAGCGTCCACAATTAGTGTCCTCAGCAAAATGTGGCATAGTCATTTTATGTGAAACGTTTTAAATTAGAACATCAGAGATGACATGTTTCGAAGGAAGTTTCTCTGTTAATTGAAATTCTTTCATTTTTTAATGACATAATTTGTGTCATGGTTCTTAAAGAGGAATTTTTCTACTTCAAAATCATTCCTTCGTTACAATTTAGCACTCAAGCGTTACAATTTTATTGTGTACTGTGATGCAGTTCATAATGCAGACAGCCGAATCAAGCTCTTTTTTTGGTCAAGTTGATCTGTTTAAGGTGCGTGGTAAGTTTGCCTCGACGGATGCCTACGAGGACCATTTCATGCTTCCTAAAGGGTGAATCATTATAATCACCAATCAAAGGGTTATACTGTTGCAAGTAAGTGAATGAGATCAAATGTATCCTGTTGTCAAGGAATATCTAACCTAGCAATCTGCATGAATTGTTACATGACGCAACTCTCTTACCTGTTTCAGCAACTATCGAACCTTCTAGCACAGAAAAAGTTCAACCCCGCCAGGGATCCATGTTCAGTACTTTGGGAGATGATGTGGGACGACCTGGCGATGATGGAACTTGTCCATGGGAAGAAAGATCCATCACATGCGCCACCTTCTCAGGTTCTCCTCTACTTCCACATTAAAACCGTGGATGCAAAGGATCAAACCCGCAACATAAAGTGTTCCCGAGATACTAGTCAAGCATTTGAAGTGTATAATGCAATTGAGCTAGCAAGATCAACATATAGATCCAGACTGCCCACGGTATGGTTCTCATTCGTCTTAGGAACAAAGAACTTGGTTCATCTTTCTGCTTTTCATGTTCGAAGAATGAAGAAAATTTTTACCTATGGAGGTGTTCCAACTAATATGATTTTTAACATTCTGGATGCCCAGGCCTTGCTGCGGAGGAAAGTGACAAAAGCATACTCTCGCGTCATCGATGCTTCAAATTCAAGAGGAGGATTCGGCGTCTCCCCCCAGCTTCCTTCATCTGTATCCTTTAGCTCGACTCTAGGAGCCCTTCACATTGATTGATGCAGGCACTCGTAGCTGAAGGCTCAAGGGACCCGTAAGCGTGAATGCTCACCTGTCGAGCAACCCAACCACAAGAAATACTGGTGAGCCCTCTCACCCTCTCTCCCCTTGATAAAGGGGCGCCCTCGTTCACGACCCCAGGTCAGGCGGGATTACCCGCTGAGTTTAAGCATATCAATAAGTGGAGGAGAAGAAATTTACGAGGATTCACCTAGTAACAGTGAGTGAATCGAGAATACCCCAACTTGAGAATTGTAGTTTGGAGAAGCGTCCTCAGTAATAGACTGGGCCTAAGTCCCCTGGAAAGGGGCACCGGAGATAGTTTGCTTGTGCTTGGACCCTATCGCACCATGAGGCGATGTCAGCGAGTCGGGTTGTTTGGAAATGCAGCCCCAATTGGATGGTAAATTCCGTCCAAGGTTAAATATGGGCGAGAGACCGGAATGATGAAAAGGACTTTGAAAAGAGAGTCAAAGAGTGCTTGAAATTGTCAGGAGGAAAGCGGATAGGGGCCAGCAATGCACGCCTTGGGGGATTGGTGTCTTCAGCAGATCCTTGGAAGATGGGGGCATCTAGGGTGTCACTTATCAGAGCGAATGCCACTCAAGGGGCTGCTGCCAACACCACATAGGCACGTGTTGGAGCTAGGATCTTCCACCTCACGAAGGTATATGCTGAGGATGATAGTGGTGCCATCATGGGTACACTCAACTTGAACTTGATTGTGAAGCTACGCCAGGGTTCAGACTTGGGGAGATGACTAGCGAGGCAGATTTCTATGAAGTAGAGATCGAGGAGTTTGACGTTATTCTAGGGTTGAGTTTGCTAGGGAAGCGTGTGAACACCATATCGAATGTAAATGAAGGAACTAAAGGTGCAACTGTTAGAGAAAGGGTTCATCAGATCGAGTGTGTGGGGAGTCCTTGTACTGTTCGTGAAGAACAAGGTAACTGTGAGGAATTGCTACCCGAATTGAAGACTTGTATATCACCAAATCAAGGAAAGTGACATTCCAAAGACAGTGTTTCGGACCAGATATGCGCACCACGAGTTTGTGGTGATGCCATTCGGCCTCATCAATGCCCCATGGATTTCATGCACAGGGTTTTCTAGCATCTTCGTTAGACCTTCAAGGTGTTACGTGAGAAGAAGTTGTGACTTACGGAGAAATTGACGATGTCACTTGTATTGGCCTTACCCCGTGCGGGAGTAGGCTACTCGATCTACACAGATGCCTCAAGACACATGAGAGGAACTATCCAGTGCACAATCTAGAGCTGGCAGCAGTGGTATTTGCGCTGAAATTATGGAGGCACTACCTGTATGGAAGCTAGTGAGAATTATTCACAGTGTATTCATAGACCACTAGAGCTTGAAGTAGTCTTTACCCAGATCTATGAAGCCTTGTACGGGCGACAGTGTAGGACAACCCTCCACTGGAGCGAGGTGGGTGAGAAGAAGATGCTAGGGCCTCACTTGGCACAACAAGGAGTTAGTGGCCATCATAGGAGAAAGGCTGAAAGTGGCACAGGATAGGCAGAAAAGCTAGGCATATGTGCGAAGGATGCCATTGGAGTTCAAGGTGGGCAACACGGTCTACCTCAAATTGTCACTTTGGAAGGGCATAACGTGAGAGAAGAAATTTGGCAAACTGGGACCAAGGTACGTTGACCCTATGAAATATTGGAGAGAATTGGGCAGGTGGCATACAGATTGAAGCTACTAGTAGGCAAGATGTCTTCCATGTGTCCCAACTGCGGAAGGCAGTGGTAGACCCACATGTGTTGCTCCAACCATACCAATTCGTGTTGAGGGAAAACCTAACATATCAAGCGCAGCTTGTGCACATCCTAGGTGACTACCACCAAGTCAAAAGTCACGGGGTGAAGGTGCAATGGGCAAGCAGAAGTAAAGATGAGGCGACCTCGGAACCCGAATCTCTGGTGCATGAGGAGTTCCCATAGCTGTTTGTGATTGCTTCGGGACGAAGATTCTTAAGGGAGGGAAATTGTAATCCCCGGCTCCGCGGTAGTATGGGCACCAGAGAGTGCAAGGTGGCGTGTAACATGGCTAAACAGGTAATTGAGACCAGCATGGACCCAAGCATGGGCTAAGGATCTTCGGGCAAGGCCGGTCGGACTTAGGTAGAGCCCGTTAGGTCTAAGTAGGGGGTCTAATTAGTGGAAACAAACCCTTGGAAGCAAGGAGACGCACACCCAAGGGAGGAAGAAGGAGAACTTGCGCCAACGGAGAAGAAACTCGTGCAAAGGTAAGGGCTTTACGGTAGAACTGTCCTACGGGACAGATTTGGTGGAAGCTAACTTCGTGTGTGGGAGATATGAGAGATATGGTTCTTGATCCTTAAGTCCTCGAGGCACCTCGTTGTGTGATCAAGGTATTGTGAGCTACGGCAGGATTGGGGAGTGCACCCCCAATGGCAATAATACTATGCCAAGAGAAAAGAAGGCAGCAAGCCTCGCCATCACATGCTTTATCGATCACGCCTCATTCCTCATCCACCTCTGCTGCACCTGCCACATAACAATTTTATATTAACATCGTCAATTAGTTATTAGAAAATTAAGCTACATCTGCCAAATAATTAGATTGTCAAGATTTAAATATAATACTACAAAATGAATCTTTGGGTCTTTTCCAAAATTATTCGACAAAATTATTAGAAAATTTGTGGTTGTCCCCAGTGCAATCACAAATGGTGGTAAAATGTCAACAAAACTCCTATACATACTTGAGAAGAGGAGTATAAGATCTTGTACATCTCTCTTGTACAAGGTATCAAATCCTACAATAAAAATAAATTTATCAATAATAGATTCAACAAAAATATTGAATAAAAATATTCAAAATAATGAATTTTGATAAGTATAAATTTGACAGCAATAAATTCAATACACATATTCGAAAAGTGTATTAAATAAAGATATTCAATAACAATAGTTTTAATAACAGTAGATTCCAAAAAAAACTCTCAATCATAATATATTCAATAAAAACATTCAATACAAATGTTCAATAAAAAATATGGAATATTTTTATTCATATTTCTTCTAGCAATACAAAAGAAGATTTACCTTTCGCCTTGCGTACTTTGCTCGAATTAGGATGCATTTGAGGAAATTTGGTTTCCATTGGAGTACATATCCAAACAAAACTTGTCCACCATTCATCAAATCCTTTTCTCACATCCTTCACTAGAACCAAATTTTTTTTCCTCTTTAGGGTGTAGTGGTTCTTGTTTAGAATCCTAGAGCATACACTCACAACAAAAAAATAATGAAGTTCCATCTTAAGACATAGCTCCTCACAAAGGCCAACACATATGAGATAGATCTTGGAGTCAAATGAGATAAATGAATCTCGAAACATTCTAATATTTCTTCTAAAAATGGCAATAATGATAAGCGCAAACCACAACGAAAATACTTCGTGCTTAAGGCAAATCCCATTAGACCACACGGTTTGGAATTTCACTCTCAATCAACTCACCCGATTCTTTGTCCCAAATCTCATATTCATCCGGTATCAAGAATCTATTTCTCAACTTTTCAGAAGTATGTATCTACAAACACCCATAGGTATTGTATAAAAAATCAAACTATAATAATTCAACAAGGTACTTCAATATAGAACATAGATCAGCAACCCATGGTGGAAAGTAAATCACTTACCTTGTTTAATTTAAACAACACCCCAAGTAGGTGGTGGGACTGTGGGGGCGTCCAGTCGCTTTGGTTTGGGGGGGAGGGGGGAAGCGGTTAGAAAATTTTCTTACTGGATGGGTGGGGATTAGGGTTATCTTAATTGACAACGTCGGGAGTGGGTAAAGTGGGGACTAGGGTGGTGATGTGTAGTGCTGTGTATGGGTGCATGGCATTTGATTTAATTAACCAAATCATAAGCTAATGATTACGCACAATGATGTCCCTACTTTCGTAGGTTGTCGATAATAGCTTTTGTTGTTTTTAGGCACCTAGAATCGCTAATGTGGGCGACTGACACCAGAAATGCAAAATTAGGCACCCATACCTGAAATTTAGGAATTGTGCAAAATTTTTATACCTGAAATATAAAATTTTTTTGCTGCATTAATTGGAATATAAAAATTTGAAAATGAAATGATTTTATATATCTTAAATACTATAAAAGAATTTCAATAAATAAGGAATATTCATCTGTTGCTTATACCATTTTCCAGACACCCACATTGCCTCGTGTGGGTGTCTAGAAAGAGAGTCGGATATCCTTTTCCAGGCACCCACAATGCCTTGTGTGAGTGTCTGGAAAGAGTGGGTAAGGCCATTTCCAAGCACCCACATTTCGGTAAATGCCCAGAGACATGTTGTTTGAATCAACTAATTTTAATTAAAAACATGAATACAACATTTTATTACAAAGCAATAATATTTCATGGACCACTAAATGTTTCCAAATTAGAAGTTTTCAACTTCATCTTCACTTGAACTTGAGGATAATGTTTGATTTCTTTTCACTACCTCCAACCAATCCTTTAGACAAATGCATGCCTCCAAGGTCTCTACGTTCAATTTGGAGCACTTGTGATTAAGAACTCGTCCCCTTGCACTAAACGCAATTTGGCCATTCTAGTCAAGAAGGGTAAGTAGTAGAATGTGTCTTCCACCAACCCAATATATCGAAGTTGTCATCATCAACACCCTCAACAATAGGAGTATTATTGTAAAGTGTAATTTGATCAACATAATTTAATGAAGATGATGAAGAGGATGATACAAATGAGCTATGTTTTCTACGAATAATGTCCATTGGATTGCGACTGCCCAACATCAAATTATTACATGTTTTAGGAATAGGAACATTAAGATCACTATATTTAGAGGCATAAAAAGAATACATGCACGTAGAACATTATTAGCATTAGCATCTATTTCTTCACAATTTTTAATGGAAAAAGCAACATCATCTACACTATATGATTCTGAAATACATTCAAGTAATGTTTTCATCCCCTAGATATAACCCGAGGATCCAAAATAGGTGCAATGAGAAACAAATGTGGGATTTCATCAAAATATTTCAAAAATAGAATGAGTCAAAAAAATTGTAACCGGTAACAGATTCACAAAATTCTATAAGAACATTTTCATAAGTTTTTGAAAAAATTTATAATTAAAAACAAAATTAGATAATCCAAACTATTGTCACCCCCTAAACGTAATCTAGTTTGACGAAACTGAGGTAATTTATCATTATGCTTCTCCATAACATGCCTCTTATATGTACCGGTTCCCTAACCGTTTTTGAAAGTGTACTCTTTACCACAATGTTTACAAGAAATTTTTTCGAGATTAGAAACAACACAATGCTTTCGAATATCCAAAGAATCATCACTAGTATTTTTTGATCTTTTACTACAAAGGAGACTCGATGAGGTAGAAGAACCTACTTCTTGAGGACTAGAAAAATCATCTTATTCGGGTAAGGGACCAAAAACAAGCTCTTGTAAAAATTGAAGGTCTTCTCCAAAAGAAAATTCTCTATCATTTTAAAAAACGCAAGGTATAGTAGAATCAGCTTGAGAAGCTTGAGAAGAATTTCGTAAACCAGACCCCTCCATTTTGTAAAAAAATAAAAAAGCCTATTACTCTGCAGGCTTCACCAATGTCGTCCAAGTGGAAATCTGATACTTGACACTTGAGAGTACTTCCACGTAGAAGTTGAAATAGAATTATTTCTAGTAATGAGTGATAAGACAATAAGAGAAAGTAGTGGAAATTATAAGATAACTATATTATATATATACACAAATTTTTTTATTAAATTAATAGCAACTGTTACTTTCAAAACCATGCGCAATTACACATCTACACACTCACAAAAAGGGGGGAACAACCAGAATTTTCAGAACACACACGAGGGGGTTTCTCCCCAACTCGAACATGAAGAATACTGAAGGAGAAGGAGAAAGAAATGCAATTTTTCTGGAGAAGAACCTCCAGTTTGAAGGAAAAAGATCAAGACCCAGTTCAGCGCTACTGTTCCGGACTGTGAATAGTAATAGATGGAAACCAAAACTCTACTACTTTCTTTTAGTTTGCTGATGTTTTTAGTTTCTACACTCAACTTCTGTACGATGTTGTTAACATTTTCATTGTTTTATCTTAATGTCATTACTTTTCACCTTCCAAATATGAGTAGCTAAACCCTTAGGGGTGTTTTGAGGTGAAGCATGGTGGTGTAGGTCTAGGAATCTTAATAAAATTTACCATTTTTTCTTAGTTCTTGTTTCTATCAAGCCTCCAAACTAGAATAATTCTAGAAGTTCATTGTAGAATATTCTGAAGACTTTTATGACCCAATCAATCAAGAACCAAGCTGAGAACCAACAAGCTATCAAGAATCTAGAAATTCAAGTTACTCAGCTAGCAATAGAGGTTGGGGAGCTGAAGCAAAAAGGAAGCCTACCGTTGCAAGCCAAACAGAATCCCGACTCTGGGGGAGGACAGAATATCAACGCAATGACATTGAGAAGCGGAAAAGAAAAACCTGGAAGAGAATTAGTCCAACCTAAGATTAATTTAGAGACGACAGAAGTGTCTAAAGTTGAGGTGGAAGGAGATGCTGAAGAACAGGAGGTGGAGATTGCTCCTGAGCCTCTTGTGGTAAAAGCAACCCACCGCCATTTCCGGGAAGGTTGAAAGCAAGAGAAGAACAAAATGAGAAAGAAAAAATGTTGAGAGCTTTGGGTAATACCCAATTAAATTTGACATTGTTGGAGTATATTGACTTAGTGCCCAAAAACGTGAAGTACCTGAAGCAGCTCTGCATGTCAAAGCCAAAATTGAACGAAAAAGGCAAGGTGAAGCTAAGTGAAAGTTGCTTCAGCCCTCTTGACTTAGAAGCTACCTGAAAAACGCAAGGATCCTAGAACATTTTTTATTCCTTGCAAAATAGGTGACCTGAACATTATGAGAGCAATGGCTGACCTAGGAGCCTCTATAAACGTGATGTCATTTTCTGGATATGACACTCTCAGGTTAGGACCTCTACAAGCCTTAGGAGTGCAAATTGAGCATGCTAACTGAAGGGTTATTTCTCCAAAAGGTTTGGTTGAAGATGTTCTTGTGAAGATTGAGCAGCTAGTGTTTCTAGCAGACTTTAATGTGGTGAATATGCCTACTGGAAGTTCAAGGGATACGACCATCATCCTTGGAAGACATTCTTGAGCACTTCCAATGCAATAATTAATGTGAAGATGGCACAATTGAGTTATCTTTTGATGAAGAAAAGATCACGCTGGACATGAAAGAGGTTAACAATTATCCCAGTGATTTTGAGAGTGTATGCTTAGTGGACGTGATGGATAAGTTGGTTGAAGAGCATCTTGAGAAGGCTATCCAAGAGAAGGAAGAGAACATAAAGAGTCATTTTTTGCAAGAGTGGAAGCCGAAAAGAGGTCAGAACAAGTGAACGCTATGCAAGTCAAGACCCTAGAAAAGAGGACAGTTGAGTTGAAGCCACTGCCCACACACCTGAAGTACGCATTCTTGGATGAAGAAATGAACAACCCTGTTATCATCTCAAATAGTCTTAGCTTAGACTAAGAGTCGCAACTGCTCGAGGTGCTGATCAGTAACAAGAACGCGATTGGTTGGACCTTGCGCGGATATTGAAGGCATCTCTCCTTCTATATGTATGCAAAGGATTTTATTAGAAGATGGAGCAAAACCTGTTCGCCAGCCACAACGATGCCTCAACCCAAATATGATGGAAGTGGTAAAGAAGGAAATCGTAAAACTTTATGATGCAGGTATAATCTACTCCGTTACAGATAGCGAATGAGTGAGTCCAATCCATGTGGTGCCCAAGAAGACTGGTATGACAGTGGTAGAGAACGAGAAGGGAGTGCTGGTGCCACAAAGAATCCAAAATGGGTGTAGAGTATGCATAGATTATAGAAATTTGAATGAAGTGACCAAGAAGGATTATTACCCTTTACCTTTCATTGATCAAATGCTCGAAAAATTAGTAGGAAAATCTTTTTATTGCTTCTTAGATGGTTATTCGGAATATAACAAAGTCGCAATTTCAAGTACGGATCAAGACAAGACAACTTTTACTTGTCCATTTGGGACTTATGCCTATAGAAGGATGCCTTTTGGGTTGTGCAATGCCCCTGCTACCTTCCAGAGGTGTACGACCAGCATCTTCTCAAATTTTGGTGAGGATTTCATTGATATGGACGATTTTATAGTGTATGAAGAAATTATGAGTCATGTTTAGACCATTTGGATCAAGTATTGCGAAAATGTGTTGAGAAAAATCTTGTTCTTAATTCTGAAAAATGCCATTTTATGGTTGATTATGGAATTGTGCTTGACCATGTTATTTCTAGGAAAGGTATTGAGGTAGACAAAGCAAAAATCAAAATTATGACTGAATTACCGTATCCCATTGATGTTGAGGGTGTGAGATCATTTCTAGGGCATGCTGGTTTTTATAGGAGATTTATTCAGAATTTTTCTAAGATTTCTTTGCCTCTTAATAGACTTTTGCACAATGATGTGGAATTTATTTTTAATGATTCATGCAAAAATGCTTTTAATTCTTTAAAAGAGGCTCTGACCACTACTCCTGTGATACAACCACCAAATTGGAGGTATGATTTCGAAATCATGTGTGATGCTAGTAGTCATGCTGTAGGAGCGGTTTTAGGAAAGAAAATTGAAGGGAAACATCATGTTATTTCTTATGCCTCTAAAACCTTGGATGATGCTCAGAAAAATTATATTGTGACTAAAAGGGAATTTTTGGTTGTGATTTTTGCTTTGGAGAAATTTCGTTCATATCTTTTAGGGAGCAAAGTTGTGGTCTACACAGACCATTCGGTAGTAAAACACTTGATGGAGAAGAAGGAGACCAAACCACGGTTGATCAGATGGGTTCTCCTTGTTCAAGAGGTTGATGTGGAAACTAAAGACAAGCTTGGAAAGGAGAACATGGTCGCTGACCATCTTAGCAGGATGGGAGGGATTAAGAATGATAGTCTATCACTGAAACATTTCCGGATGAAAAATTATTCTTATTTAGGACTAATATTCGTGAACCGTGATTTGCAGACTTGGCTAACTTTGTTTTAGCAGGTGTGATGCCACCAGGAATTGATTATCACATGAAGAAAAACTGAAGAATGACATCAAATATTATATTTGGGATGATCCTTACCTTTGGAAGAGATGCAATGATGGAGTCATTCGAAGGTGTGTTCATGAGTTTGAAATTCCTAAAATTATCAATTCTTGTCATGCAAGACCCTTTGGTGGCCATCATGGACCAAACCGTACAGCCAGAAAAATTTTGGACTGCGGATTTTACTGGCCTCACATTTTCAGAGACAGTTATGCCTATTGCAAGGGTTGTGAGCCATGCCAAAGAGTGAGAAATTTATTCAATAGGGATGAAATGCTTCAGCAAGGAATCCTAGTATATGAATCATTTGATGTTTGGGGCATTGATTTTATGGGGCCATTCCCCACTTTTGCAGGCTACAACTATATTTTAGTGGCTGTTGATTACGTCTCAAAGTGGATTGAAGCCATTCCCACAAGAACAGATGACACCAAGACGGTCATTAATTTTCTGTGTAACATCTTTGTGCGATATGGGACCCCCAAGGCGTTGATCAGTGATAGAGGTACGCACTTTTATAATCAAGCCTTGAGGAGCGTTTTGAAGCAGTTCAACGTTTGGTACAAGCCATCAACAACATACCATCCACAAACAAATGGCCAAACGGAGGTATCAAACAGGGAGACTAAATAAATTCTGGAGAAAGTGGTGAACCCGAATAGGAAGGACTGGAGTCTGAGACTAAGGGACACTTTGTGGGCAATTCGAACAGCATATAAAACTCCAATTGGGACCTCTCCATTCAGGTTAGTTTATGGAAAACCTTGCAGGTTACCTGCTGCGTTAGAGCACAAGGCCTGGTGGGCAGTGAAGAGGCTAAACCTTGATGAAAGTCTCAGTGCAACCCAGAGAAAATTGCAGCTCTCAGAACTGGAAGAACTAAGGAATGATGCTTACGAAAGCTAAAAGTTATTCAAAGCTAGGACTAAAAATTACCACGACAAGCATATTTCCAGGAGATCCTTCGATGTTGGTCATAAAGTTTTAATGTTTCAATCCAGACTGAAGTTACATCTAGGGAAACTCAAATCTTGGACTGGACCATTTGTAGTGAAAGAAGTTTTCCCAAACGGAACAATGGAGGTTTATGATGGAGAGACTAACACAAGTTTTATTGTGAATGGACATAGGTTGAATATTTTTTATGAAAATCTTCAAGACAAGATGGCTGAAGAAGTTGAAGTTCTTGTCCTAAGGGACATAGAAACAATGTAGAATTTGTGAAAGTCTAGTTCAGGACTGGAAACAAGAACGCTCTTGGGAGGCAACCCAAGTTTAATTTCTGTTAGTTTTATTTTCCTGTCATTTACTTTTGCACTTTTAGACTTAGCTAGGAGTTATTTTGGAGAGTTTTTGCTATGTTCCTGTTGCAAAATGGGAAATCAATATGCGATTACAAGGGAGATAAGTATAGGAGTAACGGAGGAATACCATAAATCATCTTGGGTTCGGTAATGTTGTTACTTTTCTTGCTCAAACGTTATGCTCTGATAAAATTTTTGAGTTGGAATTTTTGCATGTAGAAATGAAATTAGCCCCTCTTAATGCTCATTTTCTTAAAACTGCTGGACTAATTCGTGCACGAGGAAGTGGATTTGTTTTTATGTCTCTTGCAGGACTTTGTGGGGAGGCACCTCTAGTGAAGGAAAAAGGAAAAACCCCTGATCAAATAGCCATGACCCAAAGGAACGAGAAAGTTTGCTGCTGCACTGAAAGGATTGACATGATATTGTTAGGTTTCTCGTAGACATCGTATGTCTCAAAAGCAGCGGAATTTTTAAAATTTTGAGAAACCCCAAATGCAAATCTTGGAATACGGTATACATCAGACGAAGGAATGTTCAAAATACCTTTCAGATGACTCTGTTGTTCACCAACCACCAATAGCAGACGGCCTCTATGGTATCCACATGTGGAGTACTCTGCCGATAACCTTCTCAAGGCTCTTGAATGCTGGTCGAATTTCTCAGGTGCTAGTAGAGAAAAACGGCTCCTTGTGGATCAGTCTCAGAGAGCATGAAGACCTTTTTAGCAGATCTCAAGATCTAAATTTTTTTTTGATAGATATTTTTGTGACATATCAAATCATATCTATATGAGATCTTTTATTTTGAGTTTAATCAATATTAATCTCAAAATAACTCTCTATTTAATTTATTCACTTTATCAATTACATCTCATGTAATTCTGTCATTCTATTTCATATCGATGAGTGACTCCACTATTGTGTGTGACCCTATAGGCTTCTTCAATCAAAGCCGTAATAATAGATTTATTAATTAACTCTTAATTAATCAAATCCATCATTATCGATCATGAGTGGAATCTAGCAACATATCATGATCCCCAAGATGTAAGAATAATAAGTTGAACTGATTGAGCCTTTCCATAACGAGCCACATGCAATGAACAGCTTTCATCATACTTATATCTCATTCGATACCAGAACATGGGTGTGTGTCTTTCTGATGTATCGAACTTATAAGTGCATTCAAGCACTAACTCTCAATGACCTACTCAAACGATTCGAGTGTCATTACCTTGGGCCCAGGACTTACTGTTAGCTTTGATGCAATTACTTGAGATATGATCTCATCGCTAACATGAGTGATGAATCCTTTTTTAATCAATCAACAATCTCCAACCTTAAGGAGTCACATACCTACTCATCCATACTAGACAAGCCATGGTTGGGCTCCCATTAGTAATGAGGGGAAATGTTAGCTTAAGATCAAGATAACTTTGTT
Organism: Utricularia gibba; assembly: GCA_002189035.1. Lineage (NCBI taxonomy): Eukaryota > Viridiplantae > Streptophyta > Magnoliopsida > Lamiales > Lentibulariaceae > Utricularia > Utricularia gibba. The sequence goes on from NEEC01000002.1 coordinate 3,429,909, forward strand.
GACTCAAGTTTAAGCTTACTTGAATGGCTGTCATATTCGAGATCTTGCTACTGACACTTGGTTAGCTTCCCATAGTAGCATCTCAATGATGAGTCATCCAATGAATTGATTTTCTTATCGACACTCACACATAGGTTCTAGTAATCTCATTACATCAATTGTGAGAACCATTGCCTAAACAGTTTAGGGAACTCAATGTGTGCTAGCTTATCCGTATTTGTGATATCCTCATTTCACAAATACTCTAGCCAGAGAGTTTTAACTTGAGCATGAGTGCTTGAAGAATCTCACATTATGATCTCATCATAATTTCTATAGCACATAGATCAAGTAGAGGATTTTATCAATGATATAAATTTGATCACAATTCAAAGTAAATATCAAAAGATAAGATTTGCAATGAGTTAATTGTCTCTAGAATACATACACTAACAGATATATGATAGGCTCGGGAATTTGTTAAGGGAAGTGAAGGAACTGAAACAGGGAGTGAAGGACTCCTCCCTGATCAAGTAACATCGCTACATTGCCTCATCTCTTATTTTTATTTTTATTTTTTTTATTTCTATTTCTATTTTTATTTTTATGGTGTTAGTCTAAGTTAGGAGTAATTTAGTAGTGCAATGTTATGGTCAGGAGAATTTTGTGAATGGTTGAGGAATTTTCTTACAAGCGTGAGATGTTTTTCATGATGCACGAAATGCATGAATTTTGTTATGGCCATTTATGAACTAGTGAGCATGTTTTCCCTTGATTATTTCCATGAGGTAGCAACATGTTCAATGTAATCGGATTGGTGCATTCAAGATTTTTTTTTAAGCAAAGTGGCATGTGTTGATCCTTCATGGAAGACTGGTTGTCACCAAATCTGCAGATAGCAAAAACAAAGGGATCAGAAAAGCATCATCACCAGAAAAGCGATGAGACCCATGTTTTAAAAAGCAACACACAACAAAAGAGCATGTGTAGACGGCAGAGCAAAGAGCATAGGGAAGTTATGAGAACAACTCAGAGGAGTAGCAGGGATCCCTAGAGGAATAAGGAGGAGAGTGCGTTTCCCGCACTCACATACAAAGAGGGGAAGCAACAGTTACTGAGTTGAACTCTAAATTGTCCCTGGGATCTTTGTGGAAAAAAAAAATGAAAAAAAAAGAGAGAAGAGAAAAAGGAAAAATAGTAGTGAAAACCAGCATTCTTGGGAGGTAAGCATATGCTATACTTGCTAATTTAATATTCGAATGCACCTTTCAGGATGAAACTGTCATGTATGCTTGAGTGACACCCTCATATAAACACTGGCACCCCTTCAATTCATGCATTTTGACCTGAATGTTAAGCATCCTCATTGCTACGTACGGGATCCATTAACTATTTATCTTTTGTTAGTCTTAGTTAGGACTTGAGGACAAGTTTAGTGTTGTTGTAGCATAATGTGATAACTCATATTTTTTAGTGATGGAGTGCATGAATATTACTCATATTGTGATACAAAAAAATCAGATTTTACTGCCTAGTTCTAAATCTACGATTTAGTCCCAACCTTCTAATAGTTTTCTTTGAGCAATGTAGTACATGTCGCAACACAAATCCCAAGGAGCCGAATATGCACAATTTAGTGGCAGAAGATGAGTCCAAAAGTCTGAAAAGTAGTACAACAAAATCCAAGGAAGAAAAAGGGAAATTTTGGACAAAAAAGGGGAAAAGATGGAGAGAGAAGGTAGACCTTTCCTTGGAGACTCATGAACAACTTTCTGGAGGAGGTTTCTGGGGTAGAAGAAGGAAGGGAACGACGAACCAGAAGAACACAACTTCTCTTTGAAGATTTATTTTTCGTTCTTGATGTATACTGTTCCTAGCAAAGACTAGTTTTAGATTCACTGCATGGACAAGTTGTCTTTTCTATTTCTGTTATGCATTGCTTGTTGTTATTTAACTTTGAAACCAGAATGTTGTTTAGGATATGCTATGAAAACGTTTTCCTTTCCCTTGTCATGAGTGGCTAAGTACTTAAGGGGAGCCTTGGGGTGAAAGGGAGAGAAATGTGCTAATCAATCTTTAGACCTAATCAGCCATAAGTCACGCCACTTCCTTAACAAACCAGGATAGATCTAGGAGGGGGAAGCAGTGAAACCCAACTTCACAACCCTAATTAGAGGTAGACCAAAGATTAGGGGGAAAACAAGAATCCAGGTAGATCTAGATCTTGTGTGTTAATTGTTTGATTTATGGTTTGTGTGAACAGTATGGTTCACACACGGGTCGGAACCATCAGTTCCACGGTTTCAATTATACCCAACCGAACCAAAATCGTACGGTTATGGTTCAGGAACCGGAACCTCACAGACATCGATCCCTTGGAACCGAGCCAGAACCAGAACCGACGGTTCCAGTTCGAATCGAACCCACCACTATGTGTGCCTCTCTAAGAACTTCCTGTCGCAATTCCTTTACTGCAGGCACCCAAATGCAACCACGGTAAGTTATGAGACCATCCCTACGTACCTCGTACTCGCCTTTTGCGCATTCCCCATGAGTTCATCCCTAGACTTATCTGCCTTTTGCGCCTTGCTAATCCTTGGTAGGTGGCCAGAGTCGATCCCAAGGGTGGCAATCCTCGCTTCCAATTCTTTGAACTTCTCTTCCAGCACCTCGTCGTCCTGCTTGTGTGAACCCTACTGAGACTGTCCGCCACAACATTTGCCTTACCTAGGTGATGCAGGACCTCCACTTCGTAGTCCTTGATTAATTCCAACCATCTTCGTTGTCTTATATTCAGCTCCTTCTGAGTAAAGATGTACTTCAACCTCTGATGATCTGTGAATAATTCACACTAGCTTCCATACAGGTAATGCCTCCATAATTTTAGCGCAAATACCACTGCTGCCAGCTCTTGGCCGTGCACTAGGTAGTTCCTCTCATGTGTCTTTAGTTGGTAGTAGGGATGAAACTCTAGGCCCAAGCCCATGGGCTGGCCTGGCCCAGCCCTAAAAAAGTCAGGCTAGGGCCTAAATATTGATGACCCGAAAGTTGATCGAGCTTTTGGGGCCCAAAAAGCCCGATGGGCCTAAGGGCCTATGCGGGTTAGGGTTTTAGACATCAAAATAATCTCATTTAGTATTCTAAACCCTCACAAATCACATCAGCAGCCTCCATTAAGCAATTGATTTGGTACAAAAAAAATTTATATGCATTCAATGTACATATCTTATGATTCTAGTTTTGATATCATCTTTATTTTTTGTTATCATTTTTATATGTTTATTTACACATGTTAGGATGGATATGAATAATGTTGAAGAAGATAGTTGCGGTTTACAAATATTACGATCATCTTCGCCATCTCATACATCTTCTATTGGAAAGGATTTAGAAGATGTCAGCGATACTATTCCATTATCTAAGAAGCCTAAGTCTGAAGTATAGCATCATTTTGAGAAGATTGGAAAAGTAAATGGTGTAGAAATGTGCAAGTGCAATTATTGCAAGAAAATGTTGACTTGTGGTGGCAAATCAGGTACATCTCACTTATTAAGGCATTCTCGAAGTTGTTTGAAGTCTTCAAAATTTCATGATGTAAGTTCTTTACTTAGTGGTCAAACTACTTTGATTAGAAAAGCGAAATTTGATCATAATGAATTTCGAGATTCATTAGCAAGAGAAATTATCAAGCATAATCTTCCATTTGCTTATGCTGAATATGCAGGAGTTTATGCTGCAAATAGAATTCTGAATCCTGATTTTAGATCTATTAGTTGAATTACTACAAGAGCTTATTGTATGAAAATCTACGCTAATGAGAAGGAAAGATTGAAATCTTTATTGTCCTCTATTTTGGAAGAATTTATTTTACATCATATACTTGGACAGCTGTTACTGTTAAAGCATATATGATTGTGACTGCTCATTATGTTGATGAAAATTGGAAAATGAATTCTAAATTGCTTGTATTTGTGGAATTAGATGGTCCACATACTGGAGAGTTATTAGCAGGTAAACTATATGGAGTATTGAGAGATTGGCGAATAGATTCAAAAATCTTTTCAATCAAATTGGATAATTCTACTTCCAATGACAGTATGGTCAGAATTTTAAAACAAAGATTTCAAATGCAGAATAGGTTATTATGTGATGGTGATTTTTTTCATATAAGATGTTGTGCACATATCTTGAATTTGATTGTTCAGGAAGGATTAAAAGTGATAGATATTGCTTTGAAAAAAATTAGAGATTGTGTTAAATATGTTAGATCTTCTCAAGGTAGAATGAGAGAATTTGTAAAGTGTATCAGGGATGAGCACTTAGAAGATGTTAGTGGGGTTTATTAAAGTTAGATGTAACTGCTAGATGAAATTCTACTTGTTTGATGTTACAAACTGCCTTAAAGTATCATCTTGCAATCACTTCATTATGCTATAGTGCTGGTAATTCTCTTATTTGTCTTACCAAAGATGAATGGGAGACAGCAATGAAGTTTTGTGATCTATTGGGACCATTTTTTGAGATTACAAACTTGATATCAGGATCACAGTATCCCACTTCCAACTTGTATTTTATACAGGTTGTAATGATTGAATTAAAGCTTAAAGAACTTTCAAGTTGCAAAGATGAAGTGATAAAAACAATGGTATTAGCAATGAAAGAGAAATTTGATAAGTATTGGGATGAGTATTCTATAACTCCGTGTTAAGTGTCATTTTCTCACTATTTCTTAGTTTGTTTTATGCTTAATTGTGATTAGAAATGTCTAATTATGAGACTATAATATGAGATTTAGGTTTTTATCTAGTTTAGGGTAATTATCCTAAATCTTGTATTTTATCTAATAATTTTATTATTTTTAATTGAGTTTTTCTAGAGGCGCACACAAGGCAGGAAGTGAGAGAAAGAGGGCAACATATGGCGACAAATTGGATCTTCTTGAGCTGACATTCCCTTGATTTTCATAAGACTATAGATGCCTAATCATGAGCCTTGACATGCGGAACACGAGAGTCTCTGACAGGCGACATCATTAGCGTACTAGTGCTAGAGCAGATGTTTGCTTGCAAGTTACCCCAAGTCCAGCAAAACCACGGGAACACAAAATCTCAAACAAAATAGTTCAGCTCAGTTCAATTCGAAAAAGCTTAGTTTTACTTCAGTTTAGTTTGACTTTTTTTCTCTCTCTAGAGGATTTTCTTCTAGATTCTCTTTAGAACCTTGTTTTCATTTCCTTTACTTTGTATGGCCGTTCGCGGCTAGAAACTTCCGTGTTTGGGTTGGGATACTCCTAGATCTATATTTCGTTAGCTTATTGATAACACCGTTTTTATTCTGTTTTTATATATGTTTTTAAGTGTATTTTGTAAGGTTAAATGTTGTTTAGTGTGCGAAAATGTCTTCTTTTGCGTATTTAGACTGTTGAAATGTGTTTATTGTGAAAAACAGGCTCAATTGGCAACAATTGAGCCGAAAGCTCTAATATTTCGTCTAGTCTGTGTTTTAAGTCTTACCAGGGTAACAGCTAGTACTGTAGCAGCGCACTTTCCGCATTGACAAGTCAAAAGGGATAGAAAAGCTGTGCAAAAGTCACTTTTTTCCGAAAGTAGCCGCCCTTCTAAGATGATAAGATCTCCCTTCTAGAACCATGGGGAAAAGACGAAGCTACCCTTCCTTTTGAGCGGCAAAAAGGAAAAGGAGGGAGAGAGACGCAAGGACACACTGTGCACGCTGAGTGCACAGACTGCAAAAAGTAGGAGGAACGGGACCAAGGAGCACTTTGTTTCTCCGGCGAACGTCTCCAACAACCTCCAGATCTACATGTCTACACCACCTTTCCGCCCTGAAACTTGATTTCCAGTAGATCTGCGATCGAGAGCAACCACTAGACACCTTATTTTCCATTTTCTGCACTTCTATTTTGTTGACGAATTCGCTACTGTTACTTTATGCATTTGTTATGCTTTCTGTTATGTTCTTGCACCTTGTCATGAATGATAAATCCTCTGTAGACCTTATTTCAGTTTATGAACATGTTGTTGCTTTCCCTTTTTGTGCTCAATCCTAAGTTTAACGTGCTTTTTACTGTTCCTGCGAGCCCATACTCTATTTCTGCAAACCCTTGCAGAAATAGAGTGACACAAGAGCCAGACTATGGTGTAAAACATAGCCAAATTTCTTTTATTTTATGTTTTCTGCACCTTCACGTTAATTTCAGCCCCTTTTCACCCCTGCAACTCAATTATTTCAGTCACTATTATTTTAGGTCTTATAGAGCAAAACCCCAAAAAACCCCCCTATTTTCAGTAATTGTGATAAACTTCAGGAAAGTGCACCCATTCCATGTGGATTCGATGCTTGCATGCCACACCACATTAATTTTTGAGATTTAAGTAGTAGAATAGAAAGGTTTATAAATTTCTTTTGATGCGTTGAATGTGTTAGACCGCGACATTTAGCAACCCCATTCCAACGTTCATCACTTATCTTCATCTCTTCTTTGAATCCGAATGGGTTCCGTATGTTTTCATGCGACTATGTTATAGTCTTTCTGTAACAGCCCCTTATTCAAGACTCATGGTTAACTGATCACTACCCGTGAGTTTTGAAGAGGAGCAAGGTAGAGAGCACAAACTCACGCCCCTTTGGCAAGAGGAAGACTACGTTTTGTCTGTGGCCGTACCTCAGACAAAATTGATTTAAAAATTCTTTCTTCATTTCCATCCAGCTTCTAATACTTCCAGGTTCAAGTATGTTGAACCAAGTCTTGGCATGTCCTTCAAGAGTAAATTGGAAGACTCTAAGTAGTAAATCATCCTCAGTCACGTCCTTGGGTCGCAGCACAGCTCCAACAACAATACAATCATCAATATGCATATGAGGATCCTCATTCTTGTTCCCATAATACTTAGGAAACAGAGCAAGAGTTCCTGGCCTCAACTTCAAATTAATTGCTGCTGTAGGAAAGGTAATGCAGTGCCCTCGGTATGTATGATCTGGTGACTCATACTCTCCAATAGTCTTCTCCAAAATATTCACAAGCTGTTGGTTATTTGGTGGGTTGTCAGCCATCTCTTCGGCTCTCAACTTAGCCTCTTGCTGACTTTGTTTGTGCTTCTTTTTCAGTAATTTTTCGGTCCTCTCGATCTCCAAATAAAGGGGTTCAAATGGACCTAAAAAGGAACGTAAATGCATTAACAACAGAAAAATTAACAGACACCATTCCCCGGCAACGGCGCCATTTTGATGAGCGTTGGAATGGGTTGCTAAATGTCGCGGTTTAGAACATTCAACGCATCAAAAGAAATTTATAAACCGAGCTATTCTACTACACAAATCACACGAATTAACGTAGTGTGGCAAGCAAGGGTCGAATCCACAGGGAATGGTTGCAATTTTCTGAAGTTCAACACAATTACTTGAAACAAGGGAGTTTTCTGGGATTTAAGTCTAATGCGGGTAAGACGTAAAATAACAGTTACTGGAATAAACGAGTTGCAGGGATGAAGAGGGGCTGAAATTAACCTGAAGGTGCATAAAACATCAAATAAAAGTAATTTGGCTGGGTTTTACACCAGGGTCTAGCTCTCGTGTCACTCAAGTGAGCCCTTAGGCTTAAACCCAGCTTGGAACGCTTGAAAACAGAGTAATAGTTTGCAGAAACAGAGCATGGTTGGCATGAACAGTAAAAGCGTGTTAAACTTAAAGGCAAACATGGAAAGCTTAACTAGAAACATGTTTATAAACTAAGGCAAGGTCTACAACGAGTTTCGAGTTCACAACAAGGTACCGAAAAGCAAAAGAAAGCATAAAAACGACGGCAATAACAGTAGCAAGTTCACGTAGAAGAGGGAGTGTAGAAATCTATAAATAAAAGTTGCAGGATGCTTCTGTGGGCTGGAGATCTGTTGGAAATCGAAGTTCTGGCCGGATCGGTGGTGTAGACACGCAGATCTGGAGGTCGTCGGAGACTTGCGTCGGAGAAACGGAGTTCTCCTTGCTCCCGCTCGCTCCTGTTCGCTGCCTGTGCACTGTGCGTGCACAGTGTTCTCTCTTTTTCTTCTCTCCCTTCCTTTTCCCTTTTGCAGATCAAAAGTAAGGGTAGCTTTGTCTTTTCCTCAGGCTTCTAGAAGGGAGATCTCTGCTCCATATCTTATCCCTTCAGAAGGGCACTACTTTCGGCGGAAAGTGGCTTTTGCATAGCTTTTCTGTCCCTTCTGACTTGTCAACGCGGAAAGTGCGCTGCTACAATACTAGCTCTTACCCTGGTAAGACTTAAAACATAGACTAGACAAAATATTAGAGTTTTCGGCTCAATTGTTGCCAATTGAGCCTGTTTTCACAATAAACACATTCTAGCAGACTAAATATGCAAAAGAAGATAATTTAGCACACTAAATAACATTTATCTCTACAAAACATGCTTAAAAACATATATAAAAACATAATAAAAATGGTGTTATCAGCCCCTATCATTCAGGCACCTAACTGGAATTTACCTTTTGAGCCAATGTGTGATGCTAGTGATGTAGCATTAGGAGCGGTCCTTGGACAAAAGTTGGAGAAGGCATCACATGTGATCCACTACGCCTCAAAGTGTCTAGATGATGCACAACGGAATTATACGACAACAGAGAAGGAGCTTTTGGCCATCATCTTTCCGTTGGAGAAATTCAGACCCTACTTGCTTGGAGGCAAGATTATTGTTTACTCTGATCATGCAACGTTGAGGTATCTTCTCAAAAAAAAGCATTCAAAACCTCGTCTTATTAGATGGATCCTGCTCCAAGAGTTTGACATAAAAATCCCAGATAAGAAGGGATGCGAGAATTCGGTGGCAGATAATCTTAGCCGCATCACCTCTAAAGAAGCATCTAGCCCCATTGACGACAACTTCCCTGATGAGCACTTATTCATGATCCATGATGGAAGTCCCTAGTATGCAGACATTGTGAATTTTCTTGTAACAGGACATTTTCCGGAGGACTTCCAACCTTATAAAAAGGAGAAGTTTCAGAGCGAAAGCATGCATTACATTTGGGACAACCCATACCTATGGAAGATTGAGCCTGATCAAATCCTTCGTCGGTGTATCCCTCAAGGTGAAGTGAATTCAGTTTCTACTCATTGTGATGAACTACCTTGTGGGGGTCATTTTGGTCCAAAAGTCACAACTAACAAGGTCTTGAAAGGTGGCTTCTATTGACCCACTCTTTTTCGTGATGCATACCTTCATTGCAAGGCATGCCCTAATTGCCAAAGAGGTAGATCAGGGACCAAATGCCGCTTCAGCCTATCGAAAATGTGCGAGATTTTCGACGTTTGGGGTATTGACTTCATGGGACCATTTACTTCAGCAAAGGGAAAGATCTACATCCTTCTTGCTGTTGATTATGTTTCTAAGTGGGTCGAGGCCATGGCATGTGACAAAGATGATGCAAGGGCAATAAGCTATTTCTTGACTTCTCACATTTTTCCTAGGTTTGGCTATCCTAAGATTCCCATTTCTGATAGAGGTACCCACTTCGTGAACCATGTCATAAGGGCCATGCTAACAAAATTTGGAGTTCATCATCGTCTTTCTATAGCTAGGCAACCTTAGACTAATTGGCAGGCTGAAAACTCAAATTGAGAGATCAAACGCATCCTGGAACGAATAGTGAATCCGAGTAGAAGAGACTGAAGTCTCAAGTTGAATGATGCATTGTGGGCCTATCGCGCAGCTTACAAAAATCCCATTGGAATGTCTCCCTTTCGCATGATCTATGGGAAGTCTTGCTACCTTCCAGTAGAGATTCATCACAAAGCGTACTGAGCCGTCAAAGCATGCAGCATGATTAGTGATCAAGCAGGAGAAAAGAGATTACTTGATCTGAATGAATTAGAGGAAATCCGCTTGAACGTCTACTCCAATCACTTGATCTACAAGGAGAAGGTAAAACACTTCCATGAAAGTAAGTTGCATGAGAAGAAATTTCGAGTTGGTCAGAAAGTTCTTTTATATAATACCACTTTGAACTTTTTTCCTAGAAAACTGAGATGTAAATGGCAAGGACCTTATGAAGTTTCACATGTTTTCTCTTATGGTGCTGTTGTTATACGTTCTTATGAGACAGGGAAATGTTTCAAGGTCAATGGTCATAGGTTGAAACCGTATTATGAGAACTTTCACCCGCAAACAGCCTACTGTTTGCTCTTACTCGAGGATCATCAGTAGCATACCAAGTTGGCCAACGACTTTAAATTGGCACTGCGCAGGAGGCAACTTGTGAGCTAATTTTCTCTTTCCTCTTTTACTTTTGTTTGACGTTGCATGTTTCCCCAGTATTCTATTAGGATTACACACTATCCCACACATGATCATCGAGAGATATTGATTATTCTACTTTCCTTTCCCCCCATGATTATCCACCTTGGAACCGTTCTCTCACCATAACTGCCCATTTCCCCATTCACTGTAACGACCCAAAAAGAGGGCCTAGGAGCCATGGTCGTTACCCCACCCAGAAATGTGGCCTGTCTTCTAGGTGGCTTTGGTTTGATCCGTTTAACCCACATGGACACGAGATTACCGGGGAATGTCTTATTCATAAATACGAGCAAGAAGGTTCAAACATAGTCCACGAAATCATGTCAAAACACAAGGAAAAACATGAGCAAAACAACAGCCTTCCATTCCCCAGTCTCCTCGGTTCTCCGAGTTCACTCCGTCAGCCCTTCCGCCTCTCCGCCAGTCTTTGCACGACCAGAACCTTCACCTACACATAAGTTTGTAAGGGGTCAACATATGCATAGGGTAGACCACACTACAAGCCATAAACACATCAGCATAAGCATGGCACATAGCATCATAAGCATATCATCAGCACATATCGTCGTAAGAGCATAAACATATAATTGTAAAGACCCATTGGTCACAAGGGGCATGCATTCCATGATGGCACATCACGTTACCGTCGGGAGGGATACCAGCCACAATAATCCGTCCCAACCCCGCTCCCTTTGGAGCTCACGGCGATATCTACCCCCAAACTCATGTTGGGTTGACGTCGGAGATACCTCGACGAAGGGTCCGACCCTGCCCCTTCGGGCTCATCAACTTATGGCCCTTCAGCCCTTATTCGTACTTTCCAGCTCATGCTTCCCCTTACCTTCGTGTGGCTCCTTCCCCTTCTGCCAAACCGTGACCTCCTCCTTCCGTATCTCGGCATGTTGGCGCTCCTTCTCTGATTTCCAATGTCCAACCCGCCACCATGCCAAGCCCTTATATACTACCTCCCAACCGTTGGGCTTCTGAGCCCTTTCCACTTCCAACCCTTCACCTTACGGGCCTAGCATATGAAAGGTCGGCCCTCTTACCCTTCTTAGGCCCTTGGACTCTTCTCAAACACCCCATTGGGCCAATCCATACCAGCCATATCTCCCATAACACTTGGGCTCGCGACCAATCTCCGCCCAGCGTCCAGCGCGTCACTCACCATCCCTTGGACACGCATGCTTGCTCGATCGTACAGAGTCCCGTAGCTCGAGTGGGTCTCTCCCACGAGCACTCTCGGGGTTCGCCCAAGAGTCCGGTAATCCTCTGACAAGAGTTGCACGCCATGTTTGGATCCGACCGACTCTTCGCGCGCGGACAGCCAAGCAGAGGGGTTCCTCGTAGCTATTCCATGTTCGTCCCCTTGGCTTCTCTGCATGCTGAATCATCATCGAAATGCCACATACGTCAACCCGGGTTATGACAATTCACACCACTACTTCCATCACTAACCCACTTTCCCCACTTTTCCGTAAGACATTCCCCTACTTTTGCAAATTTCCAGTTTACCTTCTTCCTCACCCTTGCAAACCATCACGGAGGAACCGACAGCGTTCTACTTCACCCTCACCGAGACCTCACAAACGCCAGTCTGTGCCTCTCCCAGAAACTTCTTCCTGGGAGCTTTCTCCATTGTTTTCCCCAGTCTCTTAAGTCGAACTTCCCCTGTTTTATACCTCCCATGGAAAGATGAGGAACCTTCGGCAGCCCAGGAAACGCCCGCTGCAACCCCGGAGAAGACAGCCACACCTGAACCTGTTGCAAATGACACATCGGAGCAAGCTGCTGTTGCAACCAAGGCTCATACTAATAGCTCCGATGAAGATTTTCAACTGGACGACTTGGAGGAAGAAGAGGAAAAAACTGAAGCAGAAGAGGCATCCAGCCCACCAGCTACTGAACGCAGACGCTCACCCCATGAGGAAGAGGAAGGTGAGGATGATAATATTGATTCTGAAGTGGATTTGTGGATTGCAGAAATGCAGGGAGCCGCAAACGAAGGACCACCACTAACGTTCCAAGATGGGAAGGAGGCCATCAATGCTGGCCAACCAAGCAGGCAGCATGGAAAAGGACAACGCGTGCGACAAAAGTTCTGGCAAGACCGTTTGTTGGAGTCTCCAGCCTGGACTCAACTCCGGGACACTGTCAGGTTTCCCAACAAGAAATCTCATGCCCTTTTTAATGTTTTAACTAGTCGTCGCATATTGTTTGCTTTTCGTTTACATGCTCCTACATTAGCTCATCTGAACTTGACGCATGATATTAAGTGCATGTTTGAATTTTCTCCTAAATGGTGTCGGTTTTCAGAAATTGAACTTCCTGTTTTCTCGAAATTAGTCTTCGAGTTCTATGCTACTTTTTCTTTTGATGATGTGGAAGGGAACCCCATTATAGAACCTCTCATTTCCTTTTGGTTGGGTGGGAAAGAACTCTCTGTGAATGATTTTAATGTTGCTCTTGGTTTTGTGTCAGAAGATGAACTTACTTATGCTCGTTATTTGCAAACTTGCTGTGATTATCCCCCGTCATTTGATGTTCATACTGCTTATGGTTCCATATCTGTGTGTGAACCACCCTTTCTTAGTTCAAACTCAAGGCCCCTCACTTGAGGGCCCTTGCACTGTTAGTTTTGAACAGGTATCTCAGAGGATGCTATTCTGCCACTCGCCAGGGCACCAGTGTGGTCTCCAAGGTGGTAGTGTTCTTCCTCTGGGCGATGATGAAGAAGATCCCAATCAACCTTGGCTGCTGGATCGCCATGCACATGAATCGTGTACCATCGCAAAGCGAATGAGTGCTCCCATTCGCATCCCTCATCACTAAGCTCACGATGCACCTCAACGTGGATCTCACTACCAACACACCCAAGGTAGACGCCGATTTCCGATACCTTGATTTGGTTGACCTTTTTCAGTGCAGCTACCTCAAGGAAGCTGGAGGCCGGGCACATCTTTGTCCAAGCAGGAACAAAGAGTAAGACCACCGTGATGCCGCACACAATTTTAGATCCATACAGTGACTCGTCTGAAGTTCCTCTCGAGACTACCTCTGCATCTCCGGACAAACACACCCTCCTGCTGGCTCTTTAAGATCTACAGCGCTAGATCACCACACTATCATCCAAACTAGACACCCTACTCACCTGCCTGCTGCGCCATCACTAAGGTACCCGTCCACCGTGCTTGATGATGAGGGAATCCTCAAAGTTAAGTGTAGGGGAGGAGCTCTTCTCTATCTGATAACACATATTTTTGAGTTGCTCAATGCATAGAATTTACTCATTTTGTGCTACAAAAATTAATCTTTATTGCCTAGTTTTATATTTTTGCACATAAGTACCGTAGTAGTCCCAACGTTCTAATAGTTTTCTTTGAGCAATGCAGCATAGGTTGCAACACAAATCCCAAGGAGCCGAATATGAACAGTGTAGCGGCAGAGAAGGTGGCATAATTCTGAAAAAGAGTACACACAAAGTCCAAGGAGGTGAAAAAGTGAGATTTTGGACAAAAAGGGGGGGAAGATGAGAGAGAAGGTAGATCTCCCCTTGGAGACTAACGAATAGCTTTTTGGAGAAGGTTTCTGGGAGAAAGAAGAAGGAAGACAAACAAGAACGAAGCTGAAGTTCAAGACAAATTTCTGTTTTCGAAGAATATTACTCCTAGCTAAGAGTAGCTAGCGACGTTTTTAGTTTTTGTCGACATTTCACACTACTTGCTTGTTTGCTATTGTGGGTGATGTTTTCTTTTCCACTTTCGTTTACCTTAAGCATGAGTGGCTAAGCACTTAAGGGGGTGCCTTGGCTAAGCATCCTTAGACTTAATAAACCATGAGTCACGCCACTTCCTTAACAAACCAGGATAGATCCAGGAGGGGGAAGTAGTGAAACCCAACTTAACAACCCTAATTAGAGGTAGACCAAAGATTAGGGAGAAAAACAAGAATCCGAGTAGACCTAGATCTTGTGAGTTCGTTGTATGATTTATGATTTAGGTGAGCTTGTTTAGTGATAGGCATACATTCCCTAGGAGTCCCAAGGCATCACCCATTCCATTCCAAAAACTACCGAATCCAAACTTGTTACTTTTCTTTACTGTATTTTGTTAGAGTCCTGCCTTAGTGCTCGTTAAGACCAATTTATCAACATGACACTGATTTCATGCTTTGGCTAATCACTTGACAAGCACCTGCTCTTCGTGTTCGACCCTAACCACTATGCTCATAATTATTTTATGCTTGAATGTGGGTTAGGTTATAAATTTATTTGATAGGAAAATTTGCATTTAACGACATTGCATAATTTTTCGTTTATCAGTATCGATCGAACTATTTACTTGCTTCAGTATTAGGACAATTTTTTTGCATGTTTTGTTTTCTATATTTGCATTTTTATCTTGAGTCTGCCCCATATCATGCTTCCTAAGTTAGATGACATCCATGCTTAGGTATTCCTTACGCCTGATTCATGATTAGGGTGCTTAGACTTATCTTGCTACTAGGAAAACTTTCTAGAATTTTCCTTACTCTAAATTTATTGCTTTTATGACATGCATTAGGATTGAGACTTGTTTAGGATTGCTCTCACGTTTCTGTTGTACATTCGCAGCCCAGTGACACCTCACTTCAAAAAAAAAAAAGAAGGGATGCCAAAGGTAAGAATTGTCTGGCAAAACCGTGGATGATGTGAACCTTACTTATGCACCACGAATAAGATTTCGTAATCCAGATAGTTCTTCCCCAAAGCGGGGTCCTTATTCAAAAAAAAACGAAAAAAGAGAACAAAAGAAAAGAAAAGAGGAATAAGTCACTGTGGCCCAAACTTTTGAAAACTAGAGAGCGATCCCGAAACTGTCTCTTCCCTTATTGTGTTGTTTGAGTAGCATGCTTTAAATTGATTTGAAGAGTTTGGAAAGAAATAGAAGGTGATACATGCAGTTAGATAGGGATAGATTACCTTGGTCATGCATCATGCGTTAGGTACTACTAGAGCTGTGGGTTGTCTATTTGTTTTCATACTTGAGGACAAGCATGATTTAAGTGTTGGGGAATATGCAAGTGTCATTTTCTCACTATTTCTTAGGCTATTTTTATGCTTAATTGTTATTAGAAATATCTAATTAGGAGTCTATAATATGAGATTTAGGTATTTATCTAGTTTAGGGTAATTATCTTAAATCTTGTATTTTATCTAAGAACTTTGCTAGTTTTAATTGAGTTTTTCTAGAGGTGCACACATAGTAGGAAGTGAGAGAAAGAGGGCAACAGATGGCGACAAATTGGATCTACCTCAGCTAACATTCCCTTGATTTCCGGAAGACTGCAGATGCCTAATCATGAGCCTTGACGTGCGGAACACGAGAGTCTCTGACAGGCGACATCATTAGCGTACCAGTGTCAGAGCAGATGTTTGCTTGCAAGTCACCCCAAGTCCAGCAGAACCACGAGAACACGAAATCTCAGACAAAATAGATCAGCTCAGTTCAGTCCGAAAAAGCTTAGTTTTACTTCAATTTACTTTTAGACTTTTGTTTCTCTCTCTAGAGGATTTTCCTCTAATTCTCTTTAGAACCTTGTTTTCGTTTCCTTTAATTTGTATGGCCGTTCGTGGCTAGAAACTTCCGTTTCTGGGTTGGGACACTCCTAAATCTATGTTTCATTAGCTTATCTTCATCTCTTCTTTGAATCCGAACGGGTTCCGTATGTTTTCACGCGACTATGTTATAGTCTTTCTGTAACAACCCCCTTATTTAAGACTCATGGTTAACTCATCACTACCCGCGAGTTTTGAAGAGGAGCAAGGTGGAGAGCACCAACTCAAGCCCCTTTGGTAGGAGGAAGACTACATTTTGTCTATGGCCGTACCTTAGGATCAATGGAAAGGTAGTGACCTCGTCTCTAGACTCATTGGGCCATTGGCAACACTCGGGCATTTGCACACAATTTGGCCGTGAGGGTACACTGGCAGGACCTCTTATTCTCACGTTCGTCCAAGGAAGAGTAACATCGGGCTATTCCCGTGCCTTCTTACAAGAGAGTGTAAGGGAGGGTAGGCAATTTCTTACTCCTATAACTGGTACTCGAGAAGACTAGAGAAAAGTGAAGATGCGACGAACATAGCTGGACAGGATTCCAAACCCAGGAACATTCATTTTATTTAAGGTTTATCGCTTACGTTTATTTAAGTTGTCTGTTCAAAACCCCTCTTATTCCCTTACTCAAGCTTCATCATTTACGTTTCTTGCACCTTTACTTTCAAAACCAAATTGTGACAGTTGTATTCGGTGTACATCACCTTTCACTGAAAAACAACTCCTTGCGTTCGACACCCGTACTACACTTTTGTATTTTACGAGTTTTAAAAAAATATAAAATTTGTTGTGGAAACGACACGCATCACTCTGGCATTTGGATGTGTTTTTTATCCAAATACAAAATTGGAATTTCTGAGATGTTGTTATGAAAAACTTGATCCTTATACTTATGAAGAGAAAGTGGATAGAGTTAAAATGACATTGAGAAGATTATTTCATGCTTATGAACAAATGTGGATATTATCTGATCAATCTAGTGTAAATATGTTGAAAGATTCCAATTTATATGCACAAGAATGCTCAAAGTTAAAAGGCTCAAGTACATCTTATTCTAAGCTCTTTCTTTAGGTAAGTTTGATTTTTTACCTTGATATATTTAATTTAGTATAATATTTTTTATAATATGCATACTTTTTTCTTTGTACAATTGTAGGATTATTGCAAAGAAATGAAGCAATGACTTTCTTGAAGGGTAAATGTGAGCTTGATATATATTTGGATATGGAGAACGGAGATGATGATTCTGATATGAATGTTCTAGATTATTGGAAGAAGAACAATTATCGTTTTCCTAAATTATCAGTAATGGCAAAAGACATTCTGAGTATTCCAATAGCTACAGTTGCTTCAGAGTCCACTTTTAGTATTGGAAGTTGCATTTTGAGTAAGTATAGAAGCAGATTATTTCCAAATACAGTGCAATCTCTTATTTGTGCACGTAATTGGTTACATGGATTTAAGGAATTTGATACTTCAAGCAATCATTTTTTTTGTAATATTTATTTTTTATTAATTGTGCATATCGAATTTAATAATATATTTGAATTTATATGTTTTATTAAAATAGATGAAGATATGGAGATGGAAGATACTCAAGCATATACACAAGATTCAAATAATGATTGATATTTTGATATAATGTTATCATTTTTTTGCTTTAGGATAATTTTAATTATGTTTTCATGTATTATGTTATTTTTGAATAAGTTATATGAATTGAGAATTCATATATTAATTTTAATTTATTTTACGTAAAGTATTCAATGAATATTAGTATTAATATTGAATAATTTATAAAAATATTTTATGTATTGTACGGGTAAGCCCGTGGGCCGGCCCAGCCCAAACAATAATCAGGCAAGGGTCATGTCAACAGTAATATGTGTAATCGGGCTTCAGCCTAACCCTAGCCCGATTTTTGGCAGGAGCCCCTTCGGCCCGACCCAACTTTCATCTCTAATTGGCAGGATGCATAGGCTATCACCTTCCCTTCCTGCATCAGTACACACCCTAGTCCCGTACCTGAGGCATCCGTGTAGGCTATTGGCCTTGCACAATATTGTCTCACTGTCACCCTAACATGCTGCCCACATAGAGTATCTCTGTAACATGTCGTAACCACTTGCCACCCATGCTCGGCATCTCCATATCTTCTCGTATCAATCCGTAAGCCCTCTCGCCACACGTCCATGTCCTTCCACACAGTACGCACGGTTGGCTCTAATCCGATGAGTCTCTCGCACTCATCGTTGCCGCCACAGTCTCGCCCGTTACCCGCTCGCCCCTTGCGTGAGCTCGCCTCCCTTGTGATCGGTTTTTGCACCTATCCACATAGAATTCCACACGTTTGGCATCTCTCCCATTGAGCACGAATGCTCAGCATTGCCGCCATGACCGTAGTTCAATGGCCCTAATTATTGCTCATGTGGCATCACCATCTACGGCCTCGCCGCATTGCCATTGGGGTTGCACTCCCCAATCCCGCACATAGCTCATAGTCCCTCGATCACGCAGCGAGGACTTAAGTATCAAGGTACCATATCTCTCACAACCGAGGGTTAGCTTCAACCAAAACTCATCACAATTCTACCGTAAAGCCCTTACCTTTCATCCCTCCACTGCTCATCGGATCGCCTTCCATGCTGTTGTTGTCACCACACATCTATCCCATCACAAATCCTTCGCCATTCAGTTCTCCTCTCTCCATGTGCATCTCAACCAGCCTTGTCCCGAGCCTAGAAGTACCCATCCAGCTACGCAATTCAGCATCCTCATGACCATCAGCCTTGACCTTCCCTTGTATGGGTTCTCTCTTCTCCCCCTTGGTGGCTGCCTCCCTTCCTCCTCCAGCCTAATCCCCCTACACAAGGGTCTTGATAACACATGAATTTTCCTATTTATTAGAGTAAGAAAATTATGCTTTTGAATCATGTTTTAAGTGTTTATCTTATAGTTTTTAGTATTTTTACCAAATTTTAGGACATAATATGATTTTATGTGTTAATGGGCCAAATCCTTTGATTTAGCACATCCCATATTATTAACATTTTTTCTAATCCAGCAACAAAGTTCTAAAATCAAGGATGAGACATGAATTTTGTGCATGTAGAGATTTGGAAGAATGGGCAGCATTAAAAGAGGAGACATAATGCACTGTTCGGCCGTCCACAGTCTGCAGGTTTAAACCAGGACAGTACAGATGTCAAGAGCAGTAGACTGATTTTGAAAAATGGAAAAAAGATGTGAAGATATTTTTGGAGGGGGGACAAGGAAGAGAACGAGGGCAGACCCGAGGAGGGGTCTTCTCCCCCAACACGACGAGTATTGAACCAGGAGAGGAGAAGAAGAACTTCATCCTCAAGAACAGCATCAGAGCCCAGTCCAGCGCTATTGTTCTGGCCAGGGAACAGTAGCAGACGGGAACCAGAACTCTTACTGCTTTATTTTCGTTTGTTGATGTTTTCAGTTTCTGCAACCAACTCTTTCACGATGTTCTTGACATTTTCGTTGTTTTATGTTAATGTCATTACTTTTTACCTTCCAAATATGAGTAGCTAAAGCTTAGGAATGTCTTGAGGTGAAGCATGGTGGTGTGGGTCTAGAATTCTTAATAAAATTAAGTATTGTTACTTAGTTCTTGTTTCTATCATTCCATGGGTAGACTAAGGAGAGAAACAAGTGACTTCGCAACTAAGAAGCTTGGTTTAGAGATAGACTAATAAATCAAGGCGGCCATAGTAAGTGTTAGTCCAGGGTAGAACCAGTAGAACCAGGTAAACCTAGTTCTATACACTTTGCATGCAGGTAGACCTAATTGTAATGTTGGTGATGGCATTGGGACTAGCTTAGCCGAAAATATGGCAAATGACCTGGGTAGACTTAGTTTATTGAAGTTGTGAATGTAGGAACATGGTAATTTAAGTTAGACATTTTAGCACCACACCACCGGCAGATCCTTAAGGCATCTTCGTATTATTTTGAGTTAGAACCAGTCCTTGTTACCTTTAGCATTCAGACCTGATATTGTTTACTGATCTTGTTTACTGAACTTGTTTACCACTATTGGTCCGAGCTTCGACTAAGACTTACTATTATTCCGAACTATGCATTTACTAAAACACTTAGCAAGCACAAGCTTCTCGTGATCAATCCCGAAATCCACTATGCAAGTTTTCTAAATTTGTATTTTATGTAGATTAGGGCTTATAAATTTATTTGATAACGAAATTTCTATTTTTGCAACGACATTAGGAAATTTCCGTTTATCATGTCTTATTCCCCTATTTATACCCTTAATTAACCCTATTAGGCCCTATTTGAGCCCGTTGGGCAGAACTTTCGTGACCGATACTCTATATTCTTCATCGGGCCAGCCATGGTCACCTATGGTCCATGTCTCTCACCAACTCATAGCTCTTGTCCTAGTCACCTTGTTGCGGATTCGGTTCAGGGGTATTACAATCTCCCTCTCTTAAGACGCTTCGTCCCCAAGCGTCAACATGGCATCACAATTCATTCTCCACACCTAACACAACTATTACCCTCTGGCTGATTCGTCAGTATTGCCGCTCTGCTGTCTATCGCTATAGTTCATCGTTCCTTACACTCCTTACTAGGCTTAGGTCTCGCCTTTGTCCCTTGAAAGTGTTACTTGTCACTTCGCCATACTCACTGGCTTCGCTCCCCACATCTGGTGGCCTTCTACGATGAACACATCTTGGTTGTGCAACCTCCTTGTGTTGCACCATGCTTCACTGCTCCTACTCATTAGTAGTTTGATCAATCGTCATGCTGGTTATACATCGCCCTCACAAGGTCTTGGGAGCCTCATTCCCTTACATGTCAGAACTTCTTCACCTCACCAAAATCACTCCCATGGGGATTATGGCCACTTGACTACGTCATCCCCCACATACTCTACTCACCAGCGTCGCTGATTTCCACTGTCTCTCTTTCTCGAGGAACTTGAGCCATCATTCTCTTGGGCATGATCAATTCAAGCCCTAACGCCTTTATGTACGGGTACCATTTGTATAACGCTAGATGCTGGCTCCACATAGTGTATATCACCTTACACAAGTTCTGCCATACGCCTCTTCATGTCAGCTTCGTCCATGACGAGTCCTCTAGTGCCTTGCTGCTTTTCCTGATTGCTCTTCTAGGCGAGGGCTTCAATATGCTCACCCTCACACATCGATGGTCTTGTCCTTGTCCACGTATGCCTCGTTCCTACCAGGGTGTACTCAAGGCTGCAAGGCATGTATATGCATTCTTTTCCATCGCATCCCTAGTTCCTTCATGCCTAGCATCTCAATTCTTGTAGTAGCCCTGGATCAATTCTAGGTTTCATGTGCTGTCAACTTCTTAACCATTCCCTTACTGCATCATGTATTCTTCCCAAGTACTATCTAGCTCCTACCTACCCACGATCCCTTAACCTTGGAGTCATTTATGTATTGCTGTCGTTCTCCTCACTATTCCTGCCCCGTGCCCATGCATAGCTCGTCCCGCTTGTCTAACCTCACTCAGTTCATCCATCTTCGTTGCTACTCTACTTGGTTGTTATGAAGTCCTTAGCTGGTCGTCCCTAACCTTGCCACATCCTTTTTCCTAGGAGAAGTTCCCTTGATGCTGGTTGTCGATCACGCCTGGGGGTATTAGTTGTTTCCCCACGACCTTCCTTGGCATAGACACTACCTTGAACGAAACTGGTCTTGCAACTTTGTCTTAGTGATTGCTTGCATCCTTGTGCTTCCACCCTATTGCCTTCTTAGTGCCATCCACCATCTCACAGTTTACTACCAAGCTCATATATCCCGCCTACACCATGGTGTACACAGTGTACACTCAAGGTGGCCTTGTAGTCATGTTCTCCCACTTCTTGAGGTGGCTAGTGCCTGAATTCCACATTCATCTTGGAGTGCTCGACCACGTTGCTGGTCCAACATTAGTTCAAGGTGTATCCAAGGGGCTGATGTCTATGATCACCATATTCGTCTCCCACTAGTTTATGTGCCACCCCGTCACCTCGTTGATTCCATTAACGTGAGTGCTTTTGTATGACCATCTCCCAACCTTGGGAGTCCATTCTCCTAGATATCCTCTAGCTGCGTCCATCCTCAGACTAAGCAGCATCATCTCGCATAGTACCTTGAGGTGACCCTCATGTCCTCCTATATTTGATTTCCACACGACCTCCTCCTTGGTGCAAATCTAGAGTGTTCCACAAAAAGGATATCGTTGCACTCCCCGAGGGCACCCATCATTGCCGCCCATGTTGCTTCCTAAGTCACTTTGGATGCTCTAGTCACACGTTCAATCACCTGCTCCTCCATTCCCTCCCATCCTTGTGCTCACGCTGAGTATATGTAGTGTGTCTACTCGTTAGTTCCCCTACCTCCTTCACATCACTGATTCGACATATGTCATACCGCACCCACTACCTCCCTAGGATTATTTTCGAGCTCTTCCCATACTCATCGGTGTGTCACCATGCATGTATGCGCTTACAAGATTGCACATGCTTGATTCCATACCTCCTACTTTTACCATGCGGCACCGTCGTTGCTCCCCATAGTCGTTTCCTGTGTTCTCTTATTTGGGGCTCGTGTGTGGTACACCTTGTCCCGTGCATTTTATCGCAAGCATCTCATGCCATGGTAGCCCTTGACTTCGTGCCCTTAACTCAAGTTCTGAAGAGAAGACACTCTTAGAGTTGAAATCACTCCTCTCATTGCTATATCTCATTGCTATGCCCTTTCGTAGATTGCTCATTGCCCACACCTTTGCTAACCAACTGTATTTGTTGCACCATCGAAATAATCTGCCCCCAATACTGAACATATGCTCACCGAGATACCATGTCGCCCAAACTTCCTTGTATGTCCATCAATGACATCTCCATTCTCTATTAGTGTCATGCTTTCACAAGAATACCCATCCTTCCATGTTCCATGTGGTGTGTTGGCTTCAGCTCACCCTTTGAGGGTGTATAGCTCTTGTTGCACGTGCTACTATCAATCTCCACTCATGGCGTTTCCCATGCCAATCACGAGCCCACCTCCACTAGGACTCAAAAATCCCTGTAGGCACAATCTATGTACGAACACTTAACTGCACGAGCTCTCTTCCTCAGTATCAATACACTCACCACTCATTGAGCTAACTCCCATACCAAGTCCCCATCTCTTGTTCATCTAGCAAAATGCTCACGATTAGAATCAACATGTACTCTCTCCTATCATACCTAGCAGCAGTGGGGCAGCAAGGGGAGCGAGTTTCCTATTCCTATTCCTAGCCCTTGACACAACCTGGCTTTGATACCATTTGTCACGACCCATACTCGTCTTACACGATATTGTCCGTTTTGGGCACCCAACCCTCATGGTTTTACGTTCTCCCCTTCTGGGGCAAGGGCCTCATGCAAGATTAGGGTTTAGGGTTTAGGGTTTAGGGTTCAAGGTTCAGGGTTTAGGTTTTAGGGTTCAAGGTTTAGTAATTTGGTGGCCTCAATATGAGTGTATTCTATAATGTCTTGTGTATTCTGTAATCTCTTGAACTTTTTCAGGTTTTGATGGCATTTCCAACTCACTATTTTTTCCCTTCAGGTTTTCCATGTAACCATTGTGTCATTTTTCTTTCTCTGCTATAAAACACAATGCATAGCCCATATATAAGGTATGATAGTAATTTGGTGTTCGTGAACTTACAACATGCAGATTAGCTAAGATCCTATAATGAAAGTCAACAAGCAAAAAACTGGATGAGTCGGCTATCATGGATGGATTTGGTAAATGGTCTGTTCCAATTCTGAAAGGTGCGTCTGACATGTCATCTCCACGATTAAATACTATTTCATTCTGGTTGTTGTAGGAGAGGGTGAGAGTATTGTGTTGCTTAGTTATGCACTTTTTCACTGTAAAGGGCGTGTGATGCTCATTATTTTTTGAAACTAATGCGTTGATAAAAAAATGATCTTGGGACGGGTCTTTTGGCTCCCTACTTTTTCCTGTTCTCTCGCTGGTTCTGTCACCCATTCCAGGCTGTTCCCATGAATAAGGAACAGTTTTTTCTTTTTTTTCAGGGCATTTGTGACCGGAATATTTGGTGCATGCAGCAGCAACTCATACTGATCTCGAATGATGATGCGGTGGTCTTCTCAATTGGTTGAGGCATGAAACAAACCCAGTCCAAGCCTGAGGAATCAACTCAATTGGATTCCTCTTTTTCTTTTCCTTAGTTCTGGATTGCGTGTGTTCCATACGCCTGGATCCTCGTTTGATCACTTATCAAGTAATGCTTTCCCTGCTGCCACAGCAATGTGTGCTTTGGATCTCTTTCTAGAGATTTGTTTTGTGTACAATTTTGGTGTTCCAGGGCATGACGATTCCTTTTCCATTTCTCAGGGCCGTCCAATAAGATGATGGAGTTGAATTATTGATGTCGAAAAAAAAAAACAATCACTTTAGCTTTAGACTTTGGGATGGATTTGATCTGTTCCAACATGGTTTGTCTATGGTAGTGGGAAATGAGAAATCTTTGGGGCACAGCGCAGGGCCCTTGCAATCGTCTCCCTTTTAATAATTCAGGAACATGAAACGGGACGTGTGACATGATGCAACACACATTTCCAGTTGAACTTGGCATCAGATTACCAATTGCAACAGCCAAATCCTTCATGAACTTTTCTTTTTACAGGTTTAACCTGCATGTGTTACTGCCACTCGAGAACACGGCTTTTTCTTTTTTTTTCTTAACCTTCACCCTGTTCATGTGTGGACTTGTTGGACGCATAATCCGTGCCCAGCAATCCCTTCCCTGAGTGTTGAAAAAAACCAACGTGGTGAAGATTCTGAAACTCAGACTTATCGCACGCAACGCAACTCCCCCAGTTCTTGTTCGTGTCTGCTGCTGTGGTAAAGTGACATGCTTTTGGTGGTGCCTGGATGCATCAGCTTCTTATCAACCGAAAGACACCAGCCATAGCGACACGCATATGCTACTCCTTCACCCCATTGCTGATCAAATGCTTTGAAGTGTTGACTGTCGAGGATGAGCTGGGTAAGAAGCAAGGCAGAGACCCCAGACCGGTTCATAAGCCAAATACATGTAAATTACCACCATGCAGTCTTCCAAGCGGCCAGAAAACAAGAAAAAATTGAAAAAAAGATACCTTTTCATCAGCCGGGTTGGTTGCTTGTGCTTCTCGATAAGCATCATTAGTCCCACTTTCTTAATCAGAAAAAGTTTACCTTCTGGTGGAATCAGGGACTCTGAGTGTGAGTGAATGAATTATGGCACGATGATGATGTCATCTTCTGTGGTATTTGAAGCATATCCACGTGAGTAGTTCAACTGGAATTGTGCATCTCTTCTGAACCTTTACTTTCTTCCACAAAAATAGTCTACCTGGAAGGGGACTACAGCGCTGAATGGCTCCAACACTGGGATTCCATTTAGCAACCAGCCCTTGGTGCGCTTCCAATGCAGAAACCACCATATGATTCTACGGATATGAAATAATAAAATGAAAAGTGGTTCTACACTTACGCCATACATGACGACAAAGCTCTCGTGTGCTTCATGTCCATCACCGAGACCCTTTCATCTCATTCTGCCGACAAAAAGTAGTTGCTAACAGCGAGTATTTTTTGCACATCCCTAGAAAAAAACTATCTTGCGGGTTACAGAAAAATATAAAGAACACTAACCGGTCATTAGTCATCATATGCTACGTAAGATTGTGAGTTGGGTTTAGATGAATTGAGGATGTCAGTTTAGTTTTTAGCTCTCAAGTGAGTGCTAATGTAACTGCACACCTTGAAGAAGGCGTGTGAGATTCAAAGGACTGAGGAAGATGGTGTGGTGACGTCTTTGTTCAGAAGAAAAATGCGATTGCCAATCCATAATACAATAGAGTCATCGAAATGTTTTATTAAAAAGAGACATGCTTTTGCTTTATTGCTGCAGGTTGACATGCTTATAAATAGAGGGACTTGTTATATGATGCAAAAGACTATTTGCCCTTCACAGAAGATAAAGAGAGGGAGAGACCAAGATGTGTGGAAACGGGGTATTGGTGTTGCTTCAGAAGGCCAAACCCTTCTTGGCCATGGTCTTCTTGCAAGCTGGGTACGCTGGAATGGATATCATCTCCAAAGCTGCTCTCAACGATGGAATGAGCAACTACGTGTTCGTTGTTTATCGCCACGTAGTCGCCACCATCGTTATTGCTCCCTTCGCCTTAGCCTTCGACAAGTTAGTGCAGAAAAACTTATTCTCATTGTGGGTTTCTTTGTTTCCAGTTCATTTCTGTGTAATCATGCATATTGTTTTGTTTTAGGAAAGTGAGGCCAAGAATGACGCTCGCCATTTTCGGAAAAGTTATGCTCCTCAGTTTCCTCGAGTAAGAGACGCAGCTCCGTTTTGCCTGTTCATGTTTTTGTTCTTTTCGAATTTGAAATAGTTGGTTAATGATGAGGTGATCATCAGGCCGGTGATCGATCAAAACTTATACTTTCTTGGCATGAAGTACACGACGGCCACCTTTGCGGCGGCCATGGCCAATGTTCTTCCAGCTATCACTTTCCTCATGGCCTTCGCTTTCAGGTTCATCTTGTTGCTTGCTCCTCCTCATGTTACTCCTAATTCTTCTAAACTTGAGGAGGATATTGGGTTTGGATTGCAGGCTGGAGAAGGTGAAGCTAAAGAGCATCCGAAGCCAAGCCAAGATAATTGGGACGGTGGCGACGGTGGCGGGCGCCATGATCATGACCTTGGTACTGGGCCCCGACATCGGCCTTCCATGGACTAGAAATGGAAGCTCTCATGCCCATCCTGAACAGCAAGGGGTAATCTCCTGGAACATTCCATCAAAGGAGCTGTTTTCATCACCATTGGATGCATCAGTTGGGCTTCTTTCATGATCCTGCAAGTAGACACTCATCCAACTCTTCTCTTACGTAATACTGTGTCTTCATAGCCACTGAGCTAACACTATTTGCAGGCGGTGACGTTGAAAACTTATCCAGCAGAGCTGTCCTTGACCGCATGGATTTGCTTGTTGGGCAGCTTACAAGGATCAGCGGTGGCGCTGGTGATGGAGAAGGGAAACCGAGCTGCCTGGTCCATCAAATGGGATACTAAGTTTCTCGCTGCAGTCTACAGTGTACGCCCAACACCAAGAAACGCACAATCATGAATTCTCTGACTTGGTCGCAGACTCACTTCTTTGGGAAAATTTGGCAGGGTGTGTTCTGCTCAGGAATTACATACTACGTACAAGGAGTGGTGATGAAAGAGAGAGGCCCCGTCTTCGTGACAGCATTCAGCCCTCTCAGCATGATCATTGTTGCAGTGCTCAGCTCCTTCATATTTTCCGAGAAAATGTTTTTAGGGAGGTAAATATCAACCACTTAAATTACCTAACTTGATGCTAAATGGATCATATGATCAGAGGTCGTGAACTGTGCATGCAGGGTGCTTGGGGCAACAGTAATCGTGATAGGGCTCTATTTCGTAGTTTGGGGCAAGCAACATGACTACAAACTCCACGGAGAGCAAGAATTGCCTATCAAACAGCAGCAGCAGCAGCAGCAGCAAACCCCCAGCTTGGAACAAGTTTCAACAGCGACAGCAGCAGGAGGAGAAGAAGATGAGAGAATTACAGTAAAGTGATAAAGAAGTTTATTAGACGACATTAGTTATGAATGACAAATGTGCGAAAGTAATAAAGAGCACAGGTGTGGCGTGGCGTATGTGATTAGGACATGGTTAACCCAACACTCACCCACACGCAATGTCCATGTCACGTGGGGATTGAAACCACTCTTGTTTTGCTCTTGGTGGATTCACCACTCACGCTCCACTATCTGAAAAAGCAACTTCCGCCTCTCCCACTCGTAGCAATCAAATTTATACGGACATTGTTGGTTGGGACTTGGGAGTAGTTCGAACCGGGACCGGTTCAGGTACAATATTTGTCAATCGTTTCGATTTCAGTTCACTATTTCAATCTGGGAGTATTGTCGGAATTGGAATTTCTAGTAATTTCGTTCTGATTCATTTTCTTCTAATAATATAATTAACAGAAGTTGATTGTTCAAATTTTTCAAGTGTTAAATCCATTCCACTATGCGGTAATAATGAAGTTTCTAACCTCAAAAGATGATAATGAAGATTTTATTCATTAAAAATTTTGAATAAATAAGACTCTATTTAAATGCAGTTTGAATAAATGTTAGTTTGGTGTGAAGAAGACAATGAATTCATTCAATCATCAAAAACATTCTACATAAATTGTGATTATATCAATATAATTCTATAAATAGTATTCAAAGGTCATTTAGAATGAGTGTAACGCTATTGCAGCAAGGTTGCCTAGAGTGTAGGCATGAGTCTCTTCTTGACGCCAATTTGACAACTCACAATGTTTTGCATCTAACCCATAAATGGAAGATTCATGTGGAACTAAATAATGCTATTATTTAGGTTTTTTTTTTTTCAGTGATGAGGTATATGTTTGTCTTAGTAGCAAAATCGATTTGGTGTTTGTGGGATTTCAGGTGCATTTTTGTTGGTTTATAGTTAGTGGACTTGGATGAAATTTTTAGAGTGAAGGCATACAGGAATCTTTCTTCTGCAGCGGTTACCTAAGGTTTGCTCTAATTTTACACTTAGGTGTTGTTTTGGTGCACTCGTCCCTTTTTTTATGTCATAATAATGATCAGAGCAGAAATCCATCAGTGGATGCATACTCTAGGAAGAATTGATGATGAAATTAAAACCAAGCATCATTGGAGGCTTGATGAAGAATTAATTTTTTTTCTTTAAATAATCAAAGTGGCATAACCAAATTCATGGAATCATGGTGCCTCATAACATTTGCAGGCCAACTAAATGAAGAGGAATAAATGTAGCCAATCTGACTCTTAAATATCTACCAAGTAAATCAGGGACACAATGAACAAAAACGCTATCAAACTATATAAACATATAGTCAACTTCAAAACTATGCACTCTGATAAGAGCTCAGTGCTGAAAAATTAAGACCCAACCAATAGTTAATTTGGAGTAGTCCATAAATCACCAATTCTAGAGAAGTTAATATTGAGGGGATAAGAGCTCAACAATGAAGAAGTACAGCCCAACCCAATTTAAGAAAAGCCTAGAGTATTTTAGAAAATGGTGGTAAACTTCAAGAAGAATTTAAAAAAACATAGAATAATCTAAAAATAATGAGTTTAGAATTATATAAAATGTTTCATATTATAGTATAAATAGGAGATTAAAGAATTTGGAAGTGTGTGAGTTGTAAATATCCTTTTGAAAACTAATAGAATCTATTCCTCAAAATTGTTGTTCTACACTCTACACTCTATGATATAATTGTCACAATTGTAATATTAGCTAACATAATGACACTAAAATGCAATAGTGAAAAATGTGGTGTCATAGAACTAACAAACACCTAGAACTTAAAGCAATCATATAAAATACAAATATTGAAGAACATGTCATCAATGATTAGAAATGAAAACTTAGGTTTAAGTCCGGTAATCGGCTGGCCATCTAGACTTTCATTGAACTTTATGACTAGAATATCAAAATCTTTAAGATTGATTGGACTTTAAATCAAAATTGATCTTACATGTTTTTCATATTTTTTTGAATATAAAAGTTAAATATTATTTATAATTATTTTTATATAATTTTTTAACTTGCATAATTTTATTTAAATACAAATCACATTATATTTTTTTTTATAAATAATGAGAATTTATGTTACATTTTTATTAATTTACATTAATTATTTGATTAAAATTAATATTTATAATTCAACTATTTAATTTTATAAAATATCTTTTTAAAAAAAGAAGGATTGATCCGACCCGAATGAATTATATTTATCGATTTTAAAATCCTATAGAATCGGGTCTCAACCTGACCCGAGCCCCAATTGTCAACTACAACACACTGGAAAATTTACCCAATCTAGAAAATTGGAGGTGGCACATCGCGAAAAATTTTTCTACTTGATCATAGAATTTCCATTAACTCGACAATTTGAGACTCTTAGAAAGATTTCAAAAACACTCAATTTGAATTGAGGGGCATGAGCATCACCAAGAAAGATTTCAAGAACCATGGAGCAGATGGATTCTTTGTAAATTCAAGCACGCGGATTTCACACCAGTTTTCCTGAATCGGGTGTTTGGGTAAACCCTCAGACAAACACCTGTTTTTTCTTGAATCTGAACCCTAAACCAGACGACCAAACCTGCCCTTACTCTTGCCATAAACCACTTGCTTGTGAAGAGATGGATGGATACTCAACCCCATTAGTAAGAGAACAATAGGAAAATCCCATGATTGATACTGACCCAAATACAAAGAAAAATGGCAAAACATATCCGGTGCAAACCACTTCTTAAACATCGGTAACATAACAAAAATAGTATTCAAAGAAAATCCAAGTGCCATCATAACATTCTACCGAGGAGGAATGAAACCAGAGAGAGCTATCAAAAGTCATATGATTCCAATCTTGTTGGCAACATCCAGAGCATCATAATCCGGTGTCAACCTCACGTATGCCTTCTTAGTACCATCCGGCCTGAAAGATGAAGACAATAGAGCCCAAGGAATCATCTACTAAACGTAATGAGAATGCTTGACATGACTCTTTGACGACCCACAAATTCATACGCAAGAAGCACCATTAAGAGGTAAATGAACGAGCATCCATATCAAAAAAGGGCATCAGCGCATAGTGATTAACTATGTCTTGACCCCTGCAGCAAATAATGCCGCCTCACACAGAGTTTCAGATAAGAGAACGAGTAGTACCTGATAAGAGTGTTGACCTTCTTGGTCTGTATGTCATACATTTTTTTGACAGCATCCTTGATCTTTTTCTTATCAGCACGGATATCCACAATGAAGACTAATGTGTTGTTGTCTTCAATTTTCTTCATAGCAGACTCCGTGGTAAGCGGGTATTTCAGAATCTGGTACTGGTCAAGCTTGTTGCGTCCTGGGGCGCTGACACGGGGATACTTGGGATTCCTGTCCTTCTTCAATGTCTTTGGCCTGTGAAAGGTAACGCTCGTGCGTATCTTCTTTGCCTTCTTCTTGAAGGTGGTTGAACCAGCTTTCACAGCTTTGGCTGCCTTCAACGCCTGAGCTTTCGGGTCCGACTTCTTGGTGGCATCAGCTATAAAAGATATTCAAAACATAATAATTTAGACTCGGATCATGTAACCCTAGAGGCGCATAGCACCTCACGTAAAACCC
Source organism: Utricularia gibba (assembly GCA_002189035.1). NCBI lineage: Eukaryota > Viridiplantae > Streptophyta > Magnoliopsida > Lamiales > Lentibulariaceae > Utricularia > Utricularia gibba. The sequence continues at coordinate 3,461,088 of NEEC01000002.1, forward strand.
TAACAATGGCCTCAGGGAGCTTCCTTATCATGAGAATAGGGCTACAGCATAAAAGCGCCATGGATAAAGACAACCAAAAACGAATCTTGAGTGCACAGAAACCATATCTTACTGCAATACCGGGAATTCAGAGTGGCTCTACGCTCTAAGAACACAAATCAGAGAAGATCATTCGTTCCAATTAAGGCGAGGAAAAGCAATTACCTTTCGCAGGGGCCATTGTAACCAGATGTTGCCTGTACCTCTCGATAAAAGCACTCCGCTGCGAAAAAATTAAGAAGATGAGATGGGTGAAGCCACAAGATTCAATCCGAACAACGCTGTGAAAGAGAGAACCTGAACTGCCGCCGGCTAAGGGTTCCGGGTGCGGAAGTTGCAGACTTTATAGTTGTTGAAACACCAAGCCCATCATTAAAGCCCAGGTCATGTGAATGGGCTTCTGAAGAATCGATGTGGGCTACTTAGAAGCGCTGTTTCTCGCGTGGGCCGCAACAGAACTCCCGTGCTGGCTAACTCTTTTTGTTTATGCTACACGTGTCGTCTGGCTCGTTGTGGTCTCTGGCTTCATTCACATCGCCTACTAAACTCCTCCTACCGAATGAAATGAAACAAAACATACCTCCGGCTCCAGCTGCTGTTGCCTACCCACATACATTATTCATTAAGAGCGGCTCGGCTCGGCTCGGCTCGTCGTCTTGTTTTGTTTCTAGTGAGACTAAAGGCCTAGGCTCTCCCGCTACTGGACGGGGGTTCCTTGTTTATTCTGTACCAGTCTCTCTCTCTAGTTCGCATTATTTCTCGAAACTGGCAGCCACTAGCGGTGGCCCCGCCCCCACCTCCGGGGCATCTCTGCCCGTACGAAGTCCAACGCCCTTTTTTTTGTTTTCATTTTTTTGTAGGAACAAGAGTAACCCCTTGCTGCTCCGGGTTTCTACGTTTGTCATACGTGGCTGATCATAGGAATGCCACGTGCATATGCCGCTCCATTTAGCGTTAGAAATGCAATGAATTTTCATGTTCAAATGTGGGAAAGTGAGGAGGAAAGTTTTCAAACTGGGGGAGTCCAGTTCCGCCATTAATGCTTGCCCGCCCGCCCCCCGCCTTGCCCACCGGCTCCACTCCTCTCTCTCACATGCTCTCCGTGCCTCTTTCCTCTTTCCTTCTATAGGTGGGGATGTGTGTGCGTACCTCGTCTTTGTCATCTGCTGAGAAGGCCCGCTACTCCTATGGTATGTGTGCTAGCCCTTCTCTCTACTTGGCTTGCTCTCTTTCCTTGTTCTCTACACAGGATGGTGGAGCGCAGTGTGTTTCCAAGGACCTGGATCTGCGCATTCATTACTCTTTTTTTCTTTTTTTGTTTTGTTTTGTTTAGGTGAAGATCTCGATCTGTGAATGACATCAGCTGGATTCTGGATGGCGACGGTTTTCGAGGTGGCACCGTCTGTGGCTCGCTTGCTCGAAATTTCTGATTTCAAATGAGCATCGGTAAGGGTTCTTCACTTTCTCTGCTTTTCTTTTAGTAATGTAAATGGTGGGCTGTGGGTACCAGCATCTTTCTTTGGCTATACCGGCTTCTTTGCTTGTTGTAGTGAGTTCACAAAAAGGAAATGAGGAAAGCTCCGTACGGAAAGTCGAAAAGTGCCTTCGGCATTGAAGGTTATTTCTTGCAGTTCTTCTAATGTGGCCATGAGAACAGAAGTGCTTTTGAATATTACTACCTTGCTTCGTCTGGAAAGAGAATGATGTACAATTTTGGGTGTTTGACAGGGATCCGACGGGGCGAGATCCACAAATCTACTCCGAAGCTGTCTGCAGATTCACATTCTTATATGGATGTTAGCAAAAGAGATGATATGGTATGCACTTCTCAACTTCTCTTCACTCTGAGAACATGATGCTTTATCGAAATCTCGAGTAATCAGTTTTGGCTTCATCAGTACACCCTCGAGATGAGGCAGAGGCCCAGTGCCCGAGCCACTGGATTACCAATGAGGAAGCTTTTAGCAGAGGAAATGTCCAAGGAAATTCAACACAAGAGGACAACGCAGAGTGTTATTGCGCGGTTAATGGGCGATGAAGGATTGCCATCTCCTAGCAATGCTCACACAAAACAACAGGAATCACCGGACTTCTATACAGAGGAATGCTTCAAATTCTGCTAATTGGAGCCCCATTTTCTTGAGAACCTAATCAATCATAGAAGCTCAACGAACCAACCGGTGTTTAAGGATGTGCATGAGGATATGGGAGGGCCGCACTGCATAAATCGTGTGTATTCTTCAAGGTGGAACACGAATTCATTTCTGGCGGATCATGATGTTGATGCTGAGCAACTTTCAGCTGACGAAATGCTTCAAGACTCAGGTGATCTGGATGGGGAGTTAGATATGCTTGACTGTGCCAAAGTGAAACCGCAGAAAATTTTCAAGCAACCAGGTTCTTTGGTTCCAAGGCATTCAATTGGTTTCCAGGATGATGGCCAGGCTTCTATTGGGAGCCCTATCACAGTTTTAAAACATTTGAGCCCTGAAACTGAAAGAAATTCAAAAGCTAGGAGATCAAGGAGGCATTTCTCTGGTATGTTACACTCCGCTACTCACCTGATGCGCAAAGATGGCCTTCTCCTTGATTCTAGTGATAATTCGCTCACTGTTTCGTTCGAGAAAGGGTTGATAGGATTACACTACCTACAAGGATTGTGGTGCTAAAGCCGAACCTGGGGAAGATCAGGAATGCAGGGGCATCCTGCTCGTTAGCTGATGTGCCTTATGGCCATCTGCATAACTACCATGTAAGGAGAAATCAATGTACAACTGAATCAGTAAAGGAAACTTCGACGGAAAGATATTCATCTCATCAAATGGGTTTGCTAAGGCGCATGCCTAGAGAGGCTGGTGAGATTGCCTTTCAAGTTGCTTCGAGAATGAGAGAGTATAAGGATGAAACTGCTGAGGTAGTTTCCTCCGCTTTTAGTGGATATGTCGGAGATGGTAGCTCATCTGAGTCGATTGAAAGTGATTCAGGAAGCAAGTTTGAACCTTTTAGATTTCCCTACCGACATTCACTTGACCAATGTGTACTCCATGCATGCTCATCCTCTCGTTCTGGAGAACCATCAATGAGTAGGCAAAATACAAAGTGGTTATCTGGGAAACTGAAAAGTTCTCGGAAATATCAGGAGTTGGAGATGTTTAACAGTGGCAGCACAATAGCTGAAACGCTTGCCTTCTCGGAAAGGGATTCTGGACCAATGGATTTAACTCCTGAAAGCACTTCTGATGTGGCAAAGAAGAACCCTTTTGTTAGCTGTAGTGTAGCCTCTATACAGCATGCTCCTTTGGGCATCAGTAGCAAGGATGGTTGGGAAGATGGCAAAAGCTTGAATTCATCTAGATCAATATCAAAGCCTACTTCTTTAGGTGAGATAAACCATATAAAAAGTGAGATGATTGGAACTCAGCGTCTGCCGCACAGCAGTGGGGTGCACTTTGGTAAAAACGAGGCGAAAGGAAAATGCGATGACATAGAAAATAATTTGTATAAAAATTCAAGTTTTTGTAGCAAGAAGCCTCGTTCTTTTCGGCATCTAAATGCCAGTGAAGCAGACCCTTCAGCACCCAACATACCAGAAAAGCAGTTATCTGACAATCCTGAGTGCGTTCCTTCATGCTGCAAGACTCCAATCTCCAGGTTTGAATTAGATCTTTGCTTCTACAAAGTGAGCTTCTGGTTTACATAGCATCAGGCAGGGTCATGTGTATTAGTTACTGTGGTATGACGGATCTACATCTACTTTGTTGATTGATTGTTAAAATGTGTTTGTGATCCTCCAGGAACTTCCCCAGGGAACATTTGCCCAAAGTTCTCCTCCCTCACGATGCCGAAAAACCGAGCCTGATTCATCTGAGAGCTCTAAAGAGGCCGATCATCCAAGCCCAGTCTCAGTTCTTGAAATCCCGTCTCGGGAGTATATATCAACCTGTGAAAATTTTGAAAGAGTCAGCGCCGAACTACATGGTATGGAACTTGTCTTACAGAGTAACCTTATCTGTATGGAGCTCTTCGAAATTCTCGCATGCTAGTTGGTTAGGGAGCATTTGGGACAGAAATTCAGCAGGTTGTAACCATTACCCTCATCTTTCTCGTATAGAACTAAGAAGACACTTGCAGCTTTTGAAGCTGGAGTCTGGTACATGTGCTGCATCCACCATTGCTCCCGTTGAAGAAGAGACCACGAGCGTAGCATCTGAAAGCAACTTGGGAGAAGAATCTGAATGCTGGCGGACGACTTACGCAGTGAACGTGCTGATCGGCTCAGGCCTTGAAGAGACGGATTTTAGCCTCTTAGAACAAACTGGCACTATCCAGAGAACCCTCTGGACGCTGGTCTGTTCGACGAACTTGAGAAGAAGTACGGGACTGGAACAAGTGGGTCGAAGTCAGAAAGGAAGCTACTTTTTGACATGTTAAATGCAGACCTCCTAGATGTCTTCCGAGACCATGTTGACTCTTACCCGTGGGTGATGCCGAAATTGGTAGGGGGGATGAATTCCAGACGGGAAAAAGAAGCAGTTGGTGATGCCATCGACAAACTGATCAGCCGGGATTTTTCCAAGTGGGAAGTGGAAGCATCACAAGGAGAATTGGACAAGGAGATGCAGTGGTCAGATGTCAAGGGAGAAATCGACGGTGTAGGCGTGGACATTGAGAAGTTGTTGATAGATGAGGTTATATCCGAGGTCTTGTCTGCGTAAAAGTATCTGGGTTTGCCTTTTAGTCACAGCAAACGGAATCCGGAGAACAATAAGAGGAAGCCGGGCAACAACAGCCATCCACTTTATGCATTAGGTAGGTATAGAGAATGAACGCTTCATCTTCTGCTGGCTTGTAAATGAGTTTTTCTTGGAGGGAGGGAAACACGATCGCTTGTTGACGGTCGCCTCGTCCACTCTCTCAAGGTCTCGACACCGCGGGTCGACGGCAGTGCGAGTCGAATCCACGTCCTGGTGATCTTCTTTCCACGCACCCTGTCATTTTCCAGGCCTATTGGGCCAATTTTCCATGTAGAGAACAGTCGGCCGTCATTCACTCACCGTTGGGCGGCCCATGTGTTGAGACTGCATAGCAGCCATCTGCGCTCCCCCCTCCCGTCAAGTTCCAGCGCGACAATTCTAATTTTTCTCCCTCCATTGCACTTCCATGAAAATTGGCGTCTTCCCCGGAGCTGCCCAGGTGTCCGTCTTCTCTGTTTTTACGGAAAAATTAAGCCTGCTGTCGGATTGAGATTTTCTTTCATTCTGACGCTAAATCCGTTGGTTTCTTCTGTATCCTTCGGTTCTCTTCCCGGAGTCATACGTCTCTCTTGATCTAGCCTATCCGTTTCTGCGTAACCCATTATATCCAAGGAGGACTCGCTCTCGAGAGTCCTGAGCTTATTTCAGCTGATATGGCAGGTATTTTACAAATTTGTGTTTCTGTGTTGCGTTTTTAACTTCTGTTCTTGAATTATTTGCATAAATTGTGCTAAAATTACCTGGTTAACTCCTTGTACAAAGTGTTCTGCAGGTTCATCCTACTCTTCCTACTTTGTGCCATGGGAATTCTCGCCAGAGCCGAGGATTCTTTTGATGTTCGCCTGCACTTATCAACCGTGACCAGGTTTCCTGTCCCTTGAACCTCTTTTCATTCCGTGGGTTTAGTATGCTTGAGTTGTTAGATTTTGGGGTGCTACACTGTCGCTATTATGTTTCGTAGAGAAATCAGTGCAGGTTCCCAGTGAAGACTACTCTTGTTTTTGGTTAAAAAACCCCATAATGATGACATTCTTGAACACTTTGCAGATATGATGCCGCAAAAGGCATCCCAGGGAGGGAATTTGTGCCTTCAAGTATTCCTAGTTATTGCAAACCTATGCATTTAAACCTTTTGGTAATCATGACTTCATTTTTTTTTTAATTGAGCTTCTATTGTTATAAATCATTTATTCTGCTATTTTGGCATCTACAGTTGAGTTTTTTTTCCCTTTTTTGGACCATCCAAGATGCCATACTAGGTTTTGTTTTTATTGCCTTATTTCTATTATTGATGTAAACCTAAGGCTTTTTAAAGTGATATGGCTTACCAAGTTATTTGCTATGCCCATTCTGCTTCTGCGTCCCTGTCATTATGGTAACCTGATCGGTTGGTTTTAGGCAAGGCATGGCACTCGTGCTCCCACCAAAAAGAAATTGAAAGAATTGGAATCTTTAGCTACCCGCCTGGAGGTCCTTTTAGAAAATGTGGACAAAAACTCAAATTTGATTCCCGGCTGGCTGTTTGGATGGAAGTCACCTTGGACCAGAATGTACCGTGGTGGAGAGTTGACTAGCGCAGGAGAAAGTGAGCTGTTTGAGCTAGGTGTTAGAACCATAGAAAGATTTACGGAACTATTTGAAGAGGAGTATCATCCTGATACCTATCCAATTATAGCCACCCAGGTTTGGATTTGATCATAGAGCTTTTCTTGCATACATAATTTTGTAGCCTTAGTTACTGAATAAACTATATAAGTATAATATATGTATTCACCAATTTTGTCCGGAGTCCTCTTCATGGAAACCCAGGCTGCTAGTAGCTATTTTATCAACCTTTTCTGTTGCTTCTTGTCCCCTTCGTTTAATTGTCCTTCATTTTCTAATCCAAATTCCCTTCAACGGTATGGTTGTAATAAGGTTCCTCGAGCATCAGCTAGTGCTGTAGCATTTGGCATGGGCCTCTTTAGAGGCAAAGGAAGTCTTGGGCAAGAACATCATCGTGCTTTTGCAGTTATCAGTGAGAGTCGTGCCAGTGACATAATGCTGAGATTCCATGATTGCTGCCAAAACTACAAGGTATCCCATTTCATAATATATTAATTGCAGCAGGTAATCGTGTCATTAAATATTTCCTTCAAGTTGTGAAATCTGTGTACTTTTGTAAAGAAGCTAAGATTTGCGATGACTTTTCAGACATTCAGGAAGAGCCAGGAACCTTCTGTCAATAATCTGAAACTACCTGTTCTAAATGAAATAGCCCACGCATTTTTTTCTCGTTGGGGCATGAATGTCACAGGAAATGATGTATCGTCCCTATGGTATCTATGTAAGCAGGTAAGTTGCCTCATATTTTTTCCATTGTATTCTTATCTGTATCCAACTTTAATTATTCGCTCCATCTATCCCAGGAAGCTTCTTTACTGAACACAACCGATCAAGCCTGTGCTCTTTTTAATCCTAATGAGGTAGTTTTATTTTCTTTCTCTTTATGATAACACATTCAGGTCGGTATTGTTGCCAAATGGACGTCCATTTAACTCGTGGCTTTTATTCTCTAATGGAGACTAGCATGCTACTCTTCTTTAAAACGTGGCTTGATTGTAAGACTTGCAGGTTAGGATGCTTGAGTGGACGGATGATCTTGAGCTCTTCATATTGAAGGGTTATGGTAATTCCTTAAATTATCGGATGGGCGTTGCATTGCTTAAAGATGTCATTCATTCAATGGAACAAGCGGTGAATGCTAGTGAAGGCACGGTTCCTCCATCTTTTTTTTCCTTTTCTCAGCTTTCCTTGTGTTTAGCTCCCACCGCATTGATTTGCCTAGACAGTTGAATTTTTGGGCATTCCCTAGACTTTTACTCCCATGAAATGAGATTTTTCATTGCACAACCTTTTTGTTTTCCACATTGATAGATGGAAATGCAGCTAGGAACCATGAGAAGGCAAGGATAAGGGTCGCTCATGCAGAAACACTACTCCCATTTTCCTGTTTGATCGGACTGTTTCTTGATCAACCTGGTAAGCATGATTGACACCTTCCCTATGTTTTCCTCTTTGCTGATTTGCCATTTCTGTCCACTGATATATTTTCTTGTGGAGCTTCAGAGTTCGAACTTTTACTGCGGGAACAGCCATTAAACATACCTCCCCAGCCACCGCAAAAGAGAGCTTGGCATGGAAGTACCATCGTCCCATTTGCGGGAAATAGCATGCTGGTATTGTACAGATGTTCAGCAAACAACTCCAACAAATATTTTGTGCAAGTGCTGCACAACGAACGCCCAATCCCGTTGGCGGTGAGCTTCCTGATACATCTATTTCGGATGCCCCAGAGCTAATGCTCTCCATTGTGTGTCCATGTGCAGGGTTGTGGCGATTCAGACTTTTGTCCCTTTGAAGTTTTCAAGGTAGGACACAACTTGCTCAAACCTCTATCCCCCTTTGTTTCCACTGGTTGACAAAAATGCCAATGCCCCCGCCAGGAAAGGATAGCTGCCCCTCATTTGAAGCACGACTACAATCTACTTTGCTCTGCTGCGGATTCCTCTTGTCCTGTGCGACCCTCCTTCGCTGCCAGGATTCTCCAGTTGTTGAGTTGGGTTTTCCGAGGGGACGCGGTGAATCCCAAGAACAATGAACTCTAGACGCCCTCTCCTTCTTCAGCACCTGTTTGGTGTGTGCAACGTCATCTCCATTGCTCCTTAATAGTTTAACCAATGCTTAGATTTTGAAGTTGACGTTTCCTTGGTAAAGACAATACATAATTTGCACGGGGCGCAGATTTTAGGAAACACTTTTGTGAAATTTACATTTTCCATATTTAAATTAAAAAATTTGTATTAAAAATAATTAAATTAAAAACATTCATATTTATTTACTGTATTTTTATTTTTAAAGAATACCATTTGTTTAATAATTTGCAACATTATTAAGATTTTTAAATTAATTGGTAAATTATTTCAATTGCTATCGAACTTCATAATAGGATATAATGAATACTTCATAATTCATATAACTATTATTACATAGATAATAGACTAAGTGAAGCTCTTTACTATTTTGATTTTGATAAATTGAAACACTATACAACAAATAATATGAAATCCATTATTCCTTATAAGAGCATTGAGTAAAACTCTATTATTTGTGATTGATCTTTCCTATCCAAATAATATGTATGTAAATCTCATTTTTACATCACACACACCAAATATGTTTAAATAAGTATATTCATTTTTAATTTGATATTGTTCTTGTTCATTGAGACAGACTTTTACCTAAATGTATATCCCATTTAAATTTCCAAGACACCCCTATCATTAATAAAAACTAAATAAATAACCACACATAATTCAAAATAATAATTATATATATATGAAAAATATATGTTGATACTAAAATTTGAGATCTAAATAAATGCTTAACCAATTGAGGTAAGCTTTCTTGTTTTTTTATAATAAAATTAAGCAATTTTACTAAAATAAATATTCACATAAAAAATAAAACCAATCAATTAAGATTTAAATTTTTTCATTAAATGCTAATCAATCGATATGATTTTTATATTTCATTTTATATATTTAAAATGGATATAAACATTTTATAAAAAGCATTGTAATTCCATAAATAACATGTATAATTTATTCATAATGTTATAAAACATCATAAATAATATTTTTGTAATATATACTAAAAATAATCAATTTTTTTTTAAAAATAAAATTAAAACATATATTTTTTGAAATTTAAGAATGAATATAATCATAAGTTATTTTTATTGAAATTAAATATTATATTTATTTAAAAATATATTATAATATGTTCATTAACAATGTCCGATGTAATATAAAGTTAATTTGTAAATAAATTTTAAAAGTAAGGTATACTACTAATAGAATATCAATATGTTCAAAAATGAATACCGTTAGGTCTGTTGGGCCTGTGCTTGGGTCGGATTAGTTGGCCCAGCCCAGTCTTCGCTCATAGTTGCGTTATATATCTATCAATCATTTCGCCGTCGAATAGGCAGGCACCTCATTCAAGTCCTGGAGGTCTGGCTCTCCCTCCGCTAGTTGTTTTGTTTGTAGAAAAAAAAAATTAGGGTTCTGCTCGAGATCGAGAATTCGCCCCTGAAGGTACGCGTTTTCGTGCTTCGGTTGCTTTTGAACTCTCGCGAGCCGCGACTGTTATATTGTTCTAGCCTTTCTCTAAATTACTTGTGTATTTGAAGTTTCCTTTTTTTGTGTGGCTGTAGTTCGCATATCTCTTTTATTCTTCTTAAGTGGTGATGCGCGTTTCTTGTTTTCACGATTTCCTTAGTTTAGCTCTTTCCTGCCAGAGTTTGGGGATAGAATTGCCTGATTCTCATTTTGCTTTTTATTTCATTCTTCTTCCTCCTAAATCTTAAATTGACAGAAAAAGAATGCCTCGCTACGAAGATAGGTATGGAAGTACTACCCGTCTCTATGTCGGCCACTTGTCCTCAAGGACTCGCTCGCGAGATCTGGAGCACGTTTTCAGTAGATATGGCAGGTACTCCACAAGTTTGTTTATTCTTGAATTTCCGTATTGCTCAGATAAGTAGAGAGTCATGAAGCTGCTGACTGCTTCCCGTAGCACTTGTAATTTATTTTTGTATCCCAAATGTGAGTAAGAGCTAGCCATTCTCCAAGCGTGGATTTCGCTTGCATCTTACGATGCTTTTTGAGAAAGCCAATAAACGGCGCAAGTTTTAATTTTTATACTATTAGTTTTGTTTTGTATTGTTTACCCCAACTTCTAGAAAAATAATCCGCAACTAAGCTTTTGAAACTAACCAAAGAACAAGGCCAAAAATCTCCTGGGCTCTTTTGTTTTGACTTTATGATTCTGTTGAAGGTTTCTGAGCCTTTGCCTGACTTGGTGGTCAATGGTGGGAGGGTGGAGATTCCCTGACCTGATTGTCAATGGTGGGAGGGTGGACTTGGTGGTTCTTTGCCGATTGTTAGAAGTCTTTGGCGATTTTCTATGTTATCTTTGCGTGTTTATATGGAATTTGGAACAATCAAACTGGTGTTTAGTTCGTCTTGAGGACCAAGTATGATCCAATGAAGTACGTAAGTAGTTATGATGGCCTTACTTTTCTGGAAACCATTTGCGCAGAGTGCGAGACGTGGACATGAAGCGAGACTACGCTTTTGTTGTATGTTTCACCACCCTATCTCATCGCTTGATCGTGAATGCCTTATTAAATGCTTTCATGGATATGGTTGCATTCTGGATCTGTAAAATATCGAGGTTCTCGTGTGTTTTGCATTTCCGTAATCATGCAGGAATTCAGTGATCCAAGAGATGCTGATGATGCTAGATACAACCTGGATGGGAGAGATGTTGATGGCCGTCGTATTACTGTGGAGTTTGCTAGAGGAGTGAGCGTTTTTGTTTTCCGCTTGCTGCATTTCTTTCTTTCTGCATGGCTGGTTTCATTCCCCGTTATTCTTCTTCCTGGTGGCATTTTCGGGATTTGCTTCTTACACTCAGGTGCCACGAGGGCCTGGAGGAGTTAAGGAATATGTTGGAAGAGGTCCTGCTCCAGGCTCAGGACGTTGCTTCAATTGTGGCATTGACGGTCATTGGGCTCGAGACTGCAAGGCTGGTGACTGGAAAAATAAGTGCTATCGCTGCGGGGAAAGGGGTCACGTCGAAAGAAACTGCCAGAATAGTCCAAAGAAACTGAGGTTTGTAGGCTGTCTGCTGCAATTTCACCGGACACCTCTGCAGTTTTTGCATTTGTTGATGCTAATTGTTGTTCGGTTGAATGGTGCTCCAGTGGACGTGGTCAGAGCTATTCGCGTTCACCGCGAGATCTCGATCTCCTCGCCGGGGCCGCAGCCGAAGCCGCAGTTTCAGCCGTAGCCGAAGCTATAGGTACCCTGTTCTTTTTCCTTGTGTGGTGCATGTTGGGGGGGTTGTGTCTGAAGGCTGAGGGTAACAGCGTTTTCTCTCATCTAGTCGTTCACCTGTGAGAGGAGGGCGTGATTCTGATTACAAGGACAGGAGATCAAGAAGCCCTGTTGATCGTAGCCCTGGTCCAAAAAGGCGTGGATCTTCTCCCTACGACTCGAGGAAGCGCAGTGTGACGCCCGATAGAGATGTTGTGTTGGAGAGAAGTGCTTCGCCTCCCGTGAGAGGTAAAATGGAGACGGAAGAGCAAGATGGTTATGGTGAGAGCCCCAAGGAGACCAGCCGCAGCCCCGCAGGTCGGAGGTATAACGAGAGCCCTTACGCCGCGAATGGCCGCCGTGGCAGCCCCAGTCCGAGTCCTAGTCCTGGGCATAACAGGGCCTCGGTTGATGGCGGTGAAAATGGAGCTTCCCCGCGAGGCAGCGAGTCTCCCTGAAACCATCTGGATGGCTTAGATTTGCGTGAACTACTACCTGCTGCTGCTCTGTTTCCCAGACTTAGATTTCAAGATCTTGATATGAAGATGATGAGTATGAGGTGGGCTGAACCTTAGGTGTTTTAATACACTGTCTTGACACTTTGGAATGTGGAGGCTGTGTGAAGCAAAGAAGCTTGAAGATTAGACACGACATAAAATGTTCGTATCATCATCCTGTTCGCCAATCGAGATTGCAGGCGAATGCTCGCTAATGGCGTGGGACGCTCTTTCTTTGCAGCCATCGATTCAAGGAGTGTTTGGTGACCATCAGTCTTTGAAGCACCGCAGGCCTTCTGGAAAAAGCTTTCGATGATTTTGGGGATTCACTTCTGTCTGCTGCTGCGTTTTCCGACTTCGGGCCTTCTTTCTCCAAGTTGGCTTCCTTTCCTGCCGCAAAAACCTCAAGCCCCAGATGGTGCCGTAACAGTGAAGTCACCGCTTCCCTGACTCCATCTTCGTCTTTAGATCCTTCATCCCTGAAACCATCCTGATGCTGCCCAAGTATGATAAGGACGTCCTCTTTTATCAAGGAACCCCTACTATACTTCTCTTTGATCTTCCTCAGAACTGCAAGGACAACAATTCGTGCTTCCACCTGTTGACTCAACACTATCATTAGGGCTGCTTCTTCAGGAAAATAACCTGCTTCCAACAATTACTCTAGACTATGTACCTTGGTGACACCTCGGAGGTCAATGCAGATGTTCTCGGCATTTCTATCCTTCAGGTGCTCGGCGACCTTCTCAAGTAGCACACTTCGAGAACCAGACTCTGCTCTGCTACGCTGAACTTGGCCGTTCTTTGAAGTTTCATTTTCTATCACGCCTTCACACCACTCTTCGATCAGTTGTTTGAGGTAGTAGTCATTAGGCTTGTACCTTCAGAAGGATGGTGAAAAAACGACCCATTTATCACTCATCCACATGCTGTGGTTTCATCTCATCATGCAGTAAAGAGACACTTGGTAGCATGCATACCCACCCTGCTTTTCTCATATCTTGATACACAACAAGGCATTGCTGTACTTCATCTAGGGAGCCATATCTACTACGAGCTCTGAGCATTGTTCTATAAGTAACCTGAAATTTAAGCATCGGCAGCTTACACATTGATGATGCCGACATGGATAGAAAAATAGGCATAAAATCTTACCACATTTGGTTTTATGTGATATTTTTTCATCTCTCCGAAAAGCATAAACGCAAGTTTTGGGTTCTTGTGTTTCACGCAAATCTGCAGATTCATAATTTAATCCTTCAGATCACCAGAAATGACCTTGTATTCAAATGTACGCCAACAAAACCACTCCCGCCTTTATAACTGGGATACTAATTCAAGAACAAGCATTCGCACCTTGATAGCCGTTGTGTATGCGATGACATCAGGTTCCACACCATCTTCACGCATGGATCTCAGGATCTGCAAGAGTGAGATACTTTTCTTGGATACATAGAATCCCATATAGCAATGCTTCTACATCAACGACACTTTTTTCTTCAACAAAGAAAAAATTTACCTGTATGGTGCCAGCAACATTTCCCAAGTCCCACAAATATTCATTAATATTGACCAGCTTATACGGTCAGGACAAAGGCCAACGTTCTTCATTTCCTCCATCAACTCTTTAGCACGGTGATAGTCAGCACCACAGGCTTGCATCAGAATGTTGTATGTTGTAGTAGTCGGTTGGAAGGGAACATTAACTGTTGAGGATGAGGGGTGACACATTGATACTTCCATCAGATCATATTTCATTAATTTGCTGGGTTTTTTCCACACATCATCACCAATTCTCACTCGGAACCCAAAATCCTTCCAGCATTTAAAGGTCCGAAGGCACGATCAAATTGGCAAGTTTCAACGAACGCATGGAGAATGACATTGAAGCATCGAGAATTTGGCCTCACACCAGCTAGGAGCATTTCATCAAATAATTTAATGGCCTGTTCAACGAGACCTGCATTTGCACAAGCAGTGATCAATGAAGACCATGTGATGGCATTGGGAATGACTCCGTGCATCTCCATGTCTTCTTTAATTTTAAGCGCCAGCTTCCACATTTTGGCATCTGCAAAAACCTGAATGTTGATGTTGGTTGTCCTCTAAATTGAAATTCATAATCCTATAGACCACAACAATTATACCTAATAACCTTTATGCAGTAACGGAGTTTTAACTTTTTCTTTTAGAAAACTTGCAGCAGAAGTTCTATCACCTTGTTTGCACAAAAATGTCAAAAACATACCTCAATCATTGTGCTGTATGTGTAGACATCCAACCTCAGTGTTCCTAATGATTCCAATTTCTTCATCTTCTCATAAACGCTCTTAGCCAATTCAAATTTTCCAGCAATACGGCATGATTTCAAGAGTATGTTATGAGTTACGATATCAGCAGACACTCCAAGTTCCTATACATGCATTAAGCAAGTGATATTTCTGCTAGAGAGTGAAATATCTGGGCTTCAAGATTCATTAAAACATGGGACGAACTCAAGAATGAATGAAATGTATACAGTGGAGTAGAGAGCTGTGGAGAACCTTACCTCCATTTTCTTGAAGATATCTGAAGTGTATGTTAGATCATGAGCATTTACATTCATAAGGCTGTTGAAAACGTAAATGTTTGGGGTGACATTTCTAGACAGGAGCTCCTACAATAAAAGTCAACACATTTTTAGGATTCAATCCCTGATGAGTCATAATCAGTTTCAGACTATAAACAAAGTTCAGGTTCAATTCACCTCCCAGAAAAATTACCTCAAAAATTGCTCTAGGCTTCAAGTAATTCCCACAAAGACCACATACATCAATTATTGTGCGGTACACAACCTGGCTGGGAGAACCCAAACTTTGCCTATACGCTTCAAAGGCAGTCACCGCTGACACCAAGTCTCTCCTTTTTCCATATTCAAGAATAATTGCACAGACCAACATTTCTGAATGCTCAAAGTTTTGCACATACCTGCAGACCATCCAACATATGATACTGAATGAAGCATGCTTGAGATATGGATACAACTTCCAGTTCATGGGAATGAAACGCCCCTTTGGAATTGGAACACTTCCTTTTCACATAAGAATTAAAGTGAAACCAACCAATTGTACCCGACAAACGCCTAGTGTATGAATGATTGATTTCCTTCTCCCATTGATAATATTCATTCTGTATTTCTTACTCACACTTCTAAACAGCATCTAAGGTGAAACTCTTTTCTCGATCATTTTGTGTGCGATAAAAAGACTTAAAACAAACCGTATGGCTGCGGAAGGATCCATCCCTACGATGCAACTATCGATGATTTCAGCCTCATCGACCAGTTTTTGTATTGGAATCTGGAATCCTGAACCATCGAAATACAGTAGTAAAGTTAGTAATCGCAGCATTAAAGTTTTTATACCCGTACCACATTTGTTAATACTAAATTACCAGAAAGCTTCTCCAGCAAGCTCAAAACCTGTTCCTTATCGCCACCGTCCAACAACCGACGGCATTCCGATATCAGCGCCTCCATCGCAATGCCATCAAGCAACCGAACTGGAGCAACTCCAAGGTGTTGGATAGCATTGAACAGCTTCTCGACAGCAGGTATGAGCACTCCCTCATTCGACATGTGAGCAATCCACGTCGCCATCTTATCCGAAGTAGCCAGCTCAAGAAACTCCGACGGCTTCATACGGGTTGAACTTGCAGTCTCCACAATCATCAGAAAGTCCTCGAATTCCCCTTTTCTCGTAAGGTTTGAAGCCATCTCGGAGTGGTACGTCAAGGTATCCGGGCCACCATTCCATCGAGGAGAAGCGAGAAATTGAGAGGACGTAGGGAGTTGGAGCCTTGCCTTGCTGAAGTTGTGCCTCGAAGACGATGGACTATGAATGCGGAAAGGGGAAGTTTCTGAGTGCCCAAGGACGCTGGTTGAGTTCAGGATCGACACAGCGTCCCTCATTTCCCGGCCGTTCGTTTTTCGCTGGGGTAGCGGGTAGCGAATAAAAATCACGAGGGAATTCTATTTTATCTAAATATTTTCTAGAGAAAAAAATATTGATCATCCGTTGTCGTCCAGCGGTTAGGATATCTGGCTTTCACCCAGGAGACCCGGGTTCGATTCCCGGCAACGGAATCCCTTTTCATTGACCCTCTGATGTCAGCCCAACATTTTGGGCTCTCGCTTTTATGCCTACGTGTGTGGGTCCCAGCGATCGGCCCTAAGGGTTGGGCTTCGAAGAACCCCAGTCGTATCTTTCTTCTCTCCGAATTCCAAATAAAGCCCAAAGTGGCATACTTTTTTTTTTACAAATCATCGCTGAATTCATCCAGTTCTCGCCAATGAGGAGAGCAAGGGGCTGAAAGATTTCTCCTCCTCCCATCCTGAGGAACCAAATCCTACTCTCAGTCTGCTCGCTTCAGAGATTGATCATGTTTAAATGAAGCCGATACAAACGCATACAATGCGTACTTGGTAATGGTTCAGAGCAAAAGTCAATACCATACGTGAAGCATTCATCTTGGGACGACTTGAAGCTCCTGTGAGGCTATCACTGGATTTTTAGGATCTCAATAAAAAGAAGCTCTTGGTGCACAAGCCTCGCCCTTTGTCTGTGGAAGTGGGGTTGTAACCGGATTCAAGCCCAGAAACCAGATTTTGAGTTTTTATTAAAAAGTTACTTCTTTTTGTATTTGCTTTTTTTCAACGATTTGTTATTGGTAGAAAGAGATTATGAACAGCGGAGCGAGTAATTCTATGCTGTCCTCGGCATCGGCATCGGCGTCGGGAAACAACGGTCAGGCGCCGGGCTTAAAGACGTATTTCAAAACCCAAGAAGGTAAATATAAACTTCAATATGAGAAGACGCATCCGACGGGTCTTCTACACTACGCCCATGGCAAGACAGTTACCCAGGTTGGTTGATTTTTTTTTTTTTCTATCGCTTAAGCGGTGTTTGGCGTGATTGTCAAAGTGCTTGATTAAGAAGCTCTATACGTTTTGGGTTCAACTATGATTCTGCTGGTTTGGAAATCTTAAACTTCGGAATCGCTAGTTCCTTGTGCAAATGTTTTGAGATTGAGTTTTGGTGTAGGTCATAGCCTGTTGTGATAATTGTCTCCTTCCTGCAGCATAGTAGTAAAAAGTAAATTTTTACGAGAATAGAACGTCTTGCAGCCATTTAGATGGCATTTCCCTCTGGAAAAATGGGACATAACCTTCAAGTAGGTGAATCATTCGATTGCTTAATTGTTTTTCAGGTCACCCTGGCTCATCTCAAGGATAAGCCAGTTCAGACACCCACACAGGCATCCTCCAGTTTAGGAGTGAGTAGTGGAGTAAGGTCTGCAGCAGCCCGATTATTAGGTGGTGCAAATGGGAGTAGGACACTTAGTTTTGTCGGAGGGAATGGTGGGGTTAAGTCAGTGAGTGGGACTACTACTCGAATTGGATCATTGGGATCCTCCAGTTCAAGTAATCTTATTGGTAACCAGAATTTTGATGGAAAGGGGTCTTACTTGATTTTCAATGTTGGTGATGCCATTTTCATCAGTGACTTGAATTCTCAAGATAAGGTGATATTTCTTATCTTCATTTACCTTAGATGGAAGGGTATTGTCCTGTATAATTCCAAGGCTTGATGTGCTTCGTAGGATCCTATAAAGTCGATACAGTTCAGTAACTCAAACCCTGTGTGCCACTCTTATGATCATGACTCCAAAGATGGGCATGATTTGCTTATTGCTTTGAATTCTGGAGATGGTATCACTTCTACCTCAGAATCTTAAACGGTGCCTCATTTTTTTCTATTGTTTGAAAAAGTTTTTCTTTGAATTTCCTGTAGTTTACTCAGCATCTCTAAGGCAACAACTGCAGGATGTTGGCAAAAAGCTTGTGGGAGCTCAACACTATAATAAAGATGGTTTCATTAACAGCAAGTGCGAAGTTTATGACTATCCTAAATGTTCAAATGCTTGCGTTTGATGAACAACTTTCAGTTTTATCACGATGTTTATCCGTTCACTAATAATCCCTCATTCTGTTTCATTACCATTGTTTTTTTTTCCGTCGCATCAGCCGTTGTACTTGTATTGCTTGGGTTCCCAATGGAGATGGCACATTCGTCGTTGCTCATTCAGATGGCAATATGTATGTGTATGAAAAGGCAAGTTATCGTTTTTAGGTAACCAAGCTTTCTTTCTATTTCTTAATCATCTAAAACTGATCGTTCTTCATCTTTTCAGCATAGAGATGTATCTGGTGACCCTTCCTTCCCAGTTATAAAGGATCCAGCCCTATTTTGTGTATCTCATGCACGCTACAGTAAGGTATTGATTTCTTAATTACAAAGCCAATGCATATGTTATTTCACGTAGTGTTTAGGACCTGACTGCAGCTTGCATTTGCCACTGGTTTCACTGTAGTATCATTTCTGTTGTGTAAGCGTCTCCCTCTGCAATTTTTACAGAACCCAGTTGCCA
The DNA here is from genome assembly GCA_002189035.1 of Utricularia gibba. Lineage (NCBI taxonomy): Eukaryota > Viridiplantae > Streptophyta > Magnoliopsida > Lamiales > Lentibulariaceae > Utricularia > Utricularia gibba. The sequence continues at coordinate 3,479,769 of NEEC01000002.1, forward strand.
GGTGGCATGTATGTCAAGGTTCAATAAATGGATTAGCTTTTTCACCAGATGGTTCATATTTGGCAACTGTAGGAAGAGATGGTATTATATTTTTCACTCATTCTATAGTGCACATTTTTTCCACTTATCATCAGGAAAAATTCTAAACACAGGAATCTTGCGAGTCTTTGACTACAAAAAAGAACTACTGTACTGTGGAGGAAAAAGCTATTACGGCGCTCTCTTATGTTGTGCTTGGAGGCGAGTCCTGATTTTGTGTCTCTCTAATTTTCTTCTCTAGTAAATGACTTTTCGCTCTCAAAGGGGTTTGTCTTCCTGACTTGATTAAGTGATCAATCCTATAAAATTGTGAAATAACTGATGGCATGTGAAACAACAGCATCGATGGAAAATATATTTTGACTGGAGGGGAGGATGACCTTGTTCAGGTTTGGAGCATGGAGGATAAAAAAGTTGTTGCATGGGGCGAGGGGCACAACTCATGGGTGAGATTCCTTATTTTGTTGAATTTTTTTTTCTTTGGCATATTTCCAAGTAAAATTTGATGAATTTCCTTCTATAATTCTCAAGCACTAACTCATGATTGTTTTTGTGCATGCTGTGTGCTATCCTTATACCTTCAAAAAATCTGTTTGATCGGTGATCTTGGGAAATTATTTTTCTTACGATGTTTCTCATATACAATGCGAATGAATCTCCTGCCTTTTATTTCCAGGTGAGCGGCGTGTCATTTGATCCATATTGGCAGCCTCCAAATTCAGATGATGTTACCGAAAATGTTGTATATCGCTTTGGCTCTGTTGGCCAGGTACTGAAATATATCATCCGCTCACCCGAATCACTTGGAATGCAATACTCATGTGTTGTTAGAAGTTAGCGGTGGAGTTTTCTTGTGAACAAATGAGGAGCTAGGAAGATTATAGTTACTGGTGACATGTTTCCTCTGTGTTATCTCCACCATCTTAATGAAAAACTAGGTGCACACAGCATCAATGGCTTGTGCTTTTCTTCCTGTTCAACCCCTTTAATGAGCTTGTTTCCCACCCAGGATGCCCAATTGCTCTTATGGGACCTTGAGATGGATGAGCTCGTAGTTCCTGTCCGCCGTGCCCCCGGTGGTTCACCCACATTTAGTGCTGGAAGTCAGTCTGCTCACTGGGACAGTGCATGCCCGGCCAACACCTTAAGGCCTGCCCCAAGCATGCGGGATGTTCCGAAGCTCTCCCCTCTGGTTGCGCACCGTGTGCACACAGAACCACTCTCAGGATTGAACTTTACACAGGACTCGGTTCTCACAGTTTCCAGGGAGGGCAACATCAAGATCTGGATGAGACCAAGTGCTTCCGATGGTCAGTCAACTACCTCTGATTCCTTCACAAGCGCCAACTCAAATGAACGGTTGTCGTCTCAGTCAAGTAAAGCTTCGAGTTGTGTTCACAAACAATGATGATACATGAGACTGCAGATGGATTGTTTGTTCAACCTATTTGCTTGCACAACGCGTTTCTGAGATGAGATTCTGGGCGAGATAAAAACAGGGCCCTTCGTATGTATACCCACAGGGCGTAGCGCACCCGGCCTTGAGAGGAGCATCTGTCACATTTTAGACAGCCGCTCCGCTCGCTCAATCCATTTTGTATGTATGTAGAGGAGAACTCTCGGATACCGATTTCTGGCACGTGCCATAATTGATGTTGCTGCCTTTTTCTTTTCTTTCCTTTTCTTTTTTACTTTAACAATGTCATTTACTGTAACAACTCCCACCAAATTCTGTGACGCTGGATTCATGCACACAATCAGCATAGAATGAGGATGAGGCCACTGTCTGTAGATGTCCGCAAACAGGGTAATGAACTGCCTGCCTGCCTTATTGGTGCCATGTCTCAGTTTGAACTGGGTGAGAACTTTGTGCAGCAGTTGCATCAACCAAGTCTGCAGGGTGGTCTGGTTGAACAGCCTCTTGCTGCTGCTGGGAAATCGGAAGTGCTGTCCGCCGCGCTCTCAGCTTGCGGATTTCCAGTAATATGGATGTACCACACATCGCACCTCCAAAGCCGGTGAATGTTGCCAGAAGTACTGAGAGAACAGCTTGCAGACGCAGCTGGAGAGGTGCACAGGGCATCCATTGTTAAGACAGATTTGCTAGAAACATGTTTTGATATGATAATAAATGAGTGAGCTTACCACTGAGTAGAAAATATGCGCAAAGAGAATTACCAAACAGAACTGTGCCGCAGCATATATCCAAGCATATCCTCCTCTTACTGTCAGACAAAGAAAACAAAGTTCCAGCGTCATCAGGAGAAAGAGGTTTCGCCGATTCTTTCAACTGAGCATGACACATACCCATGGTGGTTGAAGTCATTGATGCAAGGAGGCCTAGGATGCAGGAAAAGGGCAGAGATATAGAAATTGCACCGGTTCCCATCTTTCCTACCTGCAGGAAAAATCAAGAAATGAAAAAGAGAATGTAACTTGTGAAGATAGATCCATTTCTACCCACCAGAAGCTGTTCCAGGAAGCAGAAGTATGCAAGCATGCTGACGATCACGAGAATGGGCACATCCTGCCAGACCCTATACGCAGTTGCACAAACTCGTCTATCAAGTTTCTGACGTCGGTATTCGTTCAGATTTTAGAGTGTAATAAGCGTAGTCTTTTTATTACCTGTATCTCGAAAACCCAGCAGGCTGGTTTCCAGAGCCACGACTTTGGGCATTTTGTATTTTCAGAAGTGCGACAGGCAAATTTTTGACATCTTGGTTACAGATATCACAAGTCCTGTTCCCCTTCAAGCTGAACCATTTGATAGCACACTCTTTGTGGGCTAATGCAAGCTCACCTTTGCAGCTGCATTCCATTTTCAGGGTGTTTGACCCCTCCCCGAGTTCTATCAGGCAGATTCTGCACACAGCTTCCTCTTCAAGGATGTCCTCTCCATAATCACTCTTCTCATCTGGATCAATGAGCAAGGCATCCAGTAAGAGTCAAGTACCAGACTCTCAGACAGGGTGTAAGCTTTTGTTTATCAAATGAAAGAAGGATGATTAATGAACGGTACTTCGCCTGATTCATTCTTGCATATCAAAGGCGTGTTTTTATTTCAAAACCTCAAGTATTGAACTGCTGTGGCCTGATGTACTAAGAATTTCACCTGTGACTTGATTTGAAGTTGCGGTGGTCTGCCCTGTGGCACAAGGTGACACTGGTACCACACGGTATACACTCCCCAGATAGCTCGCCTGTTTCAAACTCACCACCTTGTTTAGTGCAGGCACGGAGCGTGAGCGATGTATGGATGACATATTCGCACTTTTCTGCACGCACAACAATGAAATAGACACATTCTAGCCATGTGAATACCATCATCCAAAAGCTCCAGTCAAATGGAAATGAAGGGGTACCCACAGCACCATCAGGAGAAGGATGGTGATATCCTCCGTGTGACGACTCGGGATTGGAATGCAAAACAGGAGTCTCTGGTAAGGATGATGTCCTCTTGATCATAGGAGAAAAAAGTTTCGTAAAGGAAAATGTTCTAGAAATTGGTTTCTTCCCTCCGATCTCAAGGGAATCTCCCACAGCTAACATTGCAGCCTTCTCGAGCTCTGAGTTGGTATTCGGGAACCTGAAGCTGACTCTAGGAACAATACCTTTCATTGCCGATTTCCCATTAGACGTTGAAGGGGGAGGAGATCCATTTGTTCTCGTTGTATTGGGACTGGAAAGGGGAGAAAAATTTACTTTCTTGGGAGTCTGAATCGGCGAGGAGTGTATGTTCAAAGATGCTAAGTTCTCCACACTCGCCGAAGCTTGATCCCGAGGTAGCTTAACCATCAAATCCTTCTTCGCCCGCACTCGCTTCCTCGACGATTCTTCATTAACAATTTCACTCACTTCTTTTCCAGTGTAGTCCTGAAAAGTGATGAATCGAGAGCACACTGATCAAAAAGTCGTCATTCCGGAAACAGTCGTTCACTCATGACACACCCAAACCAGAAAGTAATATTTTTTTCAAGGTAAACGGAAAAAAAAATGATCAAAAGATCCAGACGACGATACCATCGGTGATAAACCAACAAAATGAAAAAGGAAACAGAAGCTAGTTATTGGTACCGATGGAGGTGCTAAATCGGTGTGGGAATGGGCATCATCGCTTTCCCCAGTAGAAGATTCCATTCGCGGATTCCCCTGCAAAATCCCGCCTTACATTAATCAAACAGAACCCAGAATCCCCAGAGAGTGTCAGAGACGTATGAGAAAGAGAGAGAATTGTGGCAAAATCATCAAGGGGCCAACCGGCAGGGGGAGGAGAGGAGAGGACTGAAGAAGGCAGTAAGCAGAACGCAAACAACACTCGTCCTTGTAGGTGGCGTGGACTAGCGGGAGCTCTCGCTTTCCCTGGGTATAAAGGCACACTCTATTTATTTCATTTAATAATAAATATATCCCATGATGCCTTCCCTTTTCGCCCTCGCCCTCGCCCTCCCCCTCATTTAATAATATCCCCTGTGAGTGTGAAGTAATCAATCACAAACGCCATCATTCCGCAGTGACCCCTTCCTTCTTCTTCTTCTCAACCGGACGCACAGGGCAGCCTCCGGTCGGTCGTTGTCCCGATGCCATCGGATGCGACAACGAGGATTTTCTGCTCTCAACTACACTGCCATCACCATCAACAATGCGGAATTATGATACCACAGTGTTCAAACGTGTACAGGGAAAGCTTGTCTTAAACCAACTACTACACACCATCAAGTGTTGGAAATTGCTTATTGAATAAAAGATGAATATTCTACATTGTTAATTGAAATTTACTGTAATTAATTTATATGAAATACTATTTATTAATTTTGACGAACTTAAAAGATGAATATTCTATGCTGTCGTAACTAAGTTTTGAATCGTTTTTTTTTTTTTGTATTCGATTTTCAACAAGAATATGGTCGATCTCATCTCCCCATTTTCCTTTTGATAGCCGAACCACCAGGTGGTTGCCCACTACGAGTTCAGGTTGAATGCACAGGATGTGTATTATTCAGTGTGAGGACCCAACATTAGATTTCGTCCAACTTGAAGGAACACACAAAAACGGGTTTCATATGATATGATTTCGTGTGGATCTAGAAGACGAGCCCATCCTGCACCAGTTGCTCCAGTGAAAGAGCCAAATCTGAGATACAGACTGTGCCTGTCCCTCGTTGTCTGAGTGCGAGCTCCGCTATCTCTGCAAGTTTCAGCAGAGGCTCAATGTTTTTGGGTGAAGTTACACGTGTGTCGATGATGACTCCAGCTCTGCCCTGTTTAATATAAGGCAAGGCCCAGTCTACGATGCTAGGAGGGTCGCATTCCTCGTCGTACGCCTTTCTTCCTGTGAGAATTTCAACAAGCACAGCTCCAAATCCATACACATCCCCTCTCAAGTCTTCATCTACGTCTCTTTCCTTGGGGGTCAGCAGCCCGAAGCCGGAGATTCTTGCGCGCCAATCGGCGTCAAGGAGGATTTTCGAGCTCCCGATATTGCGGTGAGCAATCGGAGGCACAACTTGTTTGTGAAGATATTCAAGACCCTTTGCTGCCTGCAGTGCTATTCTCAGTCGCAGGCTCCAGCTGAGCTTTCTCAGGGTGCCATGGAGGTGATCCTTGAGTGTTCCCTGCGCCATAAACTCGTAAACCAGCAGACGTTCCCCCATCTCTGCGCAATACCCCAACAAGTTCACAATGTTCTTATGCCTCACATTACACAGGATTTCAAGCTCCATTTCAAAGTCTCGGATGTTCGAGTGGATTATCGTAGCCGCATTTGCTCGCCTCACAGCAACTTGCCTTCCATCAGCGAGAAGAGCTTTGTACACAAACCCATAGCTTCCCCTCCCGAGTTCATTGAACTCTTTGAACCCATTTGTTGCATCCCTAAGTTCAGAGAGTCTGAAAACCTGAGGTGCACCCGGGAAATCTGCAACTGATTCTCCCAGATTTTGAGCATCAGCTTCATCGGACCCACGTTCAGATTTGGAGATGCAGGGAAGCAACAGCTTATTACCCTTCATGCCCAGGTTTATCAATCGAGGGAAAAAGTACCAGGCGCCCAAAATCAAGAGAAATCCGGAAACAGATGAACCAATTTTGAGTAGCACTTGACCTAACTGACCTGTATTCCAGCGTTCCTTCTTTGAAGAATGATCCCCGCAACTAGCCCAGCATGAACTGTTCTGGCAAAGAGAGCAAGGGGTGCAAACTCTGTCTGCATCGGGAGTACATGGACTAGAAAGGAAAAAGCCTTCTGAACAGCTGAAGCCACAAAAAGAACAGATCTTTAGATCTTCCCTCACACATAAACTTGTTAAAGGCTCATTCAGAAGGCTGGCGTTGAAACCAAACATGGTTTCTTTACAAGGACCAGCAGTGCAAAGTCCTGGGCTGCACAGCTCCAAGGGAGGATCAAAATCCACCGCCGAAGACGTATTTGTGAACCAGCAATCGAGAATCAAATCACTCTCCCTGATTCCGCAAGTTACGAAATTGGATGAAGCAACAGATAGAAAACCAGAACCTTTGGGGATCAAAGAATAATTGTAGCTTCCCCAGCACTCTACACCATGATTATCTTCTCTGATGCCACAGAAATGGAGTTCGCCGGCGGCAAGACGGACGAATCTAAGCGTAGATGGAGGTTTACCATGAGAATCACGATTCCCCCAACATTGAACTTCGCCATTCGTCACTGAAACTCCACAAAGGGAATCCATACCTGAAGCCAAGGCCACAAAGTTCCCTGAAATGCTCGAAAGGCCAAGACGTGCAGCGTTCGGGCCCCAGCAAACGACTCCGCCATCTCTAGTAGAACCACAGGTAAACCCATCACCAGAAACAAGTTCTTTGAACACGAGATTGACGATATGCTGATCGTAAAAACGGTTGCTTTCTTTAAAGCTTAAACTCTCATTGGATCCCCAAGGAATTCGAATGTCCCAGCAATCAACTATCCCAGACTCTCTTTCTGAGTAATACGATCCCCGAATTGCGCATACGTGATCCCTACCAGCGGCGATATGAGAATAAGAATCAGTCTTCAAAACAGCAGGAACAAGATGAGAGTTTTCAGACGATCCCAATGAATCCCAGCATAGTGCCTGAGAAGTGTTCGCCAAAATGCCACACATAAACCCCTGCCCCCCAGACAACGCCGCCAACGGAGGCAAAGCGGTAGAGTAATGCAACGCTGTTGAACTGGATGAAGTACGTTTAACCGTTTCCCAGCAAATCACAGTCTGCTCGCCGCTCGCGTCAATGGAGCAGAAGAGACTGTATTCTCCGAAGGACGCCGCAATAGGCCCCATTGATCCGAACCCAGTTGCCGGAGCCGCGAAAGGTAGGAGAAAATAGACTAAAACACATAGTCGTGGTGAAAAGCCCCCGGAGAAAGTTTCATCAGCTCGCTCGCTCGTGCGCCGAAGTAAAAATGCGCATGAACTGAAGAAGTTTCCGAGTGCGAGACTGCACGACGATGATGGCACTTGATTTCCTCCGGGGGTGCGGATGCAGAGAGAACGTGAAGTCTGCGTCCTCCATTTTTCACTTCAGCTTTTGGTTTTACAGTGGGCCGTTGGAAGTAAAGTTGCTGCTACGCCTATCTGTCCGGTAAAAAGCCAAGACCTTTTGCTGTTTATAGCCTCCCTTCCATTGTCCTATGTTTTTCTACTTCTTTCTCTTCCATTTATCCTCGGATGGT